>UELW01000511.1:3000000-3375760 GCA_900490495.1 Danionella dracula
TCTGGGTGAAATTAAGCCCTAATCCCCTCAGTGACCTGCTGCTCTTCCTCGCTAACAACCTGAAGACCTGAAGCTGACTGCTGCTGCGCTCACTCCACCTGTGAGTACATGCAGACGGAGACTTCTGGGTGGAAGAGAGGTGGAGGTGTTGCGTTCAGACACAAAGTCTTGCCTCATAATTACTACATAAGAGTGTTCTAAGTTTGTTTTAACGTCATTATACAGTGATACCTCAAGATACGAAATTAATCCGTTCCGGGGCGGCCTTCATATGCTGAATGTTTCGTATGTCGAAGCAAGTTTTGCATGTAAAATGCTTAATCTGTTCCAAGCCACACAGAAACAACACTAAATATTTAGAATGACGTGGAAAACCAAAGAAAAATTAAGAAGGATTAAGGATTCTGCAATCCCTAAAATTACACTTAGAAATGTTATAAATAATAAACAATAATAAAACAATGAAAACAGAATAAAATAAATTCAAAAATAATAACCCTTACCTTTTGAGTGAGGCGAAGTCAGGGCTGGAACTGACCAATAGGAGAGCAGGACATTTGGTGGCTCATTGAATGAAGTCACGTGATACTCAGTGTTGTCTTCCTCCTGAATTTTAATGTTGAAAATGTATTTCTCGTGTGCGTTATTCGTATATTTTAAAACGTATTCGTATCATGAAGCAAAACATTTTTTTGCGTGGCCTTTTGTGTCTTGAATTTCCCTTAACATGAAGCATTCGTATCTCGAGGTTCCCCACATCTTGATTTTTTTTAAGTCTACAGATGAACTCAGTCAGAAACACAGCATTTGCTTGATTTCAGATGCTTCTCCTTTTATTAAGCTCAAGGTTTTCTTACCCAAGAAAAGAGATTGATTACTTCAGTTATCACAGATAAGATAACCTAAAACTAGAAAGTCTTATTCTATGCTGCTTTTATACATGATTTTGTCTGAATCAAGAGAGATGACTGATACCGATATCAGCAATGGATGAAGAATGGCAGTCTGCAGTAGAGCTGGCGTATTGACCAAAAATGTATATCAGCATCACAGTACTGACTGTTATTTTTCTTCATGCTCTAACACTATGTGTTAAATCCATTTCCTAAAAGTTTAGAGAATAATTACTGCTGTAAATTGGTTTAGAATGAGCAGAATAGTGTTAACCCAGGTTTGAAGGGTTTCACAGAATGCTGCTGTTCACAAAGGGGTACCAGTGAAACTCACGACCGTAATGAGGGGAAGAAATCTGCAGTCAAACACTTTATTATGCAAGTTTTACAACATAAAAGTTATTTTAAGCTGGCTACAAAGTGTCACCTGTAACTGTAAAGTGAAAACTTATTTATCCACTTTCATTAAGGCAGTGTTTCTCAATTATTTTCTGTCGCTCCCCTCCTAGGAAAAAAACAACATCTTGCGCTCCCCCGCCCAACTATAAATAGTATTATTTGTCTTTAAATTTGTTATAAGTACATCTCTGCATAACACAGTATCGTTATTAACGTATAAGGGAAATAAAGAAAGAAACAAGGACCAACTTACAACAAAGAATAGCTTTATTAACTGTAGCAGAAAAGATTTAAGTTGCATCTGAAATATAAAAAACATTAACTCCTTAATAAAACTATAAACATTGCTTGACTGATCATGATTGCTGGCAATATTTGGCATGTTTTTGCTGAAAAAACTCAAGCGGCTTTTCAGCGTGATTGGGGTGTAATGTCTTAAGTGACGTCTTCATTTATTTGGCTTCATGCTATCCGCTGCCAACATTTTTAGACTCAGTAAGCACACCTGTCTTTCCTCGTCTCCCACCGCAGTCACAGTGAAGCCAAGCGCTACATACGCATCAAATTTCCTCGTCTTAGCTTTCGGGAGACTTTTGTTTGTCTCTTTATCTCCTTCCCTCTCCGCCTGTCTTCTACAGTTCGTGTCTACACTTCATACTCTGCCTATGAGAGCGCCACTGCCTCCTAATGTAGTGGAGTGGTATTGCACTTTATTCTAGAACAGTAAAAAATAGAGAAATAAAAAAGCATGTTGCCCGAGGTCAAACGCGCCCCCCTTGATGGAGCCTTAACAACAGATTTTTGTTTTTTAAAGTTTTGAAGCAGCTAAATACAGAAAGAGTGAAACGTTTAATTTAGTGAAGCATTTATGATATTGCTTTAAGTCTAACCAGGTAGAATTCAAGAATTTAAAAAGTGAAAGAACTTTAAGTGGAAGCCCTCAGCAGTATTAAGTAACAGCGCTGGTAATATCGATGCGCTGTTTGATTTTCTTGTCGTAAGCTCCGCTTTGCAAGCGTGCCTCTGGGTGACGTCTGAGTCGTGTTTTCATTAACCTGCAGACGTGGGAAAGCATGCAGATCTTCTTTCATATTCCAGGACATGTTTGTTGCTCATTTTGACTCTTGCAGCTAATTTTACAACTTTAACATGACAACAATTACATACGATTGTTGTTTGATCAGAGTTTTTTTAACCCAGAGTATTTCAAGACAACCGACATGGCTCCTGTTTTTGAAAGAAACTGCTAATGATGTTTTCTAAAACAATTGACTTGAAGCATGTTTTTGATGAGGGAACAATCCTAAAATATGCAAAAATGTCTGAAAAGACGAGTTTACATAATATGGCAACTTTAAAAACATTTTGGCTCCCTGCCGATAACACAACTGGTAGTAACACAGGAAAATGCATGGCTCGTTGTACAAATGCCACCTCTGGCAGAAAAATCTCAGCTCTGTGATTTGCCAAAATGCTTCATGGACTGTTCTGGGATCATCTACTCTTCCCTGTTGATGACCCCTCACCTACTTCATGAATTTCACAGTTTCAATTGTACAATGTTGAATTTGATGTTTCATCTTAAAAACTGGAAACTGTATTTTTACAAACAGGAGGTCTGGAGTCTAGGAATTCAGAACAAAAAATGATAGAAAACATCTATATAACATGCTGCATTAAAAAAAATTCAATTCAGTTGAATTATATAGCACTTTAATATCTAATGCACCAAAGTGCTTCACATGAATAAAAATGTAGAGATAGACAATGCAACAAAAGATAAAAACAATACATTAATTTCAGGAAAAATATACAATACAGAAATTACAAGAAGAACTAAATATCAGTGAGAACGTAAATACATGCTGAGTCAGAGTTCAGAGGTGGAATGGGCTAAAAAATCAGTTGTAAAAATGTTGGAAATGTGCTCAAATGTAAAAATTGGGTGGAAAGATGGCACAGTGGTGGAGTTTGTACCACTCTGGTGGTAGCTTATCATCACCAGAGTGTGAATGTGGAGTGAATGAATAATGCTCTGATAATTGTAAAACATGTTTGAGTGTCTATAAATCTGTCCATTTGAGCTATATTAATGGAAGGAAAAAATTAAAAAGAGTAGTCTTAAAATGTAGATGTTTAATATTCAAGTTACATGTGTGGCGTATAACATTCTGTTTTTTTAATTATAATCGTCAATAATTCAAATCAAATTCAGACTGTTTTTGCAATTTCCTTTAAATTCCATACATGCTGTGTGTACATGCATACAATTATTTCCATAAATGCATAATGCATTCCATACATGCTGTATGTACATGCATGCAAATATTTCCATATATGGTGGCTTCAGTGGTTTTAACATACTTGTAAGTAAAACTAAAATGTTATTTTTTTTATAGTGTACGTACGTTACATTTAGCAGTAAACAGAGAAGTGGACGAATGAAAAAATTTCCTCTTTAGCTGCCACACCAAAAAAAAACTATATAAAAATTATTTGCTTGAATGTCTTAACTCCTTCTCACATTAATTTTTTTCCACATCCCATTGTATATACATCTATATAGAAACACAGCTATATATCATTTTTTTCTAATATATATTTCTAAAAAACTGTACACATATATGAAAATCTCCCAAAAATGAACTGTATTACCAAAATATTTTGAAAGATTATGTAAAAAAAAAAATCATCTTTACAAATTGAAGTATCACTTTAAATATTTCTGACTTTTGGCCTGTAAAAAAAAAAAACTAAATAAAATACAGCCACTCAAGGTAGGCTCAACCGTTAGGTGGGCGGGCAGAGGGCACTCCTCCGTTCGACAGATGAAACAGTTGCTCTTAATTTACTTGAAATATTTACTTTCGTTTTATCTCTCTCCAGCGTCTGTGGAGGAGCATCATCTGATCTGACTCTCCATCATGGCTGAGGTCAGGATTAAAGCTGTGCTCTCAAGGAATAATCTCTGCGGTGCGCAGGTTCCTCACCCCGAGGCAGGACGTGTCCTCCCCTCCTTCTGATCTCCATGTAATCTACGAGACTCTGTGTTCTGGAGGAGAAGCGAGCATCGCTGCAGAAATGCTCCAGACCAACAACTACTCTCTGGTGCTGCTGATCCAGCTCTCCCTGCTGACCTTTGACCTGTTCGTCAACTCCTTTAGTGAGCTGCTGCGCACTGTCCCTGTCATCCAGCTCGTGCTCTTCATGTGAGTCTCCTGCGTTCCTTCACATCCTTAATCTATCACCTGTTCCTAAATAGTGTGTAGGACTTTCTTCCGAAAAAACCTAAAACAGCTAGAATAAGTGACACAGCACCACGCCTGGCTCGCCTGCTGGCTTGTTAAGGTCTTCATGCCCCTGAACAGCAACTGCTCTGCATTTACTGCAAGCAGGAACTGCACCCATCATCTGGCCACTAGATGGCACTTCGGTAAACAGCAAGTGAACTCAGGCCCCTCACTTTGTGTGTGAGGTGCGATTGTAAAAAACAAGAAGAGCGAACTCGTCTGTAAATATAACCCCAAACCATTCGTTATCTGGAAAATAAACCATTTATAGCAACAGCTTTATCTCCTCCAGCTCTATTTGTAGTTCTTTTCTTCGTTGTGCAAAAAGCTCTAGCTTCTCTGATATAAAGACTGCACGAGACTCCTGTCAGAGATTGGATGACAGCAGTTTCACATTCAGAGTACTCGTTACATTCTGTTATTATTTAATGAAACACAAAATCACACAAAAAAACGAATGAATGACGCAGTAGATGCAAACTGAATATTTACTCACTCATCACGTTTCCACCGGGCAACAAAAGCAGTATGCTGCCAGCTGGGATGACATTCAAAATCAATCCTTCTTTTCTTTTAGAGACTAACGGAAACATGTGGAGAAGAGTGTGATTTTATATTGCTTTAAAGCATGGAAGGGATGTGCGGTATACTGGTACTATAAAATTACACCCCTACTGCTCTTCTTTTTTGTTGAAAGTGCTGATGGCATGCACTATACTTTTGGATTTAATTTATTTTCAGATATTAGGAATTGAGGAAATGCACTGTAAGTGGACCTTTTTTGTAGTCAGGTTCTCCAGAGAAAAAATTATTTTTCATTTAACCGACTACTCTGCTACTCTAATGTGTTATGCAATTTTTTCACAAAAACTCCACATATTGAAATATGGAACATCGATGCTGTAAAATACAGTCTAATGTACGTTTTTAAAAGAATATAAAACATTAAAAACAGTTGTAAAAATTCTGCCGCTGGGCTAATGAGCAGGGCTAGAAAACACGATCACATTACACCAATTTTAGTTGCACTTCATTGGTTACTGGTGGGTTATAGAATTACATTTCAAATGATTTTATTTGTTTTTAAATCCACTCAGCGGCTCACTCCTCTAAAATCACTGAGAGTTTTCTGTTCTTCTGATTTGGAGCTCCTAGTGCTCCCACGCTCCCGAGTGAACCTGAGGGGGCAGAGCGCTCGCAGTGGTCGGCCCTTGATTGTGCAAAGAATTACCACCGGAAACACACCAGTCTCTGAGCATTGAGCTTCAAAATCCACACTGAAGACTCAGTTTTATCCGCAGGCATTTTAAATGCATGATGCTGAGTATTTGTGTACGTTTCTTAGATATGTTGTTTATTAACGAGGTCAAAGTGCTGTTTGTTTTAGTCCTTATGTCTTTAGTTTATCCCGTCTTTTAACACTGTAATTTGCCTTGTTTTATGTTCAGCACTGCTGATTGTAAATATGCTCTATAAATAAAATTGACTGGAATAGAAATTTTAAATCATTATATTGGGTAATAGTAATAATGAGTAGGGACTATTCTTATTAGCTCTCATTAATCATGTTGAATGTGTGTTTAACGTCTTTGCCTCTCTGTGAGGGAGGTGACTGGTGGAGTAGGCGGGGTTTCCGGGCAGTGATGGGGCCGTCCTTTGAGAGGGCATAAATTAGCGTGTACGGAGACTTTCGGTCTCTTTTCCTGCATTTTCTTTCTTCACTACACACATGTAGATCTTTCAGCTTCAATAGAGCATGATTTCAGTCTTTGTTTCAATGAGAGGCGCAAAATAAAGTTGCCGTCGTGCTGCTGTTCTGTACCCTGCCTCCGGAGTGATTTCTATGAGAGAGAGTTTCTAATTTCCATAACATGACTTACTTACATTGCAATAAATGCAATGGTTAAAGTAATTATAAAAAACAGTGGCACTACGGTGAGCTATTTTTAGGAAACGAAGTTGTGCACCATTGGTGATCCCTGATTTATTGTTCCGCATTAGTATCGATACCGAAGTGTGAGATCCAAGTACCGAACTGAAGTCAAACTTGTGGTATCAAGCCATCCCTGAACGCAGGAGTATGAGTTGCAAGGTAGTCGCAGGTGTCCTTTTAAACTTCTAAAGTGTTAATTTGTGCAACGTTTCTGCTCTCCTGTAGAATCCAGGACATCGGGATCCTGTTCAACTTGATCATCATCCTCCTCATGATGTTCAACACCTACGTCTTCCAGGTGGGGCTGGTGTCGCTGCTGCTGGAGAGATTTAGAGGAATGCTGATGCTCACCTCGTTCTACCTGACTCTCAGCATCTGCTTCCACTGCTGGGTGATGGTGAGCACACGCAGACCCCGTTGTCCACCTTCATATCAGACTCTGAAACTCCGATTGATGTCTTGATTGTTAAATCTCTTTGAGGCTAACACTCACTTTGTTGTTCAGATATTCGATACCGCATCGAGTGTGTTAACATGCACGAAAATCTCTCGATTATTTCACTCAACTTTTAAGTGCTCGTGGATCTGGCTTCTCAGAGGAAAAAATGAGTTTAGATGAGAGCTTTTTCTTGGGTCTCTCGCAGGAAGTGATTCACAGAACAAATAGAATTACGAGATCATTAAAATTTTTATAAAAAACGTTTTACATCACATTTGTTTACTGTCCTTTAAAGCAACCATTTGATTTTTTCTTGATAATTATGCATCCTCCACTGTGTGAATTAAAGAATCATTCTTATTTAGAACTTTATAGAACTGCCTCTTGCTGGATACTTGCATACCTACAATAATAACTCCAGAGAGCGCGCGTTGCATGCTTAGCATTCTAAATAACCATGTTTTTCTTGAAATCAAATATTTACCGCTTCCTCTGATTTGCAGGGTTATGTAAAGGCAGGTCAGCGTACTTAAAGGAAGGCAAAATAAGAGTTTAGTTTCCTGGTGCTACAGTGCAAACAGGAAGTGTTTGGCTGAACTTGTACTCCGCAAAATAAATAGATACAAAAGCAAGAGATTAGAGAGAGAAAAAAATGTCTTCCGTTGTATTTTGTTCTCCATGATTACGACTTAACAGGGGCTCATTAGGAAATGGGATTCATTAAGTCATCAGAAAGGAAATTAAAGATGCGTTCTTCTCTCGATATCCCCTCAGAACCTGCGCTGGATGGAGTCCAACCGGTTCGTGTGGACGGATGGTCTTCAGGTTCTCTTTGTCCTACAGAGAGTCGGTGAGTGCGCATCACTCAGCTTTTTTTTCTGTGGAAATGTCAGAGAAAGCTAAAGAGCTTAAAAATAAACAGTAAATGTAGATGTTCTGACTTTAGGAAGACAGGTCTGTCCTACAAAGCAAAAGGCAGTAACAGCACAGAGTGCAGTTCTGAGAAAATCTACTTAAAAGTTGTTCCATCAGCCCTCCTCAGTAGTTGTATGTAGATAAATTATTATCTATAAATATCTATATTAGATCAAATATAAATGGGTATTGAAACACAATTGAGATGAGATGTATTGTCATACATTGGCTTTTAAATGCCATGAAAGGGAAAACTAATTTTTGACCAAATTGCAGTAATGCTTTTGTAAGGCAGCCTTCTAGTTAAATATTTTGTGGTATTATATCTTTTATTGTTTATTTGCTTGAATTTAGACACTGATCTTAAAAGAAATAATGAACTCTGTGGATGAGAAGTGATACGAGTCCTATTTAATGACCGTTTATTATATTTACCTAAATGTATTATTCATATCACCCAGTTAAACCTTAATTGTACAAGTTACAATTGTACATAAAATCACCGCTGAACTCACATTTATATGTAAGCATTTATTGATGGATTGTTATTCGTCATCAGTTCACTCATCGATCGAGAGGTAGGAGTTTGGGCATCGACAGTTTGATCAGGAGCAGCTGGAAACTAGTCCTCAGACTTTTTTTAGTTGTTTTAAAGAGCCAGTATTATGACTTCTTGAAAATAATCTTTGATGCCGTGGGTAACATAGCTGTAAGTCTGAGGAACATTTAGTTTGTTCTTAATTCGTGAAAAGTATCTGTGTCAAAGAGTCGACTCCGATTCACTGAAACCAATCTTTTCGAAAGATACGTAGGTGTGCGTGATAACGATACGAAGAGATATTTTGAAAATTATTCCAACTATTTTCACAATTTCAAGAAAATACACAATAAGTCGACTTTATTGGTGTAAAATGCACACATTACACCTTAAAACGTAGAATAGAACACAAACAAGAAAAAAAAGGTTTCTCTGCAAATACACAGTTAAAGTTCAAATTATTATCTTGACAAGGAAATTACACATTGTTCCATCTGTTTTTTTTGTTTTTTTTTTGCGAAAATAACCTAATATTGCTATAGTGATAAAAAGTGTCAATGTTGGACAGTTTTATTTTTGTAGTTTAGCAGGCGTGCTCTCTGGTAACGTCGCTGTAGAAATACTGCAGTACTTGCATGCTTTAGAATACTTAGCACCACAGCGTGCATGCAGTTCATGTCATGCATTTAGCAAATCTTAAATATAAAAATATGTGATCAATATAAATAAATGACTATTAAAAAAAAGAATTTATTCATATTAATGAATAACGGTGAATATAAACGTCCCGATGGAAGTGTGAAGTGGTTACATCTGATGCTGATCTGTAGTCCTATAACATTAGTTTCTTTTTGTTGAAGTTACATTATTTTCCTCACAAGTGTTCTTCTGTATCCGTTCTTTTGTATCTAAACCACTTTCACACCACCAAATTCACTCCTTCTCTGAACTTCCTAATGTCTTGCTGTTCAGTATGCTCTTCTTTGAGTTGAGTCAGCGTAGGCGTGCGTAAAACATCCAGATACCGCGATATGAAAACTTAAAACCATATTATTTTTGTACCGGTATTATCGTGGACGATACGATATGGCCAACCTCTACGTGGGACTGTACAAACTGTACTAAGCTCCTCCCATCGCGCAAGGTTACCTGGAAAGGTGTTTTCCAAAATGAGGAGGAACAGTTTTTTCTTTTGTGAGAGATTCACATATCTATATTCTCTGAGAAGAGAAGCATCTGTAAGAGAGCGATGGTGAAGCTTCATCTTTCACCTGAACCTCAGGAGAACAACGACAACCTTTTGTTGTGTTTCCGCCATTTTCTGCTTCGCGAATCTACATGCGCTGAACACATGCTTCACAAAATTTTTTTTAATAAAGAATGGATCCGTTCTTAATTTATTTGGGCCAACATCCTCCCAGTCAGAACTGGTGAGTGCGATGCTAGCACTTCAGAAAAAACAGATCCAATAACAGCAGACTTGAGGCTAACTACCAATCGCATCACGCGAGGGAGGAGTTTTGTATGAATGAGTCACAAAACGAATCATTTTGGGTTCATTGAAAAATCAGGCAGAAATAAATGCTTATTAAAACTATAGTGTTTTTCTGACCTTGCACTGATTACAAACATTTCGAGACACCAAAACACCATACTAACTAAGTCCTTGTGTCAAAGCATTTTTGTCTCATTTTAAGATTTCTGACCACCTGAAATTTAACTAGCACATAGTTTGATAAAGATTTGGATTGCATTTTGCAGCGTAACACAAATATTTGAATTACGCCGGTGCTCCTAAGCGTGTTCTGAGGTGATCTTGTGCCTCTGTGTGCTGGCAGCTGCTGTGTTCTATTACTACTTCTACAAGCGCACCACGGAGTACCTGGGAGACCCCAGACTGTACGAGGACTCACCGTGGCTCCGAGACGCCTTCGCCAAAGCGCGACAGTGATGGATTCACCGGGAAAAAAACTCATCGTAAGACACCCCACAGACATGGACTCTTTTAGAGCCTCTCCTGCTTAAAGGCCTGCGTGGGAGCTGACTGCAGGACAGCACGGAGGATGATGAGAGGTAAAGCAGATCCCCAAACCTGATGCTTGAATCTTTCATGATGCACTGCCTCGACATTCACTTCCTTTCTTCACTGGGGTGTGCAAAAATGTCTTACTTTTTAATGACGGAAACCCTGCCGTAAACTGATGGAGAGCAAAAGCTTGATTTTGGGGTGAATTTAACCCTTTAACGGCAGGTTGCAGATGATCATGAAGCATTAATTTGTACATTTGAAAGTTTGCCTTTGAGAGACGAGTGGAATTTGTCTTTATATGTTTTTTTTAATGATTTTTATGATCATCCTCCACACTAAATAACAGCTTTTTAGAAATTCTTCACAGAGCATGAACAGTGCCTCTCTGAACTCTCACACGCACCTGTTATGCTGGAATCCTCGCTCGGTTTGTTTGTTCTGTCTTTCTAGTGATAATGATGACAATAAAGGATTTTCATCGGATGGATCCGTGTCTCTATAGAAGTGGAGTTGAGGCTTCTACACATTTATCCAAACTGAGATTCGCAAGATCGATTGAAATAATTCTCTGCAGGGTGCATTTAGCAAACTTCAAATTTCTGATGTTTAATGTTGATGCAGTGACGCTGTCTCCTTGAATGGCGCTCAAGAATAGTGAACTTCAAACAGACTCAAGAGTAACCACTCTTTTCGCGGAGTGAATCGTTTTTTTTTTTTTTGGTGCGTGTGGATACACTGATAAGAATCAAAAGACACAGGTGAGTTTATTTACTCAGATTCTTGTATTTTTGGTCTTTGTCATAAGTAGATCAGATTTATCTTTTAACGTGATAAAAATTAATCGTTCAAATGAATCATTATTTTAAACGAATAAGAGTCAAAAGAATGAAGCACCAAATTGAATGAAACGTCCGATCAGGGGAGCGCAGACACACTAAACCTATATCACGGAGGTGATTATCAGTTCTAGATGTGAAGGACTCTTCAGAAAGGTGTTGAAAGATAGTGGAAACACTGCAAGCTCTAATAATTTTAACTGCTATTTCTATGAAATATCTTGAGTTCCAAATTTAGCCCAGGTGTAAAATCAGCATTCATCTTAAACAGAGACTACACCCCAAAAAATGAGTCATTAATTACTTATTGTAATTAACTTGCGTTGTAAACATGTTAAGACTTTGTTTCTCATCTGAACACATTTGGGAATAGTTTGGGGTTAATCCAGAAGGGTTTTAGAACCTTAAAAAGCATTTAATACACCATAAAATGTCTCCATCTGTCTTCAGGGATCAGAGAAAAATTTGAGAGAATTCTTCTGATCCCAGAAGAAATTAAGTAAACACTTAAATCTATTATCATCTCCTCACAATGCTGATCCTCAAACAGGAACACTAGTTACGCACGCTCGCATCTCAGGTTCAAGGCATGAACGTCTCCCAGGAGCATGTGTAAAACCCGAGATGGGAGCTTATTTCATTTCTTTCTTAACCACTTTTTTCTCCCTGAAAGCCTCATATTTCCATTATTATACTCTCCACTTATACATTTTAAGCTTTTTTTTTATTTTGTCACAAAAAAAATCAGTGTGTATATTATGATCTTTCTCAACTCTTTACACTTCAGTTAGATTTCCTGTTAAAATTCAATTTATACTCTGATACTCTAACCTTCTAAAAGTCTGTTTCGCAGCCACACCCAGGACTGTGTGTGTGTGTGTGTGTTTTCCTCACAATTTCCATCCAAACACCATTTTAATTCCATCAGATTTAAGCTTAGCGGAGTTGTTTCTGCTCAAGGAGAGTCTGGATTGAGCCGAGGCTGTCAGCGCTCGAGGGCGAGTCTTGTCTGGAGACGTGTGAGGATCTCTCTTCTGTTGCGCTGGCTCAGATTAAGCTGGATTGGGGTTTTATGGTCCACAAACAGCTCGCGGGACACAAATAGCTACCAGTCGGTTTGGCCAACTCACTGTGAACGCGTGTGAACCGATCTTAAGCGATGCTTGGGGGTATTCTGGGAAACGGAGTCATCTTTGAGCCAAACAATGAGTCATGAATCTCTGTGAGATCAAACAGAGAGTAATACGAGTGACATTTAATTCAGCACTTTTTCTCTGTTGCTATAAAATGGGATTTATGTCATTAAAAAGTTTGCTTTAGCTAATAGGATGATGATATAATTACAATAAAGAATTAGCTTAGGGTCCTCCACAGAGTTCCTCTTTAAATCACGTAATGTTGTGATTTAATGGTTGAATCTACATGGAATAGGATAATACTAGGAAGACACAATTGTTTGTAATTAATGCGTTATAAAAGCTTAGGTCCCTGAATGGAGAGAAGCTGATGTGATGACGTGTGCGTAAAGAATAGTAATCAGTTTATTCAGATTTGGAACAAATGCTTTAGGAAATCTATTTAAAAATAAATCAAATTAATCTGTTTTGAACATAAACTGATTTATTTGTGAAACAAAGAGCAACATTTTTTTTTGAAATCGAGTTCTGGGGAGTTCCTGATGGATATGGAATGATTTCTGTACAGCTTCTTCCCAAAACCTGAGTGAAACAAAGATGTTTTTAGAACAAAAATACTCAAACAAGAAGTTTTAATGTTATTGTTAAAAACAAAAGTTTTCCCTTTGACCTGTATCAAATTATTCACTGTATATTAAAGTAAAATCATCAAAATGCAAATAAAATAGCAATTAAATTAATAAATGCAAATTTAATAAATGGAAATAAAACATCTATATATATATATATATATATATATATATATATATATATATATATATATATATATATATAAATAGATATATTCAAAGTGGGAGCTTTAACTCCCACCTCCGGGAGAGCTTCAACCAGATACTGGGGGAGGATGGAGACATAGAGTACGAGTGGACCATGTTTTCTACCTCTATTGTCACTGCCACGGTGCGAAGCTGTGGCCGTAAGGTCTCTGGTGCCGGTTGCTATCAGGCCTGGTTGGCTTGTGGGACTTCGGACAGCGCGCAGCAGCCAATGCTGTGTTAGAGGCAAAAACTCGGACCTGGGAGGAGTTCGGGTAGGCCATGGAGGAAGACTATCGGTCGTCCTCAAAGAAATTCTGGCAAACTGTCCAGCTCCTCAGGAGGGGGAAGCAGTGCCTTACCAACACTGTTTACAGTGGAGGTGGAGAGCTGTTGACCTCGACCAGGGATGTGGTCGGGCGGTGGAAGGAATACTTTGAGGGTCTTCTCAATCCCACTGTCACGTCCTCTGTCGAGGAGGCAGAGGCTGGGGTAGTTGAGGTGGATTCGTCTATCACCCAAGCCGAAGTTACTGAGGTGGTTGATAAGCTCCTCAGTGGCAAGGCTCCGGGGGTGGATGAGATCCGCCCTGAGTACCTCAGGTGCCTAGATGCTGTGGGACTGTCCTGGCTGACACGTCTCTGCAGCATCGCGTGGCGGTCAGGGACAGTACCTCTGGAATGGCAGACCGGAGTGGTGGTCCCTCTTTTCAAGAAGGGGGACCGGAGGATGTGTTCCAACTACCGGGGGATCACACTCCTCAGCCTCCCGGGGAAAGTCTATTCCAGGATACTGGAGAGGAGAGTTCGGCCGATAGTAGAACCTCGGATGCAGGAGGAACAATGCGGGTTTCGACCCGGTCGTGGAACACTGGACCAGCTCTATACCCTCTGCAGGTTCCTCGAGGGGTCATGGGAGTTCGCCCAACCGGCCCATATGTGCTTTGTGGATTTGGAGAAGGCATTCGACCGTGTCCCTCGTGGTGTCCTGTGGGAGGTGCTCTGGGAGTATGGGGTCCAGGGCCCTCTGCTAAGGGCTGTCTGGTCCCTGTACAACCAGCGCAGGAGCTTGGTCCGCATTGCCGGCACAAAGTCAGACCTGTTCCCAGTGCGCGTTGACCTCCGGCAGGGCTGCCCTTTATCACCGGTTCTGCTCATAGTTTATATGGACAGAATCGCTAGGTGCAGCCGGGGGCCGGAGGGGGTCCAGTTCAGGGACCTCAGGATTTCATATCTGCTGTTTGCGGACGATGTTGTCCTGTTGGCTTCTTCGGGCCTAGACCTGCAGCGCGCGTTGGGGCGGTTTGCAGCCGAGTGTGAAATGGCTGGGATGAGGATCAACACCTCCAAGTCTGAGGCCATGGTGCTTGACCGGAAAAAGGTGGCTTGCGCTCTCCAGGTCAGTGGAGTGCTCCTGCCTCAGGTGGAGGAATTTAAGCATCTCGGGGTCCTGTTCATGAGTGAGGGGAGGATGGAGCATGAGATCGACAGACGGATCGGTGCAGCATCTGCAGTGACGCGGTCGCTGTATTGTTGTGGTGAAAAGGGAGCTGAGCCGAGAGGCGAAGCTCTCGATTTACCGGTCGATCTACGTCCCTACTCTCACCTATGGTCATGAGCTCTGGGTCATGACCGAAAGGACAAGATCCCGGATACAAGCGGCCGAAATGAGCTTCCTCCGCCGGGTGGCTGGGCGCTCCCTTAGAGATAGGGTGAGAAGCTCCGTCACCCGGGGGGAGCTCGGAGTAGAGCCTCTGCTCCTCCACATCGAGAGGAGTCAGCTGAGGTGGCTTGGGCATCTGTTCCGGATGCCTCCTGGACGCCTCCCAGGGGAGGTGTTCCGGGCATGTCCCACTGGGAGGAGGCCCCGGGGAAGACCCAGGACGCGCTGGAGGGACTATGTCTCCCAGCTGGCCTGGGAACGCCTCGGGATCCCTCCCGGGGAGCTGGAAGAAGTGTCTGTGGAGAGGGAAGTCTGGGCATCCCTGCTTAGACTGCTGCCCCTGCGACCCGGCCCCGGATAAGCGGGAGAAGGCGAGACGAAGATGAGATATATATATATATGAATTGAATTATAAAAAATTCCAGTACAAACGAATTAAAATACATTCTAGTTGCTTTTTCATTTATATAGCACTTTTCATATAATTATATATAACATTTATATATAGCTCAGCGAAATACATTACTTATTGCAAATTTTTTTTTAATATATATACAAAAATAAATACAAATTTTTAAAAATATTTTATTGTTAAAATGTATTAATAAAAAAAAACATGTATGTAAAAATAGCAAACTGCTTTTTGACGCGATCCCACTTTTGAGAACAAAATTCTAATTCTCTACCCTTATTTTATTTATTCCCCCTAAATAAAAAAACAAGTTAAATAATCAAAATGTTATTAAAACCAGCATTAATTTAAAATAATTACAATAATTTTATATAAGTAAAAAAAAGAAGCTATTACTAAAATGTATAAAATATTCATAAAATAGCTAAAATATATAAAACAAACTTAAATTATTCACTAAACGTATTGAAATCCCTGACGAAAACCCTCTTTTGAAAACAAAATATAAAAATCCTATGATTTGAAACCAATGAAATAACAAGTGAAGTTTATACACCGCAGTTAAACAAACACTGTAAAGACCCACCGAAAAACAAAATCAAAGGTAATAAACATTCCATCGAATTTAAACTGAAATGTTGGTGCACCTTCAAACACAGGAGAACACGAGTCGGGATCGCTTAGACGTAGATGCCCACCCAGAGCAGGAGGAAGAGCACTCCGAAGCCCATGAAGACCGACGCCACCAGAGAGATCAGCAGCTCTTTGTAGACGTCACGCGTGTACTTGGTGGACGTCACCTCGTAGCTGAGAGGGAGTCAAGGGCAGAAGCACCCAGCGGGGCGCGCGCATGCTCAGAAGTGATCAACGATGGAATCAAACACTACTGGAGTTAGTAGCAACAAAGTACGGTGTCATCTAGCTGCCAAAATAGAACAAGCACAGGATCAGGAATCGAGTGTGAACACTAAAACTGAGAGCAGGAATCTCTCGCGAATACTGAACATCACCATTGCTGTGATGCTGCAGCGTGCGTGCGTGTGTCCTCTCTTTAGAAAAAAAGATAAAATCTGCATTTTTACTGACCTACACTAACAACAATGATTTTCACCAAATCTCAAATTACAAAGAAAAGACATTTCTGTGGGTTTCATTTTTTTGCTGGGGGAAAAAAAAAGTAAGATCGGTTTAATGATTAGCTTTAAAATAATTGTCAGCATTTCATGTATTTAACATACTGTAATTATGTTATTTAACTTAAAATATTGGTAATTTTTTGTAAACACTTTTGAATGTTTTGGGAAATTATATATACACTAATCAAGCAGTATTTACATTTGATTTCTCATTTTGTTGTAGAGCAAATTTGTATTTCCTTCTCCAACATGTGCTCTGATGTCACTGAATGTTTTTATGGAAATCTTTCATAAGCACTATTCAGACGGAACTAGTTTCACATGGCGTGGTTGGAGAAATGTATGTTTCTCAGTAGGGATGAACAATTAATCGCATTTGCAATTAAATCACAATACAGAATAAACTCGGATTTTAGATCGCAAAAGCTGTGTGCGTCACAAGACAAAAAGTGAGGGTTTGGTAGACAGGAAAGCTTTACTTTTTACTTTGCTAAAGTCAGTTTGTTAACAATAATCAGTTCTTAGTTCAATCCAGGGGTAAATGTGGTAAAATGTGTTTTATTATTTCATTTTTACTTTAGTTGGTTTGATTTGTAACTAACTTTTATTCATGTTTTATAGGTTTTGTTTGCATACAAGGCAGGAATTTGAATCAATCTTTATATCACTACTGTATTGTAGTTTAGTGTATTTATGTTTAGCTAATTTAAATACTATTTATGATGACTGATTTTTTTTACTTGTCGGAAAAACAAAATAATCTGTAAATCAATATCGCAATTTTGGTTAAAAACAATTGTAAGCCAATTTTTTTCAGAACCGTTCTCAAACGTACTCCATGTTTTTAATCTCATTTCTTAAGACTTCTGTAAAAATTCTAGGATAAAAGATCCACTGTTTTTCAGCAAACTCTGAAACCTATAATCCTTATTGTGGAGAATGTTTTATGTGAAACTATAGGGGTAAAAAACACAATCTGCAAATATGTCTTCAAATACTTTGAGTCTCAAGTGTAAGTTCCTTTTGATTATTGTGTAGATCTCTTCAGCATTTGTAAATCTTGTCCATGCGTGAATTCCTCGATGTGCATTAATGAAGCGCTGCACGCATTTTGTGAGTTTAGACCCAAATTTTCTGTCACACTTTATATACTCTCGATTCCCGCTCTTTAGCTCAGTGTTTGTTGTAGCTCTTTTGATTCTTGATCCTGCGCTTGCTTTTATTGTGGCAGCTATATAGCGCCATACCATTGCTTTCACGAAGTGAACCAGTTCGGTTGAACTGTAAGCAAGCTCTACACAAGATGGAAAGGATACACGAAGAACCAGGCGGTGAAGAACATGCCGATGGCCAGCAGAACCACGGTGAGGTGAGGGAACACAGCCGGGTTTACCGGACTCGTGTAGCGCGTCATGGCCTCCAACTCCTGTCGATCACAAACAAGGAGACGTCACCTCATGGTAACCTCTTCCACACTGACAATAAAAATATGTATAAAAAATACATGAGAACAAATCATGAGGACACTCGCTGCAGCAGGAAAGTTCCAGGGCAGGGGTCTCCAAACCTGGTCCTGGAGGGCCGGAGCCCTCCATTTTTGGTTCAACCATCTTGAAACACACCTGTGGCACTAATTATGATTGTCTGAAGCTAAAGTAGTATGCATACTAGAGCAGGGTGAAAACTAAAATGTGCAGGGCTGCAGCCCTCCAGGGTCAGGTTTGGGGAACCCTGGTCTAGGGCATCAGTTTTATGAGAGGAGGGACCATCCCACTTCAGAAAACTTTGATCTTCCTAAAACCGTACTTGTTTAAAATGCAATTTTTCAGCTTCCAACAACCTGAAAATTGGAGCTGTCCAGGTTAAATGGACCCCTTTCCAAACAGTTACTGTGGAAGAACATAAAAATCAGACAGTGAAGGTACGTGTGCAAACACTGTCTTGCAAAATTATAATTGTTTGAAATAGATTTTACTACAGGACGAAACTTTTACATCTCATACATTTATATCTTTACGTCTCTTCTAACATTTAGACTGTTTCTTCATGTTGTATAAAACTATCAAATATTTTCACAAATTGAAAATAGTTGAAAATGTAAAATGCAGGTACAACAAAATTAACCGGAATAAAAATACAGTTTGATACCTTTAGTGTTTATTTCACGAACGTGCACGACACACCTGATTGTTATTTTCTCATTAAATCACCTACTAAAAATACGTTCAAAACATTAGATTGATTAATAGACGTTATTCTTCCACAATTTGGTTATTTTAAGTTAACGTTTGCAGATTTCTCAACAACATATACCGTCAGCCGCCAAAAAAACTGTTTTGTTACATTTACGCATGATTCGTTTATGTTGTAAAATGTAATCGTGTATCAAATCTTATATTTTTATGTTAAAAGGAAGCTTCATTGAATTCTGGTCGCTGCTAATGGCTAAAGCTGCAGCTGCTAAACCAGAGAATATGACTCAAAATAAACTCTCGACGCGCCGTTTGCATCCTATTGTAATTTCTAAAATAATTCCAGAATTAAATAAAGAAAACCCACTTTACCATTGTGTGGCAGGTGAAGTTTGGCTGTCGAACAGGAAGAGGAACGAGAACAGCCACGTACGTGAAGAGCGACCGGAAAAGGCGTAACTACGCGACAAACCAAAATAAAAGTCCCCACGCTGTTACGGATACGTATGCATAATTTTTTCTTATATACAGTCAATGTTTTTTAAAAGAGAACAATAAAAGATTACGTGCTCAAATACGTGTAGGATGTCTCAAAATATTATCTAATCATAAAATTTTGGATGTTGTTGAGATCAGCGAAAGCACACGATTCCACGTTAGACTGTATTTTTTGGTTCTTTTTAATAATATGTGAAATATAATATCAAGTTTACCAACAAAAAGGCATCGTAATGACAGAATAAAAACAAAGTGTATGAAGGGTGCAAAAAAGTACCGAAAATAACTTTAAAAATTGAAAACAATACCAAACTAACGTTCACACTTTGACCAAAAAATTATATATATATATATATATATATATATATATATATATATATATATATATATATATATATATATATATATATATATAGTGAAAAAAAAGTGACCTGTAGTCTCAACATCCGTCCATGTACTTGTTAATGGAGTCTTTGAAAGTGTGTTGGGTGCTTCATAAAAATAGACCAAGAGTTTTAAAAGACTTCTATTTACAAAACTCTTTGTGGCATCTCTGGATGGACATATTTTTATTTTATGTACAGTGTCAAATCTAAGATACAACAGACAGTCTGTTTGCCAGAGGATGCATTTGCAGGGTCACGGAAAGAAAAAGTAATGCTGGGTGTTTAAAAAGTTGTAGATTCTGGTCAGTTGGCCTATCTTGATTTTGCTAGATTGTACTTTAAAACACATTTAAAGGCCCCTAAAGACATAATAAGCAGAATAAGGTCAATAATTTAAGCATCGTGTGACCAACTTACATCAGCTGAATTTCCTTTTCATTCAAGCTGTAACTTTCTGATCTCCTTCCGGATGTGTAGTAGGAGGTGACCACTTGAGGCTTTTAGCAGAAGTGAGGAAGCTCCCGTTGACGCCCATGATAAAAATGTCCAACTTCACACCCAAAACATGTTTCAATCTTCGTAAACAAAATAGTTTCTGTTGCATAGCATTAATGTTGAGAGACATGAGATCTGTGAGGAGGGTGAGTTTGATTTGTCTTTTTACTAAATTTAATTTAACAATTCAACCAGAATTACTGATAAAAAAAAAGCATTAAATATGTACACATAAATTATAGTTTTTTTCTTGTTGCCACAAGAGGGCGCAGATGCATGTCGGGTGTATTCTGAAGTCTGCACTGATTATGTACAGCTGGGACGGTTCTGTAGTATCTTGCTGGAGACAGTCCCTGCGTCCCAGTCGGTGCACTACGCACACTTATGTGTGCGTGAAATGAGAATTATTGCGTTCCAAACCAAAGTTTACATAACAAAGTATCTGAGCTGGTCCTGGATGCGTACTTTTTCTGGTTGGATTCTGAAGTGCACATCGATGTTAGCTGATTTTACCCACAATCCATTGAGCTCGGGTGCGGAAGTTGTTTTCTCTTGAAGTCAAATAAGCAAGCTCTCATGCTAATACGACGAATAGTGCGGATAGTGTGCTAATTGGAACGCAGGAGGTGTCCATGTTAGACTTTTAGACCTGCTATGCATTATGGGATTGAGTGTTTTTCTTTCCACCTCTCTCACACGAAGAGAAATACTCGATAAAAGATGCCAATTTAGCCAAACAGTTCAGTCAACATGCAAATAGCATTGGAAATCAAAATGAAATGACGTTATAATAAAGAACTAAAGTTTATCAAGAATATAATAAATATTAAATGTATTAAATTAATAAACGAAAGGTCATACTATTCACGTGCTACTTTTTGCATACTAAATAATCTCTGAGTATTATCCAAGTATTATATTATTAATTATCCGAGATATTTTAACAGAACTCACAAACATCAAAAAATGTAAAAATATTTTTATTTGAAGAATATATATATATATATATATATATATATATATATATATATATATATATATATATATATATATATATACACACACACACACATTTACATTTTCTTGTCTGACTATCTATTTTGTTTTTGTTAATTTTTATCTTTTATCTGCTAATGTTCTTTTTTTGTACTGTTTTACTTTTGCTCTCAGCGCTTTGGGAGGCCAGCTTGAATGAAATTATGAAATTAAGTTTATTATTATTATATCGCTTGTACGGAAAAGCGATGTAATGTCACGGATCATTCTCAGACAGAAAAGAGTTTAGTACTCAGAAAAATATTTATTTAATTTCTTCATCATGCATCTGTATTATAACACAGTTAACACATGTTTCAAACGCAGTCAAATGTAACACTAATTAGCGATCAGTAACACAACCGAGGCTTTCAGAAAGCCACGCAACAGAGAAACCTGCCGCAAACTTGAGAGAAACCTAAGCGCCAATCACTTTCTAACATTTGAGCAGGCTTTAAGCCTCGAGGACAAACACTGCAATCAGTTTATTAACTGTAACCACGAAGCATTTCTCAACTCATTCCAGATGTTACAAAAACATGGTTTATAAATCAGACGTCACGATTAAGCACAGACAGATCGTAAAAGTAAAAATACACGCCATAAACTACAGGAGAATAGAGGTCGAGCATGAGTAAAAACAAACAAACGTTTCTCACCGAGGCTTGTAAAAGGAGGAGTTTTAAATATTACAGGTTTAGAGCAAACAAACATTAGAAATCTATTTACAGTGCATAGCTTGGAAGTGCTTCCTCAGACGGCCGCTGTGTGTTTTGAGGCGCTCTATCGATGGCCCCTCTTCTCAAACGCATCCCTAACTGTGGCTCTCCGGCCACCGTCAGAGAGCTGTTTAAAAGCCAGGTTTTAGTGCTGAATCTCAATGGATCAAACGCATTCTGCTGTTCTTTTAAGGTGACTGGGATCCCATCTGCACAAACATCATTACAGCTCTTCGTTATTGCTTCAATTCTTCAAACAAACGTAGAAGGAGAACAGTTGCGTTTACACAGTGCTGGGTTACATGAACACAAAGAAACAAAAGGCATTCGATCACAAAGTGACCTTTCAAACAATGAGTGTGGAGTAATAATGGTAAAAATCATGTTTGAAACGATCACTTGGATTAAAGTTTCAGATAAAACTGTACAAGGAGGAACTCTATTTGTGTTACTGAAACGGCTGGAAGAACAGGGTTTGGACAGTGAAACTGAAACGCTGCTGTTTCTGCTGGAGTTTGATCTTTGTTAGGGTGAGCGGGGGCTAATTATCAATGTTGGAGGTATGTAAAAATCTGCCGCTTTACAATCCAAATACTTATATTCAGATGAGGTTTGAAAATTGAAATTTCAATTTTTTTATAACAGTATTGCACTAATGATTTACAAAGCGATTTTTCTGAAGCTTTTACCATTCTATATTTTTCTAACATCATGTAATAAATAATTTTAGCCTCAATAGAACAATATTTGAATGAAATAACAAAATGTGATCCAAGCTGCAATTTGTTGCATTTTTAATAACTGATTAATGTGAATTCATATTACCATTTATATTTATACACACTAATAAGTATTGTTTGAGACATACAAACTGTCATTTACATGATTAAAAGTAAAAATTAGGACTCAGATGGTCCCCTCCGCGCATGCGCTGGAGAATGTCTGGCGTATGCGCTATTCTCTCGGTTCACCTAGTGGCCAGAAAGTGATATGACAACCTAAAAGAGTATAACAACCTGTACTAAAAAAAACGTCACAAATTTATTTTGAAAATGCGTTTTTCCCTCATAATAAATTCCACTCTTAATGCTTTATTTATTATTATATAGGGAAAATATAATAATTTTAATAGCTTAAATCCTCTTTCGAAAAGAAGTAACTTTTTAAATAATAGCTTACATAGTTTGAAGGATTTACAATACATTTTTTTAATTGAAAATTGTAAATATAACTAAACTTTTGTTAAAAGATGCCATTACAGAGAGAGGCTATAATTGACAAAAAAAGAACGATTCAAGAATGACGTGATGATATTTTTAGTAAATTGTATTAACAATAACCTAAAAAAGTAGACTAAAGAAAAAAACTTCAATGGTAACTACAAACAACAAATGCAAACTCTCTATATTGAAATTTATTTATGAATTAAAATGACTCTTTAACTTACTTTTTAATTTAATACATGTGTTTTCCTCTAAAATACCCGCAGCTATCAATTATGGCAAAAAAAAGTCCAAATTTTTATTTATTAAAATAATACATTTTATTACTTTTCTACTGTTTCTCATAACTTACTTTTATATTGTTTGAATCTTTGAAATGAAATAGTTCCTCATTACCACAAAAAATTCCTCTCATCAGGGCTTGCTTGATTTTATCATCATTATCATATTAAAATCTCTAAAAGAGGGAAGAACTGGGAGGAACGCTCTCGGCGGAGTCAGTTTCACAGGAGTTAGAATGTACGACAAACTCTGGGCTGAAACTGGCGTATCTCAGATTTTTTTGAGACTATTACGTCACTGCACTCACCACACACTGTTTTATTAGGAAATGCATGAAAATGTTAGTCCATCAGAACCCTGTTGTTTCAGTTTTATCGTCCAAACCCCTGAATTTATAAACACACACAATAATTATGTAGTTCTGCAACATAACCTTGCACTGGTTAACAAAATGTAAAGCTTAAAAAGAGAAAGGCTTTGAAAGAAAGGACCAGTGCAGAGCCGTTTGTCATGTTTCAGTGTAAACCTTGCAGCGTGATGTTCAGTTTTAAATCCAGTGAAGATTCCCGACTCGCTTCCAGTGGTCCCGTTATTCACAAGCCCATCATTTAATCAGAAATCACTCTGTACGCGTGTTTCATCTCAAGCAGCTGTGTGCTTACAGTATTTGAAAATAACTTGTAAATCCAGAAAATGCTGACTTTATCCTCATCTTTGTTTTTTTTCAGGTGCGATTGTTGTTATTGTAGTGTCTACTGTCCCATTTACTGACTGATGATTCTGCAGGTCAAAAAACATCTCAAAGAAACATTTACAAAAGGAATAAACATGTATTTTAGTAGTATATATGTAAAATGTATACGAATGTAACAAGTTTACATGTAATTAATTATATTTTGTTGTTTATTTGAAATATTTAGTAGATGTATGTCTCCCTCAACTCTTAACATGACTAAGAGAAGCGGGTTATAAAATTGATTGTTTTCACTGAAACACTCCACTTACTTTGAAATTAGGGACATACTCCAATTTTCCCCTGAGATATAGTAATTTTTGATTAATTTGCAATCTGTTCCGCCAATCTCAGATTCTGGCGATAGCACTGTTACCATAGCTTAGCATAGGTAGCATAGAGTCAGGGTTTTCTCCAATGTTAACACTGTCCAACTATTTTTTATTTGGATCGGTAGTTTCCAACAGTCTGAGGGGGTAAGTTATACTTTTTTTATTTGTTTATTCCAAGACATATTACAAAATGTAATAGAATTTAAACCTTCAGCCAATGAGATGCATGTGCTACGCCTATGTCCCGCCTCTGTGGAGCCATTTTTGATTACCAGAAAGTGGTGCACTTCCATGATGGCAATGGCTGGCTACGGCCATTCTGAGCCTCTTTAACCCTTCATACGAAACCTTTGGGTGATGTCACACACGGTACATCCATGTTATAAACAGTCACTCGCATTTTGGTCCTTTCACCGACTTAAAAGCTCATATTTCTCTCACACAAAAATGCTAACCAAGTTGTTCCTCTTTATTTTAACAGCACATGAGCATCAGGAGAAAAGCTATAACATACTGACACATGTGCCTGCATTCTCAAATTCTGTGTGCTCCTGTGTGGATGAGTGAACAATATCTATCCAATAAGTCATGAAGAGGCCATATGCAAGGTTGTTACTATGCTCGCATTACAGCATCATTATCAAGAAACTCTGCTGCTGTAACATAATGGCAGCAGGTGTAAAGTTATGAAAGAGGGCCTTAAACTGATGGTATCTACTTTCAGCCTCAGAACGTTGGCTGAAGGTCTGATGGGTTTGGTGCCTTCCATGGCAGCACTTCAAGAATCCAGAAGTCGTGATCTGATTGGTTGAATTTGCCCGGATTTCTGGGAGAAGCGAGTGTTGCGTTTGTTTTTAATCCGCTCAGAAACAAAGTTCAGCCGTACGATCAAGGAAAGAAGATCTTACTAGCCCTCTCAATTCAACATAAAAGATTGTTGTTCTATTCTTGTAACTTTGTGTTATCTCTCATCTTATGTGACTTTTTTTCATGGTTAACTTGTTGCAAGTCGTCAATTGGTGTGGTGACATTTTCACGCTTCGAAACATGATGCTATGCGAAACAACATGCGATTCGTTGTTTGTCATGTTATTCAAACGACCTCTTGACCATAAAAAGCAGCCAAAGCCCTCAGAACTTCCGTGAAGGTCTGGCTACGCAGGACTAGATGGTGCCCTGCTGGTGTGATCACATGATGCTCATTATGCTAAGCTACGCTAAAAGTGCTATCAACGCTTTAGGAGAATGATAGAATAAATTCCTAATCGATAAAACACAATGAATTCTGTCAGGCATTCTAGTGTGAGAAGAAAGGGACCTTTTAAAAATGATTATCTTTATAATGCTTGTTTTCTTGCCCCGACTGACCAGTTTGATTCGTGAGGACCCAAAGAAAGAAATCCACAAAAAATCCAACCGGAAAAAAGTGTTTTCCTTGCATTTCTATTTAAATGTCAGTTATCCAATGTAATCGTAGTATTAAGTGCTAAATTGCTCAGAAAATTAATCTTTGTAAAGTTTATTTCTAAAGGAAGCAGTTTCAGTACTTCTGAAGACTTCTGTTTTACAAATCTCTGGCTAAAGCTAGACCTGAAGCGAGAACCCCCCTAGGCACAAAAGCTGTTAATTGTTTAGTTAGGCTCGTCTGGCTGGCTCACAGCAGCGCTTGTGCGTAGAACAAGCCCATTAAATTCAGGGACAAATACCGGAAGCAAATTTACCCATTATTTGTGTTTTTGAGTGAAAAATCCACTTGTAGTTATCTCTGCTAGCTTTGAATGCACACTTTTAAAAATCCCACAAGGACGGTCTTTAAAAATTCTGGGAAAAAAAACATTACATGTATTCTTTCCTTCTAATTGCCTATTAATATATAGAAGAATCTCTGGAAAGTGTGACTCCAAATTGTATTAATAAACAATCTGTTAATCAATTTATTTTATTGCATTTTTATTGCTTTCTGGATTAAAATCTTGTTTTAAAATTTTAGAGAAATCTACTTGAATGTATATGGCTGGATGAGATTCATTATATTAACACGTCAGTCAATGGCTAGTATCTGTTATCACCCTCATTCAAATGGTGCCACCTACTGGTAGGCTTAAGGTCTTCAACAAGAAATTAAGGTTTGATATACTGACTTTTTAACATGCTAATGAAGCGAGTGTTTCTAATGTTCCTAACTCTCAACAAGAGCTGCCAGTAGGTGGAGCAGGTACCTAAAGACCCATTTTAATGTGTAGATAACATCCAAAATGAGCGATAATGAAGGAATCGTTCACCTTGTGAAGAACGTTGAGAAGACAGTGTGAGACAAAAATAAATCCAGTTTGTGTCTATTCTTCCAGTGTAAACCCCTGACAAACCCCCTAAAGACAAGAGCTTCTGACTTTTTGTGTATAAGTATTAACATTTCACTGATCGTGAACCTGTCTCCCATCCGCCTTGATCCAGATCCAGTGTTCTAGAGCACCCTCTAGCATGAGCTGTGGATGAGCAAACTGATCTCAGCGCAGTGTGAGGAGGTGACGCCATCTTCTCTGTCACATCCTGAAAGACTCTGGGAACAGAGAGAGTCAGCGGGTCAGGTAGTGTCCTAGCCCGATGCCCTGGAGGCAGTCTCCATGAGGTCCAGGAGGGCCCCAGAAGTCCACTAATACAAAATCCTTCATCCATTTTTTGAGCAAAATGTATACAAAAGAAATCATAATTTTAATTTAACTGTCTTATGCAATCCCAACCACCTAATTGATAAAATGTCAGGTATTTTTAAATTCAGTAAAAGTACATTTTTAAAGCGAGAGCCCCCATAACAACTACGATTTTTACAGTCCAACTTTAATTTCAAGCTATTTTTTCCCACTGAAGGGCTGAACCCGGTGGCATATTTGAGTTTGAATGGATTTGTGAATAAAAAAAAACAAGTGAGGACTTGTATATAGCATATTTATATTTTCTTTCTTCAAATGAATACCATAAAAACATTATATATATATATATATATATATATATATATATATATATATATATATATATATATATATATAGGTTTGAAGATGTTTAGGAGGACAGAATAATGCCTTTCTAATTATATACAAAACAAATAAAAGTTTTATTATTAAGGTAAATAAACATTTTAAAAGGAATTAGCATAAATATAGTTTTCTATAATTTAAGTAGTACACACCGAAGATCCGGCACAGTGCTGGAATACTTTAAGCAAATAATGAGACGTTTACTCACTGAATGGGACGCTCTGAACATGTACGTGACCTCCTGGAAAGGCCTGACAGGAAGTGCCCACAGGTGACTGATGCCCTGGCAGGAAGCAGAGGGAGCGGGTGAAACCTAGAGCTAGTTGGATCTGAGACGGGAGCTAAATCAGGAGCGAGGGTCTTACAGAGGTGGAGGTGCTGGGCTCCAGAGAGACTGAGGAGTCTGGGTAATTTGGACAGAGGCGCCCCCTGCTGGCTCCACATCGCCACATGTATAACTCCTCAGAGGAGCTGCAAACATATATCTGTCAGTACAATTGTGTGTGTTTAGATCCCGCCGGTGGGTTCCGGTAGTAGAGAGAGTTATACTCACATCATACGCATCGTAATGTAGGACAAAGATGAGTTTTTGTCTCCATTCAGAGACACGGAAAAGCTGGAAAATAGTCAAACAAAAACAGAAACTTAAAATCATGTGAACTCATGTTTGCGAATGACTCGAGCAGTTTTCACACTTTAAAAATAAAGGTCATTGCACACTGAAGTGCAAAACGTCTGATGCGTTTTTACTAAACTCAACTTTTATTTATATTGCAGCCCAGCACAACACACTTGAGACAAAGTGCTCACAATTAAGCAAATTAAATAAAAGAGCACAAACGAAAACAAATAACAAGTTAAAAATAATAATAAACTTTTAAATTAAAACAACTCATGCTGTGCAAGATTAAACAGATGCGTTTTTAAATTGATTTGAGAACACGTCTAGTGGAATTTCCTAACGTGCTGAACGAATCCAGAAATATTACGTACATTTTTTTACACTCACAAGTCTTGTACGCTGCGTATTTTAATTTGTTGCATAAAAAATGGCAAAAACCCACAAACAAATATAAAAAATAAATGTTTTGGATGGGCCTTGGACTTCATTAGCACCTGCTCACGAAGGCACAAGTCTGCAGGGGGCGTGACAAAATGTAAGCGCGCTCATCAGCACCTCCTTTGATGATTAGCGCTGGCTTCACACAACCTTAAAATATCAATCAGATGAAGGATGGAGGGAGTTCACAAGGAGACAACTAAGGAAGGGCTGAGGCATTTATAAAAGATACATGATGTAGCAATATATTCGTTCACTTTGCTGGCAATTAGTGTCGAAACGAATTTTAGATTTAAATTTAGTCCTACTAAACTTTCCGTATTTGAGAACATTTCAATATCTGTGTCGTGGTGAAAACAGCTGCAGTGTTAACATATCTTGAAGATTTTTGGCCATCCAGAAAGATCTGTGTTTTTACAACTCTGCCTTTGCTAATGTATGGAACTAGCTGAAATATGGGATTTAGCATCAATTGTGAGTTCCTATATGTCTGAGATTATTTACACGGCATGTAATCAATGTAGATATGCAATATAATGAGTGTGATTCATATTTATCTTTATATGTTTCATTTTTACAATTATTCAGTTTCAGTAAGCATAACTTTTTTTTAAGATTTACAGGTGATTTTTGTAGCAATTGTTAGCACGAGCGAAGGCAGAATATTTAATATTTGTTCAGTCATGTTGTCAACTTGTGATTATACAGTCCTAAACTGATCCTTACTACCCTAACTTATTCATGTTTTTTTAAGTTTTGTTAGTGATTTCTTCGCACTGAATGGTTTCAAATGTATGAGAGACTAAAAACAGGAAGTATTTCAAGATCTGATAGAAAACCAAGAGAATTAAAGCTTATAAACATTAATCAGATTTCAGCCTCTGAGCCACTTCATTATCTTATATTAGTACTTGTAATCTTGAGTTTTTTGTCTATAAAAATATACATTTTAATATAGTATATAAATATTAATACTTTCAAATGACCCTTTTTCCAAACTATACATTGTCAGAAATAAAATTTTGGACTTCAGTGTGCTAAGCACCTCACAAATTTGAGCTGTTGGATTACCTGCAGGAGTTGGGAGAGGAGCAATCAAGCGCTCGGATCTCCTGGTTCAGCTCCAGGATGTACAGCTTGCTCAGACAGGAAGCTGGATTCACATCTGTGTGTGTAAATAAACACGTGCAGAATCAGTATTTAGTTGGTAACTAGCAGTTAATCAATCAATCAATCAATCAGTCAGTCAGTCAGTCACATAACTATACCTGCATTTTTAACTCTGCTCTCAGTATTCTATATGCTTGCTCTTCCTCAGTCTAAATCTTATTCTTAAGGTACAAATAAACGTTTATATTAACTTCTACAAAGCCACAAAAGAGCTTTTAAGAGCATACGTGTCAATGATAACCTCTCCAAACAGGACATTTAGAGTGATGCTGTGTTCTCTCTTGCAAATAGGTCTCTTATCTGAGCCCAAAAAAGCTCTCAACAAAAAACAAAACAATTGTAGAATAACATCTGCTGACATCAGAACAGTTATCTCTATGCATTGGAGGGTTAATTTAGTTAACACAATATTAATTCATTGAATACATTATAAATGTTTTTTTAGCGTTTGAGTGTTAGATGTTAGTCACTGTGTGATTTGAGTTTTGAGTTGCACGTTGCCTTTCCTTTTAGCTTTGAGACCATTTCCTCAAATCTGTTATGAGTGCACTCTGTCAGTTGAGAAGGACAGGTACAGCACACATTGAAAGAACTCTGAGCTCTGCTTGAACTCCGCTTCATAAGAATACTATGTGATTAAAATTTATAAAATTTGGTCATTAGGGAGGGGCATCCGTCTCTAAAGTACTGCATGGGGAAGGGAATGATGTTAGCAGTTATGTAATGTCTGATCCACAAATACTGAAGTAAATGAATAATTGGCACAGATGTCCTCTCTTGTCCATCCATTTTCATGTCGGCTTTTTCCCTTTCGGGGTCGCCACAGCGGAATGAACCACCAACTCCTCTGGCACATGTTTTATGTGGCAGATGCCCTTCCAGCCGCAACCCATCGCTAGGAAACATTCACACACACTCATTCACACTTTAACACTACGGACAATCGTTCTTACTCAATTCACTTATACCGCATGTCTTTGTTCTTGTGGAGAAACCTGAGCACCCGGAGAAAACCCACGCGATCACAGGGAGAACATGAGAACTCCACACAGAAATGCCAACCGACCCAGCCGAGGCTCGAACCAGCGACCTTCTTGCTGTGAGACGACCGTTCTACCCACTGCGCCACCGTGACGCCTGTCCTCTCTTGTCTTCTCTATGAACATGTGGGTACGTTTCGCCCAATAGCAGATACTGACAAAATGGCAGGAAAAAATGGGAAGACTACAAAAACTACATACTAAATGAGATCAAACCCTTGGTCAACAAACAAATCGTTTTAAATTGCATCCAGAAAGTAACATGTAGTTTTTACCAGCTGCAGAATTGGTCACTCAATACTTGCTGATAATTTTATTGCAGAAAGATAACCCCTTGATAAGTCTGTTCTATGAATCTCCTCAATCCATTAAACACATTTTATTTAATTGTATCATGATTACTCCCATTAGGAATTCATTTTATACTTAAAATACTTAGTCTTTAGCTGACCTTAAACCTAAGAGAGTTTATAAATTTGTGAAAAAAATAGTTGTATTTTATTTACAAAAATGACATTGCTTTAAAACAAAGAAAAATAAGTCACATAATGGGGGATTAAACATTAGATACGCTAAAGGTGACCTTTTTTTGTGACCTGTTCAGAGCGCTCAATAAACCTCACGACAGGAAACAGTGAAGAAGTGTCATGGAAGAGGCAAATATGGACATTCAGAAGCTTGTCTTGTTGATGTCTGGCAATCAATTGTTGTTTATTAAAGCCCTCTGAGATTATAAAATGACTGGGTGTGTCACTGTTGCCCCTGGGCGCCATCCTAGGGCAAGGAATATAACTGCATCAACATTAAACATCAGAGGTTTGAAGTTAGCCAAAACGCACCGTGCATAGAAACCAACCCAGCGAGCAAGCAAATTTCAATTCGTCTAAGAGTGTTGAGACCTTAATATCTCAAAAGGCAGTGTGTATTTAGTGCACATTATGTCATTCGAGTATAGACTTCAGTTGAGTGTGGACCTGGAGAGTTTGTGCTGCGTTGTCTCCTCTGTGGTGGTGTGTGTTTGCTGGTCTCCGGCAGGTGTTTGTTTTTCCTGATGAACAGCGGAGGCACTGTGAGACCAAGGCGGTTCTTACTCCGCCCGTCCTTCTCCAGAGCTCGAGACTTGCCCTTCTTGTTTATCACAGATTGAGTTGGGGCGAGAGACATCTCATCTGAGTGAGAGGGGAAGAGAGAGAGGACGAGTGAAGAAATTGTGTTTTTATGTGAGAACATTTTACTTCCTAACAACAGAAGAACAAAAACTCTAAATATAAATGAACAAAATGACTACTTTTATAATAGTGTTTATATAATTTTATACGTATGTCAGTTGACAGTTTCGTTTTTTCCATTTATCAGATGACGATTCCTTACCTAGAGATGACTGGTTGTTGCCTGGTGATATGCTGGCAGTTGCTGATTGGTTGGATGCAGCAGGTGTTGGAGGGCAGCAAGGCACGTGATTGGTTGCTAGTGGAGAGCTGGAGTCTGTAAACAGTTCATAAAAAAATTTGGAAAAAGAAAAACTGCCACTTTTCAGCACAAGTGCTCCTCTGTGGTACCTGTGGTGGTGGTGGTGGTGGTGGTGGTGGTGGATGTGGATGTGGTCAGTCTACCTGCAGGAAAAGAGGCCTGACGAGACAAACCCACAGCGGAGCGAGACCTGCAGGAGAAACCAAAAGCATTGTGGAAGCTAAACTGTGACAATAGCTAACCAGGTTATCAGTATACTCAACAATGATATGTGATTTCCTACATAAAGTTTAAAAATGTATTTTTGTATTTTGTAAATGAAAAACATAGCATCAAATCAGTTTAAAATCAACTGTGAAATATGTTTAACTAATTAAATAATTGATTTTTGTGAAGAAAATAATTAATAATTGTTTCCAAAGTGCTTAATTTGAATGTAATAGCTTTAATTTTAACACAGAACCAAATTCAAAATGTATTCAATCAAATAGAAAACATGTTTATTACTTGAGTATATTTTTGTTTGAAGACAACTTTACAAACGAGTGAAATATATGGTTGTTTGTTTTGGGAAATGGAAATGTACACTTGTATGTACAAGCCTAAAACATATATATATATATATATATATATATATATATATATATATATATATATATATATATATATATATATATATATATATTATAAAATCGCCAGATACTCTGTATATATTTAAAAAATATATAAATATTTTTTTTTCTTGTTTAAAGTAGATATAATGCCCTTATTAGAAAGGACAAATCAGGAGTGGACACAGGAAGAATATTTTGGGAGAGACAAGGTGCAACCCCCTGGTGCTGTAATGTTTTTTTATTTAGATTGTTCGTTTTGATCTTCATGAAAACTATGAGGGGAGTGAATTATTTTTAAATTTGTTTGTTTAAGATATTTAAAATGTAAACATTCAGCCAGTCAGACATCTGTGCTACGCCTATGTTACACCACTCTGGATCTTTATTTGGTTACCGGGAAGTGATGCACTTCCACAAAGGCGATGGTTGGCTACACCCCTTTTTTAGCTTGTTTCCCTGATCATACTAAACATTGTGCATGGTCCGTCCATGTTATAAACAGTCAATGGTGAAAGATTGAAAGGATCGGGAACTGGATTTGAACCTCTGTCACTGGGTGCAGATTTACAACATACATCAGTATGTCATGCTGTTTATACTTTTTTTTTATGTTATTAAGTATTTTTTTGTAGTTTCCACTTTTAAATCAAAACCACTTATTTCAAGAGCTTTTTGTTTTACAGCGAAAATGAAGCAAACCCCCCCCCCCCCCCCCAAAAAAAAAAAACGGAATGGACTTTATAATCTATGGCCTATTGAACGGACTATTACATTTCATTCCTTTTTCTCAGTCAAAATTCTATTGAACAAACAGTAAGTATTTTACTCTGAAATAGTATCTCGGGAAATACATCTAAAATGCTTAACATCACAATGAATTAATGAATGAATGAATGGGGAAACATAAAAAATCATAATTTTGAAACACAAGAAAACATACATTTTAGATTTGTTGTAGGTTGTAACTTGCAGGTCTGAATGTCCAGGATTCCATGAAATCAAATGTAAGACTTTTTAAGACCTTTGAAAGACTGTTAAGAATTACATTTAAGACCTATTTAATAAAAAAAATTATAAAAAAATTATATGCAAACATTGTTTGCATTGTATAATTTTTATGACTGTGAGTTTAAATGAGGCTTTTCTCAACCTTCAGTACGGCACTTTTATATGAAAGAATTTATGAACGATTTCTCAAACTCTGGCAACCCCAAGCAGCAATAACATCAACACATGTCAAATGAGCTTTACAGTTTTTTTATAAGGTTTTTACGTTTTAGACATTTTAAGACCCAAAATAAAAAATTTGGTTAACTGCAAATATGTGTCTTTGAAAATTATTCTATTTGATCAGTCTGGTTTTGGCTGTTTAATGTGCTTATGTTTTCCACATTTACTCACTTTCACAGAAAGATGGAGAAATGGGGGGGGGGGCATTCAAATCTGCATTCTTTGTAAGTAGGCACCTCATTTGATCAGGAGAAAAAACATCCTCAGTGATGTTAAAATGTCACGTGATTGGCGGTTCTGCTATTTTCACTGGATCTTCTTTTTAACACGGGCCATTGTAGGATTGAAAAGTGTGGACCTGGATTCTCACCCATTGTAGAAACCATCTTTTTAGCTTTTTGCTTTCACATACTTGACACAAACTCAAATACCCCTATGAAGTGTAGAAGCATGAAGGGTGAGAGACAGGAGGAGGTAGATACAGAAGATACTGTACCACAGACTGAAGGAAGGACAGAAAGTGACGGTTGTAGTCAGGAAGGATGTCCTGGAGATGAAAAGAAGGCAGCGGGATGGAAGGCTACATTTGAGACTAAGGAAAGCAGTGAGAGAAATCAGATGAGAGAGTGGAGGATTACAGAGAGAGCAGGGTCTGTGGAGATGTACGTACCCCTCTGCATCGCTCCTGCTGCTGTGGTGCTGGAGGTTGAGCACATAGAGGATGGACATAGAGATGACACTATGAAGCAGATGGGGAGATGATTATGGAACATGAAACATTGCTGTGACAATTTTATTAGTTCATGTTGATTTTTGCGATCAGATTTTCTTCATTCTCTATTTTCCTGCTAATAAACCAAGATGACAAAATAATAATAAAAAAAATGAACAAAAGTTGAATCTCTCAGCTTATTTGGGGCAAGTGCAATTTTATGTTTTGTGTATTGATGTGTGGTGAAATAGTGCACGATGATCTTTTCTACAAAGAAGAAGGTTTGGAGGTAAATACCCCTCCAAACTAAGAGCCCTCTGAACCTCCTTGGAAATGGATCAAGATAAAACTACCAGTACACACCTCGGGGTGCATCCACATGGAATTGTTTACCTTAGATTTCTGCCACCATGACCAAAAGAGAATTTATTTTTGTAATTCTGTCATGTAGAAAAGTTGTACAACGATTAAAACCATTACTTTATGACCAAATTTATAGGTAAAAACAGTAACAATAATTGAATAAATACTGGAACACTTTCATAAATTTAAATGACGTGCAGTTCTACTAAAATTTATTGTGTTCATAATTTAGATTCGTTTTTGTTTAGCACCCTCTAATTTTCAGAGTTTGATATTTTAAGTTTACATATACATTTACATTTATGCATTTGGCAGACGCTTTTGTCCAAAGCGACTTACATTAGGGGAGAGACAATATGCAATTTGTTACACCGTCCAAGTCTATCTCAGCTTCTCATAATAGAAATTGTATTAACTGATCAATAAACCAAAGCAGTGAGTTTGACCCCTTATGACACTTTTCCACCGAACAGAACAGTTCGATTCAGTTCAGCTCAGTTCAGTACAACTGCTTTGCTCATCCATCTATCGACATTAGGGACTTTAACCTATAATGGGTGTTATAACAACAAAAAAATTACATGTAACTTGTTTGTATGTTTATGTTTGTACGTAGCAGAGCAGCTCCCACACTTTTGTGTTGTGTGAGAGTTTTATTTATTTGTGCACAGCACTTTGATCAACTTTGTCATTTTAAAGGGCTATATAAATAAAGTTGTATTGTATTGTACTGTACCGGGGGCTGCCAAAAGCTTATTTTACCTACTGAAAAGTTACAAAATGTAATTTAACTACTAGTAAAGAGCTTTCACTGCATTAAATATACATTATGAATGTTATGAACAAGATAAGAGATTCTAAATTCCTCTCTGTATCCACCTACATTAAATGACATTCAGACCCTGTTTAAGTCCCGTATGCATAATGTAACAGAATAAAACCGTCCTGTCAGCATTTGCTCCTTACACACCACAGAACATTAAAGTACAGTATTTCTCATTCTCTTCTGCAGACTGATGTTAACAATTCAGACCGATTCATACTGTGCATGCACAGAATTTGTCTGCTGTTTTTGTTTGTTCTTTCGTCGCTTAATAAAAAGTTTTAATCACACATTATTGAAAAAAAATTGACAAAAGTAACCTAATCTCTCTTTATTTTCTGTTTATATGTGAAAAACAACCAAAAAGTATAAAAGGTCTCTACACAGCTATTTGAATTGAGATGAATGTTCCGATGGCTTCTCTGCAAGGTGCAGTTCGCAAGCTACGGTTTTACGTTGTCCTCCAGAAGCCTGCATTCAGAAAACGAACAGCAACTGTGGTTCTCACCCACAAAGGCAGAAAATCTCTTACCAGAACCTTCTCTCTCAATGTCCCTGGCTGGTGGAACAAACTCCTGATCCAGTCAGGAGAGCAGCAACACTAACAGCTTTCAAAAAGCAACTGAAAACTCTTCTCTTCAGGGAATACTTACAATGAAAAAAACAAAACAAATCCTTTTATCCTCTTTTCCTCCATTTCTTTCCTGCTATGGTTGATTGATTAGCTGATACAACTTCTACTATGAGCAAACGGAGTATTGCATCTGCCCTACTGTAAGCCGCTTTGGACAAAAGCGTCTGCTAAATGCATAAATGTAAATGAAATGTTGCAGCAGTGACACTGCTTGCCCTTGGATGGCGCTAATTTGTAGTGACATGTTGCTTATGAAAAAAACTAATCTTACTCATTAGTAATAATTCTTTTCGGGGAGTATATAGTTTTCCTTGGTGTATGTGGATTACACTGTTAGTAATCAGAACACACAGGTGAGCCAGTTCATTTACTCAGATTAGTGTATTTCGCTCTATTTTTATGTCTTTGTCATAACAGTTTATAAGTAGATCAGATTTGTCCCCATTTGAATGATACAAATGATTAGTTCAAATTAATCATTCTTTTAGGCGAACAGATTCAGGATTGTTGTCTTGCTCTTATTAATTTCATTTAAAGCAATGACTGATGAATTGTTCAAATGTATCTACTCTTATTTAAACCCAAATTAAGCTGACTCATAAGTAGTCACATCAGTTAAAGATTTAGAACAATGGTCATAATGCATTGAAACAAGTAAAATCAATTCCGAAGAAGAAATTAAAACAGCAATACTGAGGATAAACAAAAAGAATTCAATATTTGTATCCTAATGAAGCAGCCTACTCCCTGATCAGTGTGCTGACTAATTAACGAGGGAGCTGGCTGGGACTTCTTCTGACTCACCTGAAGGCCATGATGATGACCAGAGTCAGAACGCTTCCCTGCATGAACCTGTGACTCAGAAAGCTCTGCTCCGGGACGGCCTGCTGCCAAGAAACAGACTCCTCTTATAATCCCAATCAACTCTTCACCGAAGTACTTCTCTCTCAACAATTCTCTTCAACTCTATAACTGTGTTCATTCCCTCCCATTCCAGTCAAAAACTTCCAGATTTCAGATGATACAATCACTTAGAAAATAACTGAATCCAACAGATTTTACCAGATTTGCAGATTATTTCACAGCTTTATTTATAAGAATATAAAACATGTTCTTGTCTTTCTGGTTTGTTCTAATTTTTATTTATTCTATTTTTTTTTTGACATTTATATATTTTTTTCACATTGTCAATATGTCTTAAGTCTAATTATCCCCAGACCTGAATTTCAGATATAACTGCACAAATGTATAAATGAAGTAATTCTGATCATATTACTTTTGTTACGTATAAGTCTCCTCAATTCTACTACTACAGGAATGTCAAAGAAATGGCCCAGTAGCTTAAAAAAATAAATACATTTTTACCAAAATAAAAAAACGAAACGTAAAACCACTTCACAGTTTTTAGTATATTTTGAAGATTAAATTATATACCAGGTGCCTTGAGTATCGAAATTGTGGACCCACAAATCCTGTCATTAGATTTACTAACAGTGAGTTAACGGTTTGTCTATGAAGAGATCAAGATTGGCTTAATCTCTGTTTATTCTCTTTGGCGGCTCCTAGAGGCCATGAAGTGAAACGAGAAACTCCACTATGTTACAAAAGCAGCATTTTTAGAGGTTTTCTAACTAAATTTCTCTAAAATCACTATCACTTTGTCGTTTACTGAAAATGTGATAGATTTAATGACTGGTTAGTTTCAAAGAATCTTTAGTGGGTGGGTTTTTCACTTTTTCAGTAACAGCTCTAATAAACCTTCTTAAACATTTAGCGTATAATTATAAAAATAATGAGCTTTTACAATTGTTATTCCTATTAGTAACATTACTGATAGATTTTTTTATTTATGAAAATTGCAAGGAATTATTCAATTGCAATTACAACATTTACTAGAATTCACTCTTAAATTTTTCTACGCACTTGATTTAATAAATACTGCCACAGTATTAAGAAATGCACCCCCCTCCCTCAACATGCGCTAATGCTACAGTCCCCTCCAATTGTCCGATCCAGTTTTGAAGTAATATTAAACTATTACATAAAATAGTTTTTCTCTTTTTCTGCCACAAGACAAATGTTACATCCAGTGAATTATCTAGTAAATATATTCAGGGTTTTTTTGTACTGGATTTCACCATCTTGTGGCCGTATGTTTATCTCTCTACACATTTCTTAACAGATTTAAATGTAAATAAGGCTGGGGGGGAATTGGAATGCTTAGGCATGGAAACTGCTGTACCAAGAGTTGAAACACTAGCACTTCAGGAATGTTGGGAATTAACAATACAAAAAGAATATTTCATAAACAAATGTAACATAGACTAATAAACACATCAATCAAATATATGAGAGAGTTTGTGACAAACTATCAGAATTAACTGATACCCCATCAAGCAATGATGACATGTTGCTGCAACAACAAGTGAAAGGAGAAGATTTTAAGTAAAAACATTTTATTAAAAAGAGGAGGAATCTGGTTGGATGCAGTAGCTGAAGCTTTACTATGATCACTTCTGGACCTAACATAGTTCAGAAGTTTATTGGATAGCTTAAGAAGTAGTTTGTGCTGCTATTGTTGTGAGACTCGGTTGAACCAGAAAAACGATGGCCGTATACCTGAGGTGTTCTGTTCTTTCATTCATAAGCACATTAGTGAGCCTTTGACAACTATGTTCTTCACGATTTTCTTAATCACACTCACTTTTAAATGTATAAATGCTAGCCTTTGAAGCTGCTTTTCTTTCTGTGGGTGATCTGCCACAGTAGCTGCAAACTCTTGCGCATCAGCCTCTTCCACCTCTCTTGCAGACTTGCTGACTCTTGCTGACATCAAATGTAGCTAGCTTTCAAACATATTAAAATTTGTTTCCATGATTTGAACTACATGAACTTAAATGTAATTTTACAAAATTCCTTCAGTAAAAGTACATCTTTTTTAAAAGTACTCAAAAACTACTAGTTACTGAAAAAATGTACTCAAGTAAATGTGTAAAAAATTGTAAAAAATGTAAGTTGACGTTTACATTATATTCATGTTAATGAGAAATAAGTGTATGTGCTGCACAGTTGTACAGTTATTATATGTAAGAAAATAAAAATGGCACAGTGAATTTTGATTATATTACAGAAGTCTTTTAAAATTAGTTTTGATATATAACAATTTGTTATGGTCTGAATATTTCTTATATTTCTAAGATTTGCTTTGAATGATATATCCCCTCTCTAATATTAATGTTATTATACATTGCCCATTTCATCACTTTCACTCCCATCCAGTTCCTTATCATACAGAATGCATTTAAAATCCATTTACTTATCATATTTTGAGTATATTTTACTCATACCTTGCTTCCTGGCTTGGTTGATTTTTTCTTAAGTGGACCACTTCCTGTTCTGCTGAAATAGCTTCCTGATTGGCTAAAAAAGAAGAGTTCATCTTGTCAGATGTTTTCAGACCAGTGTGTGTCTGAGCATGGAGCTTCACAAACCCACCCACCTGATGGTGCCTCCACTGACGGTGCTCTTCATGCTGTCCAGTCGCCTCAGTTTGGCCAGTTTGCGGCTCCATCGCTCGAGCTCATCGATGCGAGTTTCTAGATTATCTGTGAGTTTGCAGAGCTCCTTCACCGCTCCCACGTTCTCCATGAAGATACGCTCCTGAAGATTCAAACACACTGGTGAGAGAGAGTTACAGAGGGGAGAAGATTTTGATGGTGTTCGCACTTTATTGACCACCAGTAGATTTGGGATGGTTTCGCCATTAGCGCACACCACATCTCCTCCTTCTTTCACAGCCTCCGGAAGAATCTGCTGCACCTCCTGAGCAATGACCCCTGATCACACACACACAAATTAATAAGACCATGTTATACAATATATATTATATATACTAAAATAAAATGAAAATGCAAAACACAAATGTAATAAAATGTGTTTTCTACCAATAGCCTTGTTGTTGAATGAATATAAAGTAAACCAGTGACACTGTCCACCAAAAAAATATTTAAAAGTTAAAATGTTAACTTTTGTTAACCAGGGTTTCTGCAAATTTGATAAAGTATAAAATAATACTTTTAAAAAGCTTTTTTTGGATTGTAAAGAATACAATTGAAGACCTATATCATAACATCAAAAACACACACATAATGTTTTTGCATAATAAACATTGGGTTTCGAATACATTGTTTGAAACCTTAACCATCACTTTTATGATTTCGAGAATTTACAAAGATTTTCTCAAACTCTGGCAACCCTAGACACTTTTTTTTGCAAAGTTAAGAATTTAAGAACATTTTCTCAATCTCTGGCAACCCCAACAATCACGTTTATGCTTTTATGGATTTATGCATTGTCTCAATCTCTGGCAAAACTTATTATCACTTTTACAATTTTTAGTGTATATGAGCCCTTTCTCAATCTATGACATAAATGGCACCACTAAACATGACTTTTATGTTTTTTAGCATTTATGTACACTCTCAGACTATGGCAACCCTAACCATAATTAAAAAAATGTATATACATTTAGGAGCTTTTCTCAATCTCTGGCAAGTAACAACAAAAAAACACATCAAATGAGCTTGACATGGACATCAGAAAATAAGACCTGTGAAAAATGTGAGAAAAAACACCCAGTAAATTTAAGACTTTTAAAGCCTTAAAAAGTTTTTGACTTTTTGAGACCCTAGACCAGGGGTCGGCAACCCGCGGCTCTTTAGCGCTGCCCTAGTGGCTCCCTGGAGCTTTTTCAAAAATGTTTGAAAATGAAAAAAGATGGGGGAGGTAAATATATTTTTTGTTTAATATAGTTTTTATAGGAGGACAAACATTCTTAACAATTTCCAATTGTGTAAAAGTGTGTAGAATAAATATTTAATTTCAACATTTCTGTCAGCAAAGTTTTGCGTCATAGCCTGCGAGACACGTTTCTATCAGCAGGGGGCGGGATGCCAGGCAGGTGACTGTCGTAAACACATCGGCGGCTGTGTGATGGGTCATTGATCCCAAAGAGAATAAGAGAAAAATAACTGAGGAGAACAGAGGATTCAACAGTTCTTGGAACGAATCATCGTTTTATTGCACTGTTTGTTGCCCAGATAAGGGGCGCGTTATGCACGTTCCATTTTGACGTTGTTTTTTGGAATCCTCAAAATAAAAATGACATAATTCATCTGATTTCTTTATTGTATTTCTTTAATTTCATCAAAGCAATGAAACATAATTCATTAATACTGTAATGAAGTTAAACTTGAAGCAGCATCGTACAACAGAGTAGTCACGTGGTGCGTCATTCTCTACAGAAAAAATAAACATTTAATCATGAAGGCTCATTATGTATTTCTTAGTCATTTTTATAGTAGGCTAATATAGATATATACAGCATGAGTTGCCTTCATTATAAGGCTTATAAAAGTCTTATAAAGGCTTATAAAAGTCATTATAAGGCTTAAAAAAGTTTTTTGCGGCTCCAGACATATTTTTTTGTTAGTTTTTTTGGTCCAATATGGCTCTTTCAACATTTTGGGTTGCCGACACCTGCACTAGAGGAAACCCTGGATTAACACTACTAATGAATGTTTGTCAGATCTGACTGAACAGAAAACAAGTTTTTATTAGGTATCAAAATGCATATAAGTGCATCAATATTTAACAATAAACATGAAAAACAGCTAAATTACACTTAAGTACTAAAATGTATTTAAAATAATAAGTTATGTAAATATGAAACCCTCAACTGGCAATAGTAATGCAACTTAAAATACAAAACTGATCAATTAAATTCAAATTGGAAGGGTTTTGGAATAAAAAAAATTATATTAAAGACAACGGTGCCAGAAAAAAATCCCAGCTCTCATGTTTCCTCATGATCCAAAAACCGGCTTTGGGTTATTCGAAGACTCTAAATTCCTCTTACAGGTGAGAAGTGAGGGATTGTAGCTTTATACTGGATTTGCATTAAGAGCAGGGTGTACCTCATGGATGGATGGATGAAAAGTGTTTGATGGGGCTTTATGGTTCGTACCAGTCTCAGCTGTGGCATCAATGCCCACAGTTGCTGCAAACTCAGGCTTGTACTGATAATGCACCAGCCGCATTTGAGAGATCCGCCGCAGGTTATCAGTGGTGTCCACCTGCAATAAAAACTAGTATTATTATCATAGGAGAGACATGGCTAATGGATGGTCTCCAAGCCATCGACATCACAGAATCGCAGGTCCACCAGCTATTTGAGGATTGCTGCTCAGATTGTTTATGGAAGTTTTGACCTAAAGAGCTAAATCTGATGAAAGCATGAAAAGATTTACAAACGATGTTTGCGCCAAAGCTTTGGAACAGAATGGAGTGAGTTCCTGTACCTCTTGGACGTTCTCCTTGGCTCTGATGTCTGAAGGATGCACCAGCGAGCCCATGACCTTCACATTGCCATGCACCACGAGAGCCTCATCGGGTCGATCTGTGCTGATCCCTACACGGCCGTGGTGGCACACGGAGTCTGACATCTGGCCTCTCTGCCACAGCACCTCACTGTCACTCTCAAACTGGCCTGGGTTTGACGCCTGCACCCCCGGTGGAAAAACACACAACACACCAGACTTTTATTCATAAAGCTTCAAATTATGATGTTTTGCATATATAAACTGAGATATCAATGATTGTAAAATGTTTTAGTTTACTTTTGCTTAAAAATGTAAATACATACTCTTTTTAATTGAGATTTTTTTTTGATGAATTAAATTGAGTTTAACTCGAAATCATTTCATCATTTCAACACGATCGGCTTTATAGGATGCCAATGACCTCGTGGCAGAAGAGGAAAAATATATTAGGTAAGGAAACTAATGAGTATAATAGATGCATTTCCAACAATGCCCTATAATAAAACAGATCACGACCCTTTAAAAATTAATCTAAAAGCAGTTTGCAAACTACATGCAGAAACACAGATGAGTTAACAATGGACCAGTTTTCTTTAAACAGCATCAATTACATTCTAAACAATACTGAAAACTTGTGGAGAAACATCAAATGTATTTTATGGAGAAAAACACTTTTAATGCTGAAAAGGAATGATCATTTTATGTTGAAAATAAAAACTTATTTGTACAATCTAGAAGAATCTAGAAGGATTTCTGAGCTAAAAAAAGATAAAATGATAATTTAATACACACACGCACACACACGCACACGCATGCACGCACATACACACACACACACACACACACACACGCACACACAGACAGACAGTACAGTAAAAGAAAGCATGGATAGAATCATTAGAGCACTCAGACTATAAGGAACAGACAGAAGAGAGGCTGTGATTGGAGGAGGTCGGTCAGACACGACCAGACTGACAGCGGTTACCCTGACGATGATCCGTTCAGAGACGTGAGCTGCCACAGTCAAGCTCTGACTGCGACTCTGAGCCTGGAGGGACACCACCAGCATGAAGTACCTGAACACACCACAACAGTGAAGCCATGATGAGAATCAGCTAGATATAAAAAAAAATAAATGAAGACCTACTGTTGTAAATATGAAGAAAATAATCTGAGACAACACAAATAGATATGTGCAATGGCCTTATTGTAAGTAAAGGAGAGAAGAGGGGAGGGCAAAGTAGAAGAGAGGAGAAAGAAGGACAGGAGATGAGAGGTTAGCTGATGGGAGGAGAGGGTAGAGGAGAGCTTAGAGGAGAGGGTAGAGGAGAGGGCAAAGGAGAAGAGAGGAAAGGAGAGAAGAGAAGGGTAGAGGAGTGAAATGGGAGCTGAGGAAAGGAGAGGGTAGAGGAGAGGAGAGGAGAGGAAAGAAGAGGGCAAAGGAAAAATTGAAGAGAAGAGAGGAGAGGGTAGATGAGGAGAGAGAAGAGGAGAAAAGAGGAGAGCAGAGAGTAGAGGGGAGAAGAGGGGAGGGCAAATGAGAAGAGAGGAGAGGAAAAGTTGGACTGACTTAAAAGCTCAAAACTAAAATACCATTCAATGAGCAAGCACAATGGGCAGCAGATAGCAGAGAGTTTATTAAACTTGGTACCTCTGATCAGGGTTGGGCTTGCCTTTTTTTCTCATGTTATTGGCTGTGGTCTCGCTGAAGTGAAGTCGACCCACTGTGACCTTAGTAACCTGCTCAGGTGGCAATGTCACTCTGTAAAAAAAATGAACAATTTGTCGCATGGCATGATTTATACAGTTTGTAAAAATGTAAAAAGGGCATCATGGTGGCACAGTGGTTAGCAAGAAGGTCTCTGGTTTGAGTCTCAGCTGGGTCAGTTGGTATTTCTGTGTGGAGTTTGGATGTTCTCCCCATGATCACGTGGGTTTTCCCCGGGTGCTCCGGTTTACCCCACAAGTCCAAAGACATGCGATATAAGTTAGTTGGGTAAACAAAAAATTTCATAGTGTAAGAGTGTGGAGGCATGGATGTTTCACGGTGATGGGTTGCAGCTGGAAGGGCACCTATTGCATAAAACGTATGTCAGATGAGTGACCTCCGAAAAGGGACTAAGCCGACAAGAAAATGGATGGATGGAAAATGTAAAAAAAAAAAAACTGTATTGTGTATAAAGATAAGAGCAATAACTAAGTAATGGCCCTTGTCAGAAATGCACACTACTGGCTATTTCACTAATTGTTATTATTAAAATATTATGTCGGAGAGAGACAACAACATAAGTAAGTTACATTAATTTGAAAACATGCTGAAAAAAGAATGGGTTGGTCAGTTAAAAAAAACGTGTCCCAGCTGTCTTAAATACAAAAAAAGCTTGTTGGATTCACTTGTCTGCTTAAGCTAAAAATACTGTCACACTTTACTACCTGAATAATTACAGAAAAATAATGGACTGGTCAAGGGGATCCAGGTTTACTGATGCGGACCCAGACAATGACCTCCATTTAATTTTAACATGTTGAAAGTTAAGATTCATTCAGGCTCTACATCCTTTGATAATGCAGTTAGGGAGTGTCCATCAGTTGCAGTTATTCATCATCAATATAGACCTCAATGGGATAACATATAGAGAGCCAAGAATCGATCCCTGTTGAACCCCATGCTTTAAAGGAGATTAAGAACTGCCAATCATTATTTGACCATGGAAAGAGCTGCCATCAAGATATAATTTAAACAACTCCTTGGACGCTTTCCCACTCATGAAAAACGGTGAGTAAGTATGCTGTGTTGGATCATATTAAAAGCTGCAGTCAGATATAATAATACCAATAGTACTTAATCGAGAGGAAGAACAGCGTCTTCAGGAGAACATAAGAGCTTCAAATGCTAAACAGACTTACAGAACTGGTTTGAATGGTCTTTTGCTGCGATCAGACTGGGACTGCTCCACGTTAATTGACTGATTCATGGCTTCTAACTGGAAAGAAAGACACAAATTCATGACACTAGCAATTTCAAATAAAAATGTTTATTCAACACCTATAATTAAAACAATCTCTTTATTTGCTTGATGTCACCTTGACTCCGTTGAGCTTGAGGTAAAAGCACTCAATTGGCTGCAGACCTCCGTCGCTGCTCTTGATGTATTTGGGGTCTCCAGGCATCCCGATGTATACAGTCACCTGGAAGTGGTTCTTCTTCTGACACACAAAGGCATCATCGGCCAGGGAGAAGTTAAAGCCCTTGTCTGCATCTACTCTGTAAGTCGGCATTGGTCTTGATAAAGAGACAGATAGAGCAAAGAACAAAAGGACAAAAGTCAAAACTCCAAAAAGACAGACTAGTTAATAATAGGTTTATTACTTATGTCCAAATGTTATCGTTTAAGTTAGCAATTCATAAATACACAGAATTTAATGTTTTAAAATTTCACTTCTGCTTCTGAATCTGAGCAGGACCTGATTCTGTCATGATAAGTATCCCATGATAATTTGTTTACATTTCTCTAGCTACACTGTCCAGAATCGATCGTATGTAATAAGACTGAAAATGTATTTGTTTTTAATCTATTGTTAATTATACAAAAGTGTTTACTTGCATATATTGCCACAAACTACTGTTAGTTTTTTTTGCATGTTGTTTATTTTTTAATATTGTTTATGTTTTAATATTTATTTTTTTATCCACAGGCTGTTTTAACATTCGTTTTTTTTATGGAGGGTTTATTTTGATAAACATTTCTTTCCTAAAGAATTGTTGATAAAAAAATGTGTTCAGTTTAAAATGATTCTGTGCTGTATTTTGTATTGAAAATTGACAGTTGCTCATTTCTATATTTTTATACAAAAATATATATATATTTTAGTTTTTATTTGTTCATTTATATTTGTTTATTATATTATAAAATGTGGGCTCTTTTATCATTTGTGTGTTTGTATAACTACATTAGGTTCACTTAAAGTTAGTAAATAACAGTTTATGGGCTGCAATTTAAATGTTTATTATTTTGATCTCATCTTTAGTTGTTTGATTTATCTTTTACATATTTTTATTGTATATGTTTCTATCATTTATTCCTTTAATGTTTTTTGATAAAGTGTTTATTTAATATAAATGTTGTTTTAATTAGATGTATAATTTTGGTAATCTATCTGTCTTTGATTCTGTCTTCTTACACGGGACCAGGCTGCAGGAGCCTGGAATCCCACCCCTTCATCTCAAAGGACTCTTCCTCAAGCTCAACCAGGGGAAAACACCTCTGTTTTCTAGGCCAGACTAGGGACGTGATCATTCCATCGTGTCCTGGGTCTTTCTCAAGACCTCTTCCCTGCTCAACATGCTTAGAAAACCTACTTTGGGAGGAGTTAAGGATGCATTTGAAACAGAACCACTTCAGCTGGCTTCTCTCCATGAGCTCCTATCCATATCTATAAGGGAGTGTCCCATCAGCCTGTGTATATTGGCTGTTTGACCCAATATGTTATTTTTTTGGGGTTATTTACGAAAGAACCATTTTAGTGGTGTATTCTTGTTGTTACACTTAAGTCTTTGGCCGGTTTTTGTACAGCTGGTTTTCTACATTTAAAAGCAGAGTTGTTCTGACATTATTATGACAAATAATGTTTGTATCATGTTCTCCAAAATGTAATTTAAAATAACAAAACTCCAATTTTGAAGCATTTCCATTTTATTCAAAGGCTAAATGAAAAAGCATTTATAATGGTCTTTAAGCCATGGTCATTCATGCCATCCTCCCTCTCCCTCTAAAGCCAGATATCTTTTCTCGTTCTCACTCCTCCGCACTGCTCAACTCATAGGAATTCCCTTGCCTCCTCCATCCATCTCTTCTCTTTCTCCGAGTACTGCCTGATACCTCCCGTACCCTATTAAATCCCCAACACAAACTCTCGCCCTCTCCCTGACTGCCTTTCTCAGTCTTTACTAATAAATTCACTCTCAGAGACAAGGGCAGCACCTACAGCTCTTTTCCACTGGAGTCATAGAGCGGCGTCCATTTGTTTTGCTGGTGCGCTTGCCACTTTATGCACTGGTAGTTTGGATCCAGGTACGAGGTTTCTGCATCCTGCATCAGCCCTGTAGAAGCATAGAGTTCAAGAGTGTCATACAGCGAAGGATCCGGTGTGTGTATGTGTGTCTGAGTGTGTTTCTGTACCTGGCTCTTGCTTGATCATACCCGAGAGCATCTGGGAGTTGAGGGTGCTGTTGGGGGACTCAGAATGTTTTCTCTTCTTTGCTGGGTGAACGGGAATGCTGCTGGAGCAATATCGATAAGAAAACGTTTTGTTACTCATAGTATATCTTTTCACAGAAGTGCAGGAGTATCAAAAGTCAATCTCTGGATGGTCACAGCCCTGTCCAGTGTACCTTCAATCTTAACAAAACACATATGATGCGTTTGCGGGTTGTTTGACAGCTTTAAACATTAGAAAAAATCAATGCCATGCTATTTTAAGTGCATAATGAAAAAACATTTTTATTAAACTACAAAATGTATTTATTTATCCAAAAAGATTAAAACAATGTTAACACAAGGACAAGTGACACAGAAAGTATATTAATGAATATTTATTTAAATGTATTTTAACTAATATTTTTAAGTATACTATCATGATGTTTCATTAACTTATATTTTATTGTTTTTTATTATTGAATAACTTATTAAACTGTATTATAACAAATATAAAAAATATATATTAATATTATTGTTGCTTATGTATTGATTATTTTTCTTTAGGACAACTATGTTGGGGTGTAACTAAATTTCAATCATAATTGTTTATATTTCTTTCCTTTTTTAACACAAATTATTAACACATATTTTATTAACATTTCCATAACTGGAATAACTGTTATAGTCTAACTTTAAAGATTGATAAGTTTAATATTTTAGATTATGCTTATAAATTTGGGTGAGCTTGAGGCACAATTTAGAATTTTTCGAAATCTATGATCTTTCATGTAGTTTGTACCAAGACTTTAAGTGTCTTTTATGTTTGATCTAGCTTTTTCCTTTATGCTTTACACAGTATCCCGCTACCGCCAACTGGACAAATAACTACCACTCACCTTAGATTTGCACAAAGACGCTTTTATGAGTAAATAGGGGGAAAAATATAAGTCAATCAAAGATTTTTTTCACTTTTTTTTTTCACAAAAAAAAAAAAACACTTCAATAAACCTAAGCTACAAGATTACTATTTATTATTATTTTATTAAATGAATAATGATTAAAAACCTCTGTTAAGCCTAAATAAAAATAATTGGTGAACTCTTCCTCTTACTCTGCTCCCTGTGGATGTTGCAGGAGCTGATGAAGCATCTGATTCTGCTGCATGTCTCCACCCCCTCCGGCGATTGGACCAATCGGATACTGTGATATAATCGAATCAGGCTTCAGGTACATGTCACGATGCATGCTGGGATAGTGTGAAGTCAGAGGTGAGGAACTGGTCATGTGACACATATTCTCAGGGGTCATTGTCCTGAGCATGTGTGGATCTAGGACAGAAATGAATTAAATGAAAAACCTTCTGTCTGGTTCCTATCAATGATGGTGAGTGGGCTTACCGTTAGCTTGTTGAGGTGAATATGGCTCTGAGCTGGAGTCTGGAGGAGATTCGGGTAGCGTTCTGGAAAATTTATTTTATTTTTGTACAGTAAACACTTAAAACACTGAATGGGTTTATTATTTGGCATGTACACAACTTTGGTCTCTCTTACCCCGGAGCGTACTGCCCCCGGTGGTCTGCTTTGACGTGCTGGGGTGTTTGGCTCTGTTGTTGTCCAAGGCAGGGGTAGTTGTGTCTAAGGTGGCCCAGTGGTGGGGGAGGAGGGTAGGGGTTCTGACAGGATTGGGACAAACACGTGACAGTGCCTTGGCGGTGTGGGATAGGGGGGCTCACAGCACACCCTGTAACTATGGAAGATTGCTCTCCGATTTGAGAAGAGTGGTACTGGGGGCCAGGGGCACTGTGAACCTCAGTGAAGCAACTAAAAGTGAATGAATGCTGGGGTTATTTGTCAGAGTGTTGTTTAACATTAATGTTTTTTGTGTGTGAGAGTTATTACATGTCAGAGCTGTCGTCCTCTTTGCTGATGTATTCCTCCAGGATACTGGTGTCGATGTTTGTTGGCTCCAAAGAGCTATTAATATCATGACCTGCGAGATGAATCGAGAGAGAAAATGTAAAAGATGAGCGTGAAAGAGGAGGATGAGAAAAGAGATCCAACACAGCATTTTAGGAGTGATAACTATTTCATATCAATTATGACTTGTTTTATTTTGATTATGTTCAACTTCTCAGATGTTCTTGCATTAAGGGTTCAGAGAATGAAAGTTACTCTGAGATTTCATGCAATGATGTTAGGTGCAAATGCTTAGAATGCACTTTTAGGATTTAAAAATGATCAGGAAATAGATCCATTTCCTATAAGATTGATATGCACAGCATCATTAAGCCTGTTTTAATATATAATTAATTGACAATAAAATGAAAACAGAATTAACAAACAAAACTTGCAACATATGAAAAAATACTCCCCCAATCATTTAAGATTTAAATAAGGTTGGGTGGAGTTCATCACTTAATTAGTCGACACTCCAGCTGATCTCAATGAACAAACTTTATAACTTTATTCAAGTAAATAAGCCCTTTCATAACAGGGGGGGAGGTGTTTACAATTACAAAAAAGAATAATTTAGCCAAACAAAAAAATCTAAGCATCTCGGCAATGTACAATTTCACATTCCCTTCTAAAGATCTGTTAAACATTTGTCAAACAATGAATAGCTGAAACAAAAATAAAAGAAATTGCTAGAAAATGAAACACTCTAAGCCACTCTATAGTTTCACATTAATTTCTCAACCTTTGCTATAGGGTGCAATATTCAGAACTCATTAGAGGTTCCTCATAGTTCTATCCTTGGCCCTATCTCGTTCTACCATCCACAAGATGACTAATGTTCTAAAATGCATACTTTTAAAATATATTTACAATTTTGAGTATCAAAAATATGCAAAAATATAATATGAAATAAGTACACTTTAGAAAATACACATATATTTCATGTAAAGTATGTTTAAGTCTATATATATTTATCTATTATATTTCTATAAAGTGTAATGTAGTACAATTATTGCAAAGTTAAACCTGTTAGTGTGATGAAAGTATACTTAAAATATACTTACAAATTTTTTTATTTGTGTAATTATATTTTGAACATACTATCTGAAATATACAATACATATAATTAAAGTACAATAAAGATTTTTTTTGCTTGGGTATGCATATTTTTTTCAGTAAAAACACTTATGATTACTGAACTATCCTAGTACATTCCTTTAATAAGAATGTTTCTAAAATAATAGTTGTGGTATTTTAAAGGTTGGAAAAACAAATGTGTCGAAGCTTTCTGGAACAATTTTCAGGTTGAATACCTAATGTAGATAAATTTATCAGGTAAACGTGTGTTCTGGTCTCACATTCTAAGGTGAACAGAACATGGCCTCTTTAGAGGATTCTTCTCTTTTGGTGACTTCCCATAAACACTTATAATGGCACATCCCTCCAAAAGTGTGTGATCAGAGAAAGAACAGTATTTGTGGTATAGTCTCAGAAAGGCAAAAAATCCCTCACCAGAACATTCTCATTCACTGCCCCCAGCTGGTGGAGTAATCCAAGAAAATTTGCAAATCTTTCAATAAACTTTCTATAAAACAACAACTATAACTATTCTCTTCCTTTAGCACTTAAAACCATAAAATCAAAATCAAAATTGCTAATAACTCCTATCCTCCTAGAATTTCTTTTTTAGGATGATTAGCGGGTGCTCCTTTAAAGAAAGCTCTGGATCAAAACATTTGTTAAATGCATAAATGTAGATCTTTTTTTTTAAATGGCCCAAATCACTAAAAACCGTTTAGACAAACATGAAATTTTTTTAAAAACTATTAAAAGACGAAAATGACAAAAAAGTCACCTCATTAGTTTCCTGCTAAATTTCTTGATATGTTTCTTGAAAACAACCTTAAATAAACAAAACATCTAAATAAACATATGCATTTTAAAAGTAAGAAGTGAAAGTAAAAGTGTTACTACATTTACTACAAATAAAATAACATCAAAATTCCAAGCTATTTTCTAATCAAACATTTTATGACAAAGTAAGGCACTTTCCTTTTTCCCTTTAGAAGTCAAACCCAATTATTTTAAAAACCTGATTTTGTGTATTTAAAAAAAAAGTGATATACAAGATAAAAACAACGTATAATCTCATAATCTAAGCATTCTGAAAAATATGACATGATAAGATGCAAGGGCTGAAGTTAGTTTACAAACTCCCTAAAACAGAGTTAAACATCATAATAAAAGATCTGATTTGTATGCTAAACTAAAACTATTAGATTAATATTATGCAAAAACAGGATAAAATAATCTTCAAACAATTAACTGATTCATGAATGAATGCCTGACAATTTCAATCCAAATGAATATCAACAATCAACCATTGTTTTCACATTCTGCTCATCTTTACCTCTTTGTGACCAAACAAATCTCCTCAAATCTGCACCACATGACCCCTAGCTATAATCTCTGTATTGCAACACCTGCAATGACCGACTGACCTCACACACCGAGTCAAAAAAAGCAACTTAGATTGCATAAGCAATCTCTCTCTTTATGTAATTGGAGCATTGGATTTTCAGGTTGCTTTCTTTAATGTCCTTGCATTTATCCATTAATGGTATAACATTCTTAAAAGTATCTTCTTTTCAGTCAAACTGTTGCCCTGAAACTGAAATGTAAATGGAAACTAATTTTGGTATATTGTTGAATATACTGGCAAAAAAAATGAATTAGTCTCAAGTATTTTAGACCGTTTAAAAAAATAATTAGACTGTCCTGAGTTGTATTTTTTGCACTTTTTATAGAATACAGATACTCTAGCCCTGAAAAGATTCATAAAAACTGAAGTGAGAGATAAAACTTGTGGTTATGAGTGAATGATTTCTACAAGTGTCATTAGGATGTTCATTAAAATTATCTTCATTTTGATCCCTGGATCATGAATCACACAAAGAAAGAACAGCAGGGCAACGAAGGATGGCGAGAATGAGGGGAATCAACTAGAGGTCAGGTGGACCCCTGACTAAACCCTCTCTCTCTCTCTCTCTCTCTCTCTCTCACTCTTTGATAGATTAGGTCACTAATGAATGGGGAATGTGAGGAATTCTTGTGTTAGTGTTGGGAAAACTCTCTGGTCCATCATCCTCCCACAGCCGTAAGCCTTCACATCCCGACCTTGACAGAGCAACCAGAACCCAGGCCTACAAAATAAATGTGCCATGAATGTCTTAAAAACATCCAGAATTAACCTATGATCAGAAAATGCCCAGATCTGCATAGATATCCCAAGTTTCTTAATGTCAGAGTCTGTCATAGATTTTATTGAATAACCCTAAAATACTAAAACTGTCTCAAACTGACCTTGATGGTTAACAGACATTCCTAACTGTCCCAGCTTGTCCCAAAGCACCCCAAATCATTGCAAACTGTCACAGAATTTCTTATGATCCATTTCAAACTGATCCAAGATGCTGAAAACACATCTCTTTGCTAAATTTAATGAATGTCAAAACCTCTCTTTTGATGCAAAAACATCCCTAATTATTCAAAATTTTAACCTAAATGACCTAAAAAAAGACATACAAAACTTTTAAAACACAAACAAAAAGATTCAAGCAAGTACTTATGGTCTAAAATATTTCCGAATGACCTTACATGTTTCAAAACACACCATGAATTCCTAAGCTATTAGATTTTTTGTAACTATTTAAAAACATCTTCCTTATGTTTAACTGCCCCAAAAAGGACACGTTAAATGAATTAAAATATAAAAACATTACCAAATATTCAAAACTTAAAAATCCAAACAAACAATTACTGCTCAATGTTTATGTGAAATACCTTACTCAAGCAAAATTCTTCAAGCTGTCTCTTATGGTTCACATCTTTCAGAAGAACACAAACTATTCCATAACACCCCATGAGTTACTGAGGTATCCAAAAAAGTTTTATTCTAACAACAAACACCAACACTTTTTTTGGAGATGTTCCAAAGTTCTCCCAGTTTGTTTGTAATCACTAAACATTTCTGAAAACAATCTAAACTGAAATCAGCAACTGGTATGTGGAACTTAAATGTAAACAGCAATTAATTTAAGTTGGTGTGATGGGAAAGCTTGAAAAGGGTTGGCCTCAGTTGTTGAAAAAAGATGTTTCTAGGGATTCATTTCAAAACAGCATATGAACAATTGTTGAGCACTGACATCACATGCTGACATGGCGGAGTCAAATGTCAAATGCAGTATGCATTGAACTCTCTGAATGATCATCAAATTCAACAAAAAGTAGTTCACTTCTTTAATAAAAAGGACCTTAATATCTCACAAAGATCAATCAGTATTTCAAACAGTTTTGATTTCATTGAGCTGCATGATTGAAGATTGTTTCAGGAGGGCGCACTTGCATAAACTAGCCTTGGTAGCTCAAGCAGAAATTGATGGGTATACATGTATACCAGGCGAGCTGTCCATAGGAAGGCTTCAGGTTTGGAAAGTAATTGAAGTTGGCGAACTGATGCTTTATAAATAAACCCTTTGACTGTGCGTGCGACTCCCAAAACTTTGTTTGTAAACATCACTAGTTGCTTGTGAGGTGTTAAGTGCTTCTCGTTGCCCAAGGTATAAAGCATGATGCATGACAGAGTCATCCATCCATCCATCTTCATGTCGGCTTTCTTCCCTTTCGGGGTCGCCACAGTGGAATGAACCGCCAACTCTCTGGCATATGTTTTTACGTGGCGGATGCCCTTCCAGCCGCAACCCATCGCTGGGAAACATTCACACAAACACTCAATCACACTCTTACTCTATGAACAATTCACTTATACCGCATGTCTTTGGACTTGTGGGGAAACCGGAGCACCCGGAGTAAACCCACGCGATCATGGGGAGAACATGCAAACTCCACACAGAAAATGCCAACCTACCCAGCTGTGGCTCGAACTAACAACTTTCTTGCTGTGAGACGACCGTGCTACCCACTGCGCCACCATGACGCTCACGACAGAAGCAAAGTCTCTAAAATAACCGAACGACTGAAAAATCGGCTCAAAATAAGTCATAAATGCCCAGATTAAGCGTTCCAAAAATGGTGTTCCCGTTTTTTCCAAATCTCTACAAAATTCACTAAAACAAACCAAAACTGTAAAAATACATCCATGCTTCCAAAACATACTCCCCCTAAATGTTAAACCATCCACTAAGACCAAAACACTTCAGACTCACCAAAATATTCATAAACATCCCGTTAGTTCCTATAATGTCCAAATACGTCTTCTGCAAATAAAACATTCTTTGTTCCAAAATTATCCCTGAAACACAAACAAATACTAAAACATATCTAAATAATCCTGTTTCTAATTTACCCAATTTTTTATAGTCAAAATTTTTTTCCAAAACATTTCACACAGACCCATAGTTTTTTTAATCAACCAACATTATTTCTCAAAATTATATCGTTACCTGAAAGTTCATACTTCCCTAAAACATATCGGATACTCTAAAAACATTTTAGAAATATCATGTTCTAAAAATATCTCATAGCTTGTGGTCTGACATCTGAACTACTTGTTTCTGAACTTCTTGCATATACTATTTATTTACGTTATGCTGACAAAAAAAATGAAAATAAGCTTATCAGGTAATGGTACATGTCCAACTTCAAGTGAAAACCCTCCGAGGGGAAAACCCAAAGATGATGTCATCCCCGGGGTCTCTGCTCGCACGGACAAGTTTATGAGGGTGCCAACAGGGCAGAGAGAAACACACACATAGAGATGATTTCACCAAATATGATCCAGATGTTTCTCTCCTCCAGCATGCACTAAACCTGCCAGGCCAGCACTGATAACGGTTGCCAGATTGACTGACGGGAAGCAGAGCCAGGGAGAAGAGGAGGCAGAGAAAAACACAGGAGAGGCCAATTTAACTAGATAGCAAATATTCTTTATATCCTCTGCAATACTGGAAACATTTATATTATGAGGTAGGTTACATTTAGGAAATTATTTGTAGAGGTTTCACTGTTACATTTAACTAAAATAAATAACATTAACTGTCGAGTAATATTTAACAGTTAACATCCTCTTTTTAGTGTATGATATCATTATGGATTCATTTTGTTTTCAGTCATCTTTAGCTTAGTTGTGTTCTAACTACTGTCATATAGTCTCCTCACAGAAATGTCACAGATCCAAATTTGCCTCAATATTAAGATTTTTCAATATGAGAAGATTAGTCTCAGAAATTGTCCCGAAGGCATTTGGCATTACTGACCAGATCTCAAATCTAAAGCTGTCCCCGGAGAGCCCATTAATCATTCTCAAACAATCCCATGCAGCCCATCCCTCCTCGCGGTCTCCATCTCTATCTCTCTTCACCTCCCTCTGATCGCTACACACTGTACAGAACACACAGTATCAATGATTCAAATGTTTACATATATTTTAGGACCAACATTGCTAATGACACTGAGATCCATTTACCCACTCCCACAGTTTCCTTATAATGGACTTTTAAAAAAAGTTATATAATAACTTAAATAAATAAATAAATAAACTTTCATGACAAGCTATTTCACCGTTTCCCCCCTTTTTTTATATACTGTCTTTGGTGGTCATAAGAAGATAAAGTTATACTGTTTGTTTTTTTCCTTTTAATACATTACTACATATTCAAGGACTTACAGTACACAAACTTCACTAGTTGTGCATCAGTGAGTGTGAAAATTCTTGAGCAAAAAATCACTGAGAGCCGCATGTTAATCATTAAGCTCTAATTCACACCACTGCAAAGTACGCTGAAGCAAAGTCCATTATATTATTGAATGGTAAACACTACCCAGAATGCACTTGATTCCTTGGAAAGAAAAAAACACTACAGAGCATTGGTGAACTCAATAGAGCATTCATCAGAAAAACAGTGGAAAGCATTTTTGCTTGTTACACGATCGTTGACCAGATGAGAGAACTGTCAATGTGCCAAGTACAACGCTAGACAACATACAAAGATACTGTCAGACCGTATAAATAAGCAGTTAACAAAATATTGTTTCTGCACAACGCAGAAGGCTAAATCTAAGAATTTATCCACAGAACAGCTACTGTAATGCTACTTGAAATTCTTTTGAGGTTATTAAAGGGCACCTGTTATGCCTTTAAAGATGATGGAGGATAATTTCCATAAAGGTTCCCATAAATCTCTAAAAGGTTCCAATTTTAAATTTCAGGTAAAAAAATATTGATATCTGTTATAATAAAAAGTCTGTCATTGAAGAGGTGTTCAATCCACACTTAAAAAAAAATAGAATCATGGACTGCTGGATTGTCTGCAGAAGCTTCTAAAGAGCTGTGTGTGCTTTGAGACCATGTAAAAGTAAATCATCAATTGCCCTGCACAATTGCTAATGCACAATCATCAGACAACAAAAAGTAGCTGCGTTTGCAGTTGGTGTGAAGACACACATCACAAAGCATAAACAATGGGACATTTTTTTCTCATGACATCAGCTCTGAAGCCCTAGAAAGTCTGTCCCTGATTGATTTCCACAAAATGCCTCATATAAACATTGATTTCATGAAAAGTTGGTTTACTGATTTACATGTAAATATAAATAGCTTTTGAAATAATCTTTTTCGTCTACATGTTTTGTTTTTGTGCATTTGGCAGCTCACTGTAAAATCCCTCGTCAAAGACTAATAGGTCACATAACAGTTTCAGAAATTCACAATTTTACCCAATGTCAAATATGATTGGATGAATTTAAACTGTACAGACATTAACACATTTAAGATCAAACTACCAAACAAACACCTTCCAAAAGTTGCAATACACACTCTAAAATGATTTACTGACTCAAAGTACAATTTTTAAGCAAAAAAGTTTTACAGATATTTTACATTGACTCAACACACAATTTTAATTGGCAAAATTGACTTACCACACTTCTGTCAACTACAGGCACTGAGAATGTAAACTTAATTTAAAAAATATATAAATTCAGTCAATTAATTCAGTAAATTTCATTGACTTAATATGTGAAACATCTGCCATTCATGCATTTGTTTTTATCCCAGTTTATTACAACAGATTACAACATTACAGTCCCAAAAAACGTTTCAGTGGCTTACAAAATGTACATTGAAAACTAAAATGGAAAAATACTGAACAATATTTGTTACAATGATTGTTTAAATTTAAAATGTTACAATAATTTTATTTATTTAAAAATGATAATGAGTTTGATGGTCTGATGAAAGTCCAGGAACCTCCCATAAGATTGATTGTTTAGCTTGAAAGACTATACCCTACACTCAAGCTAATACCACAACAACTCAAAGGGTTTGAAATCCAAAAGTTGGGGCAGGAGCGGGGAAAGTCATTCCTGAATTCCAAAAATCAGTCAAATTTAACAGATACCATTTTAAATATTCCACTAAAAAGCCAAACGTTTGCAAAAATCCTTAATCAAGTAAACAATATGATATCCTTAATCTTCTTAAAATGACAAACACCAAACTGAATCATCTTCTGAAACATGAAATGTCACCTTAATCTGTCGCAAAAAACAAGGATTATCAAAATGTTTCAAAAACACTCAACTGTTATAACTCAATAAATTGTTCCAAATAACAATCACAAACTGACCTAAGCTACACTACCCCAATAATGTTGTAAAACAAAAACCTATTTTAATATATGATATATTTTGCATTTCTTAAAACTGGAAGCTCTTATAGATCATAAAAACTGTTTTAGACACTTTTTGCAGTCCTTCTATCTAAATATTGATCACTACACAAACAGCTAATTGCTTTTGTGTTGCCAAGATGTTGAGTGTTTCATGTTTTGCTATGCTGTTACTAGGGTGTGTTAAAAGGTTGCTAGGAGACTCAAGAGACCCCACCTACAACTCGTTATTATAAAATAGTTGTCTTTTTTGTTTATATCTCTTCCATGAAAACTTGAAAACATAAACCACTTCAAAATATAACAGATGAGTCTTTTTTATTAACTTATCAGTGAGTAGTTACATTTTTAAAACACAATAATTTACAAAAATGTATGATTTAGCACAGAATATACACATTTTCCAACATGTAAGAAAATTAAACAGAAAAACAGAACAAAACAGTTAAAACTGAAATTCTCAATTACAGACATCAATGCTGAATTTATACACAATATAATTAGCAAAAAAATAGAGAAACGGGGTACCTGCTCGAAGCCACAGCATTTTGTTTTATGTACGCGACCTAGAAAACAGGAGATGTGTGGTGTGACCCAGTACGTCTCTCATATCCTTCCAAACAACACACACCTTCGCGTCTCGACTCGGACCTCAGCTGCTGAGTACAGGGTTACGTGTGTGAGCTGTAAGGCAGGATTAGGTCTCAGTCATGAGACAGAGCTGTACCAGGCCACCACACAATCTTCTAGTCGGCCACCAGCACTGAGCGCGCCGGCCGACCTGAGCTGCTTACACCTTCACACACTCCAAGGGGAGAGAGCTGGAGAATGAGCTAGAAATGCTCCCCAATGTACACCGAGGAATAAACATCTAATGGAAGAATGTAAGAAACAGCATCAACAGAAAATAAATTATGATGTTGGGCTCACATGCGCCAACACTGGCAACAGCTCAGCTTAGTTTGAGCTGTAAGTCACCTGCCATTCAGAAGTGTAGGAATTTTTTTGGCACACTGTAGTGAAGACGATTTTAGTATTGTATAAGTTTAGTCATAGACTTTGATCGTTATCGCGTTCAGATTTGGAAGATGATCAATCCATTCATCGTCTTGTCTGCTTTATTCCTTTCTGGGTCACCACAGCTGAATGAACCGCCAACTCATCTGGCATATGTTTCACAAAGCGGATGCCCTTCCAGTCCCAACCCATTACCAGAAAACATCCACACACACTATGGACAATTGTTTTTACCCAATTCACCAGTACCTCATGTCTTTGGACTTGTGGGGGAAACTGGAGCAAACCCACGTGATCAAGGGAGAACATGCAAACTCCAGACAGAAATGCCAACTGACCCAGCCAAGGATCGAACCAGCGACCTTCTTGCTGTGAGACAACTGTGCTCAAAGCAGACAACTGGATAAAATTTGGATTTTATGAACAACCTAAACACAACCTGGAGAAGGACTGCTCTGTGTAGAAGTCCAGATAAAAAAATGAAAATAATTACACCAATATGAGAGACTGCACAGACCTCTGTAACTCGTTTACCTGGGGATAGGTTCCACAACAAAATTTTGGATAATCAGAAGCTAAGCTCAGATTGGATCACGGTGGCACAGTGGGTAGCACGGTCGTCTCACAGCAAGAAGGTCACTGGTTCGAGCCTCGGCTGGGTCGGTTGGCATTTCTGTGTGGAGTTTGCATGTTCTCCCCATGATCGCGTGGGTTTACTCCAGAAGCTCTGGTTTCCCCCACAAGTCAAAAGACATGCGGTATAAGTGAATTGAGTAAGAAAGATTGTCCTTAGTGTTAAAGTGTGAATGAGTGTCTGTGAATGTTTCCCAGCGATGGGTTGCGGCTGGAAGGGCATCCCCGCGTAATACATATGCCAGAGAGTTGGTGGTTCATTCCGCTGTGGCGACCCCGAAAGGGAAGAAAGCTGACATGAAAATGAATGAATGAAGTCTGCTGTGCAGGAGTTGCATGTTAGAGACTGTAGGCTCGGAAGCCTGAGAGATGATATACAAAGGACATGAAACTTTAGCTTTTGAACTTTCCATTGATGAGGAGCAAGGGGTACACATTGTATAAGAGGCATGCAATGATCACATTAACCAGTGAACTCACTTTTCAACTCATTATAATTTCAATAAAGTAATACCAAATAGATGTTTTTCACTATGATGAATATAAATATGTTTTCAGTTTTTATACTTTGTAACAGCGTATTCTTGATTGAATCTACTGAAATCAACTGAATTGAATAAACATGATAATCAAAAACTAATCAAGCCCTGGACACAATACAGACGTACAAAATTTTAAGAGTTTCATCTTTAATGCACTGGAAAGTAGTATGGGGAGAGAGGGGTACAAGGAAGCAGTGATTTTTCTCAGTGCTGGACTACACGCAGTTACTGCTTTAGTTGCTGCAGTTTTGCTTTATAGGGCAGTATTGTTCTACTCACCATTGTGGCTTCCTTAGTTCTGATTACTGTCATATAGTCTTGCTTTACTTTTGTATTCTGGGTCACTTCTCAGTGTGTGTTTGGTTCATTAGTTAGGTTCCAGATCCAATAACTTCCTTGAGAAAGTTTGGTGTTTGTCTGGTACATTTTGCAATCTTCTGCCACTGGAAAACAATATGTGGGCCAAACATGGAAGTGCTGGAATTGTATTTAATGTGGCACAAAAGACATGGGCCAGACATTTAGTTTAAGGCTAACTTGGTTGAAACTTAGGTTTGTCATGGGCCAAGTGTGGCCAATCTTTGGCCTTTGTCAGGTATCAGGACTTTGTCCATATATGTTCTGTATTTCATTGTGGCACAAATCAACTTGAGTAAGCCAGAGCTGGAATGAATTCACTTTTGTTGTTCCTTGAATCCTTCTGTATTTAAGTTCTACATTTCTCCCAGTGTCTAATAATGATCATGGATCTCAGTCAGTGTTTCATTGTGTCTGGTCGTTCACCCACATTTGTCTTTCAGTTTTGATTAATAAATTCATAATATTTGTATTCTCTATGTCTGTCTCCTCGTCCTACGTCCAGCTATGACAATGCTTTTTTGACAATAATTGTTTTGATATTTCTACTTTGGGTGGAAAAAACAAAACGTACTGGGATTGGGCACTCCCTTAGGAGACAAATGTATTTTTTTTGTCACCTTTGTCTCACGTACTGTTTAAAATTGGTGTATTCCGAAAATTAAGTCACACAAATTGTCTAAACATTAGGTCCAAAGTCTGAAAAAAGAAAGAAAAAGAAAGAAAAAGTAGCAGCACCTAATCAGAGATAACTACTGTGAGGAGAATTCTCTCAATAGTCTGTGTTACAAAGGCACTAGTAGGTTCCTGTTAACTATATGTCTCTATGCCTAATCTGTCTAAACTGTGTGCTCAAAAAGTTTTAAATAACATCAAATGTTCAGTAAATGCTCCCAAATACTCCACCAAAACTTGAGCCAGAGCTCAGATTATCAGTCACATTCCTTTAAATGTCCTATATTCAAAAGCTCAAAAACTGAGATTATGGCAGGTCTCTGGAGGATATCCCATTCTGTGAAAGTACTCAGAAACACATAAACAGTATTACTGAGAGAGAAAGAGAAAGAGTGAGAAATAAAGTTAATTACATGTCCAGTAAAACGAAACGGACCATGGTCACCTGAAATGTCTGTTTTTTTGTTTGTTGTGGTAAATTTGGCATAGAATCTGAATGATTCTGGCCTGGCTGCTCAAACACAATGCATTCCAGTCACCACTTTAATAAACTGATACATAAGAGAGACCATGTGCAACTGACAAATCTTTCCCTACTGCAATCATTTCCCTTTGAGAGGCAACTATGTTGACCACTTAGCTACAATTCTGCTTAAATTCCTCAAAACACTATTTTAAGGGACAGCATAGATTGAGGAGATGATGAAGAGATTGGATGAAATAGATTTTATTTCTACTTTGTTCAGGAATGTCGAACAACAAAGACACAGAGGTTTTGACATTAAAAATTATTTTAGGTTTGATTAAAAACATGTTTTATGTAGTTCTCCACTAATCTTCTGAACTCCACCAAAAGAAGCTGAAGCCATCCTCTGATCTCAGGATTTGTGAAGAAGTAAACAAGCTGGAAATCAAGCAGGAGTTCAGACAATGAAATCAGAAAACACAAGATAGAAAGCCTGAAAGAGAAGTCTGGATGTAAACAGGTGCTTGTATCGAGCATTGGTGGCTGGGCCTAGTGGTGGCTCTACGTAGACATGTTCGTCCCTTCATAAATAAATATAAATATAAGTTGCCAATCAATAACATTTGTATGATTGATTGTTTTCTTTGAATCTTTTAAGTGAAGTGAAGTGAAAGTAACCAGTTGGCCAGATATGGAGTGACCCATACCCGGAATTTTAATGGTAAATGTACAGTAAATGGTAGATTGCTTAAAGGCTACATTTTGTACAAAACACTGCTGGAGAAAAGGACCCCCAAGGAAAGATTTAACACGAGATGACCTTTGAAAATGGATTGAGAAAAAGCAATCTAGTTTTAACGTTACAAATATGGGAGGGAGCAAGTACAGATACAGGGACTCACTCAGTCCTACCTGTAATCATAGCAACAGAGCTGGGATCATTTTAATACAAAAAAGATAATTCTGTGCAATATATCTTCTGATGGGTGGAGCTTGAGGGCCAGTGAGATTTGCCTATGCTCACTTTAAATAGAGAACAATTCCACAATTTATCCATGAAAATGCTAACAAAGAAATATTTAACTTTACATGGTTGTATTAATGCGGCTGGAAGGGCATCGGCCGCATAAAATATATGTCAGAGTGTTTACGGTCTATTCCGCTGTGGCAACCCCGAAAGGGAAAAAGCCGACATGAAGATGGATGGATGGATGGATGGTTGTATTAAATGCTTTATTATATAAATTTTTTAAAGAAATGTTTGAAATTTTTTTTGTTACATTGCTAATTAATGTTAACATAATGAAACCAAATGTTGTTTAATAAATAATTTAAAACTTATGTTTAAAATACTTATCCATAAGATAAGATACAGTACAGCATAAATAGATATTGTGAACAAACATTCATTCTGATGAAAACAACATTTGTGTCTACACATAAGTGGTAGGTAGATCTCACAAGGAAGCAAAATTTGATACAGACTTTATTGATTGAGATATTTTTAATGAGGGTTCAATGGACTGCAGTTTATGCAATTCCTAATTATATTTTGGTTTTTGGTGGCAAAATTAACATTAGGGGTTATTTCTGTCAACATTAAGCATGTGAAAATATTTTAAAATGGGACTTTTGGACAACTTTAAAGTGAACTATCTTAAATAGAAAACACATTGACAGCACTGTTTATTATGTCAACACGATGAGGAAATGATGAACTAATTTAGCATTATGAATAACCATGCAGTCAAATATTTGTTCCTTGTCTGGAAATATTTATGATATTTCAATCTCTTGTATTTAATCAGAATCGATTGAAATTATGTCCATGTCACTCACTCTGCTGAATGCTGTCAAAAACATCTTGACAAAACATTTTGTATATTATACCATAAAGACACCATATAATACCATATTCCTTTAAAGAATAGCTCTTGTTATAGCTCTTGTTAATTTGTACTTAAATTAATCTTTCCACAGTCACGGTTTCAAATGTTTGTATCATTTTTCAAAATAAACTACAAAGTCAGTTTTCTTTGCAATGTTGTTTTTAGCTTTTTAAGCAAAAAAAATTGGTTTGATTACAGAATTGACTAGGCTACTGGCTGATTAAGAGTCTGGGAAAAACTAACTATTTAACTATAATGGGGAAAAAAAATTTCTGTTTCTGCGCATCCCTCACTCTCTCTACCATCACCAAATCTGGCACATTTTTCTAAAAAGATGCTACGAGACAGACAGTCAAAATATTTGACACATTTTGAATCTCGTTGAATTTCTCCAGTGCTCATCCTACTCCTCGTATACAGTCTTCAGCGTTGAACAAAAGCAGCATGCGCACGCTGCCATCCATGAATGTGTGTTTGTATGACCTGTGCCCTGGCCTTATCTAACCCCACCCACACCATACAAAAAGTGTGTATGTGAGTCCACATCTGTTATCTTTCTCTCTCGGCCCGTCTGTACACTGTCACACTAATGGAGTCAAAATGAGGCAGCGATAGCAAAAAGAGAGAGAGAACTGTTTCTCGCACCTCATTCTGTTTTTGAGAAGTCCTGTAGGAATGCCAAGAATGAGCCAGTGCATTAGAGAGAGAGAGAGGGGCGAGAGACCCTCGATTTATAAGAAGCTTACAGCTCAAATGCTTTATTAGTGCTCTTATGTCACAGGTGGTTTATGCTGATACTTTGAGGTAAATGTCTTAAAAACATTGCTATCTGAAACATACAAACAGGTGTGCATCCCTATCCGAATATTGCAATTATATCAGCCTATATCCTAGTGGGGTGTCTATGCATCTGTGCTAAAGACTAGTTGGTCACCACTCACCAATGCACCTGACATACAGGTTTTAAACCATGGAAAAAACTATAGGTTGCACAAACCATACAAACACAATCACAGGAGAACTAATGGAACTCGCTTTGAAAAAGGGTTTTGGTAAACACTTGGCACTAAACAAATAATTTGAAAGTCATAAAAGTATCAATCAAAATAAATGCATGTTTACATCAAAAAGGGACAATGAATGTCCTTTTGTTTGTTTGTTTGTACGTATGTAGAGCTGAAGACACCTTGAACCAAAGAATGAAAGTTTCGTCAACATTATGAGGATGTTTAGTCTGATATGATTGACATTTTTCTTATGCAAACTTTAATAAAACTGTTTTTTGTGTACGTACATCGCCAGTTTTGTTTGTATGCAATGTTTTAGTGCAGAAATCCATGCAAATGTGCTTGATGCGCCAGGTCTCTAACTTTAATCATGACACATGACAAGTAATCTACATATTGTATTCTGTTTGATTGAATAAAACTAAAAGCATTTTTAAGCAATATAATGATCAATGGTGCAGCTATTATATTTTTATCAGCAAGCTAATACAATGCCCTGAAAGAAGCATAATAGCATTACAATAAAACATCCTCACTTTCATGGCTACAAGTGTATAATATCAAGTATTTAGGCATGCAGAATGTCTGTGAAAGAATGGGTCACTTGGTGGAACTCAGTGAAGTCCAGCGTTGAACTGTGATAGGATGCCACCTGTGCTTCAAATCCAGGCGTGAAATTTCTTCGCTCTTAAATATTAAACAGTCATACATCAATTAGTGCAATGTAAAGCGTATGATGCAGTGGTGTAAAGCAATTTGTGGTGTGGGGTTGTTTTTCAGGGTGGAACGTTGGCATAGTGGGTATCACTGTCGTCTCACAGCAAGAATGTCGCTGGTTCGAGCCTTGGCTGAGTCAGTTGGCATTTCTGTGTGGAGTTTTAATGTTTCCCAGCAATGGGTTGCGGCTGGAAGGGCATCCGCCGCATAAAACATATGCCAGAAGAGTTGGCAGTTCATTCCGCTGTGGTGACCCTGACAAGATAATGGATGGATGGCTGTTTTTCAGGAGCTGGGCTTGCCCCCTTAGTACCAGTTAAAGCAACGTTAATGCTTCAGCTAACATTTTGGACAATCCCATGCTGCCAACTTTGTGGGTACCTTCTTGTGTGAGACCTCACAAATCTGCTTCTGAATGAATGGTTGCTTAAGGTACAAAGAGTGGACCAACTTCACATTGAACACCTTGAATAAGAAATGGGATGTCACTTAAGTTCCTATGCCAGTCAAGGCAGATGAACAAATACTTTTAAGAATATAGTGTATATTCATAGATATATCAAAAATACTTTAAATATGTGTCCTAAAATATATTTTTGGATTACATTAATTTATCGAAAAGTTCACATTAGGGCTGGTTGTAAACGTTTTCATAGCGAATACTGGTGTTTTTTTTAATAATATAATTAATAAAATAATATAAATAAAAACAGAAGACATGTCAGTTGTGTTGAAATACTTTGGCTTAACAAAATCAGATGATGATCAAACAATCATCATTTGTCATTTTTGTCAGGCTGAAGTAGTAAGTTAGCTAGTATGCATGCATTAATAACAGCTAGAACACCAGATAAGTGGCTTGTATTACATTGAATTATAAATTTACAACATACCCCGTCATAATGCAAGCTGCAGCTGCCTTTCTGTCTGTACTCCAGAAAAGAAGTAAAAGTGTTGTAAGAGACTATTTTACTTTATGGGTAAACATGGATTCAAGGAATGATAGATGGAGAGGGCTTGGGAGAAATGATCTATGGATGCAGGGGCGAGGGATGAAATCCTGGGGAGGGGTGGAAGGGGGGCTGAGGAGAAACACTGGGACGCTCAGAGGAATGTGATAAATGGTGTGTTTGTAATAGTTAGGGTTGAGACAAGCAAAATATGGAGAATTAAAGAGGGAGAGAGAAGAATTAATAGTGGAAAGAGAAACATGGGTTGGAAAAGTAATGGGCAAAATAAAAAATACGAAAATATGATCTGCATTTTTTGAATGGGGTTAATTTGGTCTATTTAATTGATTCTGCATTATAAAGATTAATATTTTTGTGAATTCTAAGATAAAAGTGGTTTAGTCAGGTGAATTGCAATGTCCTTTACATTGTTTCAATTGTGTTTATTCACACTATCAACAACTACACTTTTTTACTTCTCTTTTTACACAATAATAATATTCTTTGGATCTCTGTCATTCTTTCCCTTCTGCAGTAGCTTTTTTTGCTCTCTTTCTTTCCTGAATAAATACTGCTCTGTTAATGGGGAGCCCCAAACAAAGCTCTTTATTTAAAGGGGGTTTTTAGCCATGATTTATAGTTGGTCCTGAGGCATGACAGGATGCGAGTGGTTCTGTGTTCAAGTGCTCTCTTCTCAAAGCAGGTGTCATGCCTTGTATACATAAAAGGGTTTTACTCTAAACATCATTAACTTCAATTGGTCTCTGGAGTTCATGGGCATTAAAGTTGACTTTTTGGGCTTTAACAAGGTTCGGACTTGTTTACATTCTTGATTTGGGGAGTGAGGACGATGCTGAGCCTCTGGTGCTGGCTGAAACTATTCAGGCACCCTCCTGCATCATAAAAACATGCTGTTAGTTTCACTTGAACTCTTTTTAGTTGCTTCAAAATAAATTATTTTACTGTGGAGAGAAGGGCGGAGTGGACTTAAAGATCATTATGTAAAATTTTATTTGAAGAAATCCTGGGGAAATAAAGAGAGAGAGAGAATAATTCAAAGATTTGTGTAGTGCTGATGTAAACGAGAGTAGAAGGAGAAATGTGGGTTGGTAAAGTATTGGGCTGCATCAGACAAAAAAACATGTGACTTGACTTTGGTCTACTTTACTTTATCATGCACTATAATGTAATAATTAATCATAATTGGTTTATTTATCAATTTTTTTATATTAAAAAAATATGAATCTCAATTTTGAGATACACAATCCCATTGTTTCAATTGTGTTAATTCACATTCTTTACCAGAGCAACAAAAGAAAATTTTCTCATAATCAGCTTTTTTTTTATCTCTCCGTCAAGCTTTTCAGTCTGCAATAGCATTTTTTGCTTTCTATCTTTTCTGATTAAAAACAGCACTGTTAATAAAGGAAAATATTTTATTTTATTTGCAAATATTTATTAAACTGTTAATTGAAAATAATAAATTGTGTGATTTCATAATGCTGCGGTAGGATCACATTATTTATACATCACATGCATACATCTATGCATTTAGTAAACATTTATATCCAAATTGACTTACAATAGGAGAAGAATATGCAATAGGAGAAAAATATGGAGTTTGTTGGCAGTCTAACGCAAATAATTTGGATTAGAGTCGTCACAGCTGATCAACCAAATATAAAGTTATAACAGGAAGGGCAAAATCAAAAGTATTTTTGTGAGTATTTGTGTGCGCTTTCTACATGTTATATTCTTTGACAGTAATGGCCAAAAGCTGCAAAGCTTTCTCAGATCGCCTGATGCAGAGCTTGCTGGGAAATGTAGGTTCTGTGCACAAGTCACGTTTTGTGAAGTCAAATAACAATCTCTTCCCTCAAAAGAACTACTGGAATGATTTATAAACAACCCGAGCTGAAAAACTTGGCACACAATCTCACATGATTGTTTTGCTTATGCTAAAATGTTTAGTATGTGGATTGCTACCTATTTCTTGTCTCCCTCTTAAGAGTGCTATAGAACCATCATAAACTTGATAAAAGCTACAAAAAATGTATTCAGTTACAAACTCAGAACACTTTTTCCATGTCCAGTTCACAGTATGATGTTATCAGCATTCCTTTACAATTTTATTGATAATTGTTTTTAAAAATGCTACGAGTGTATCCAATTCTTAATACCTTTTTACATTGATGCAATTATTTTAAGCATATATGATACAGAAGTTGTTTAAATGTATGTACACAAATACTGCTTGCTTTGTGATTTTATTATTAACTTAAATTAATTTTACGTTTTGAGTTCATTGAGTAACAGTGGCCTCTAAATGATAAATTACTTCCAGGGGTGGCAAAATATTTAATGTGCCTCTTTTTATATTGGAGCACTTGTCCTTCAAAAGAACTCTGCATTAAAATTAGGATTCACTAGATGCAATCATCCCAATTCTGTATATGTTAGCTTTAACTTTCATGAAGCACACGTTGATTAAAGTCCTCTTGGCTTGTTTACAGTTCCTGGTCATATTGATTAAAGCAACATTGGAACTAAATCTAAAACCTCCAGGACCCTAACCCTCCAGGAACAGGGTTGCCTTTCCCTGGTTTAGATGAACAACCAATCAATGATAAACTGGGTCTTGGTTGCTGGTCTAAAAAGACACGAGTGCTGTTTTTCATGTTTAGGAGAGGCGCCCAATCTCCTGAGCCAAGCAAATATTTCTCCTGTTATTGAACCAGAAAAAAAGAATTAGCTTTATATCTAAATGAACTGACCCAGAGCCAGTGAGTGCAGACTCTCAGAGGGATTCCTCTTTCAGTAAAAAATAAATGAATATTGACACAGCAACAAATGTGTCTCCATGGTTGCACGTGTCCTCCCTTAAAAACAGTGATCAAGAAAAAATATGAAAATAACGTTGTCAAATAAGACCTCTAGTGGTGGAAAAACTGTCTTTAACTCCCAAAATCCTGAGTTTGAAAGAACAAAGACACTAATATTATCTATTCTGTCACTGACAAACGTCCATTTCATTCCCCAACTTTAGATCACAACCATAGTTATCATAAAACATTTTAATTGCCTTATTTTTTTAACATTATTAAAATTGTATTTTAATGTCAAATAGATTTTTTTTTGCAAATACACATGTTGGGATTAAAATGAAACTAGAATTCATTACGTATTAATAATCATGTTTACATGTTGGTATTGCATGGCTTTCTTATGGGCTTCTCACATTCTTCTAAATATCTAGTTTTTTCACTTACAATGACTTATAATCTTATCAAGGGTGAATATCTCTTGTTATGTTCGAAAATACATTCAATTAAAAAAACCTCACACAACTGTGACTGCCATTTTCACTTCTGCGCATGCAAAAGAAAAACCTCAAGGATCATTTAAGCTTGCTAAACTATACGAACCAGTAGTATTTGATCTTAGATGTTTTAAGAACTTTATCTGGATTATTTGCTGATCCTGACCTTTAACTGAAAGTCTTGCTAAATCTGTTGTAAAAACCAAAAGAGAACATTCAAGAACAGTACTGCGTTATGAACTAGTTCTGAGTAAAACTTCTCCAAACGACCTATTTGATTGATTTGTCACCCATTTTCTTTCAGAAAATTCTTTAGAAACATTAAGTATCAATAAACCCTCGTGTCATATAATACAATTTACCTAAAAAAACGTAACTGGCGTCTCTACTTGCTACAAACCCATTCTCAAGTTCATGAAATGTTCTATAAATAATACAACTTTCCTACCTTAAAGATACTTTTTAATTTGTGTTGACCTGAATATCAAACAAATACGTTTAGCCACATTTTAAGGGATTTTAAACACGTTTTACTTCAGAGTGAACTGTAACGTTACCGTTAAAACAGATTCAACGGTTTTTTGTGTTTGAAACTAAGATGTCATAATGACGCTCTCTCACAGCCGCGAATAACGTTAACGACCGTCTCTTCAAACAGGAGTACCTGTTGCTCTTAGCACGTATATATTACTCTTTATCGAGCTCACAAATCCGCAGATAGTCAATAAAGTAGCTTACCTTCGAAGAATCTCTGTAGTGCCTCAGTTTCATCGATCACGGTTTCCATTATTGGCGGCTCCCGCGTGGAAACTCCATCAATGTTAACAGCGGGAGCGGCGCGAAACGGAGTCAAACGCTCATCTTCCCCCTTCAGCCACTTTACTCGCAGTTATCCTTCCCAGATAAATATTTGGTCAAATATATCGCGTTGACTAGTTAATATAACCGTTCAGTTGAGCGAATTACACTTCCTGCGGTTTGTCAGCCCGTTACCTGTGGATGTCAGGTGGACGCATAACGCATTTTTCCGGTTAAATCAGTGCAACCCTTCCTGAAGCATATTTACAGAATCCTCTAGATAAAACGAGTTAGTTAAAGTTGGAGAGCGTTTTCATTCAGATAAAAGTGCCATTGAGTCAATTTTGAGACCCAATTTCAGCCACACGCGCTCTCCGTTGTCTTGAGCGTGCTCTCGCTCAACTTGCTCAGTGCGGCGTGCGCGCGCTTCACGAGTGTGCACGAGAGCTGAGAAAAAGAGATAAATCTTTAATCTTTTTAACAATTCTAAATAACCAAAAACACGTGTAGCTTTTCGAGGAATTTGATCAAATGCATTAAATGTGATTAAATAGGAAATGTTTTGAAGCCATTTTCCCAGCGATGGGTTGCGGCAGGGGTTGCGTAAAACATATGCCAGTGAGTTGGCGGTTCATTCCGCTGTGGCGACCCCGAAAGGGAATAAAGCCGACATGAAAATGAATGAATGAATGTTTTGAAGCCATGTCAATTTTGAGGAATTGTGGGTAATATTTAAAGAGACCTATAATTATAATATGACTAGTATTTCAGGTCAGTCAAAAATCAGAAAGACTTAGATAAATGAACTATGAGGATGAATATTGTTTCCTCTTAATGTGCTAGATTTGAAAAATTTTAGCACCAGCGGGTCATAAAATAATACAATGAAAATTAACATTAAATTATATTTTGTAACAATAATAAAATACTACAAGTTTGATCATTCGGAGGATATTGAGTTCTTTAACCATGCCATTCAATGCTTATGTCTAACTGGTTTGAAAACATAGGGCTTGACTATTTCTAGTCACATTTAAAGAATTAAAATTAGTCACATTTTAAGAATTTTCAAAGTTTCATGGTTTATATAGAGATGATAGAATAACACAGTCAACGTTTCAGAAGAAGTTCTTTAAAATCAAAACTTTGTATGTAGCTTGAATAAATACAAGCAACTCTCTGAGTTTACTTAACAAATCAATAACACACTTTTTCTAAAGGTTTTGATTGTCTTTTGCAAACAAGAACAGTAAGTATGCATGTATATTGCATGGTTATAAAGGAATGTGTGTTCTTTCCTGGAGTCACAACGAGTTTATGAATTCTCAATAAAATATATTGTTTGTACTTGTAAACATCAACACACATGATGTCAGTAACAACTATAATATTTATACGTGTGGTGACTCGAGGTAATTAGGGGTGGGTCCCTTAATGAGTCTCCACGCCAATATAAAATAAGCAGCGCTTACCGTTCCAATGCATGTCGGGAAAGACATTGCTTCCGGGTAGTCGTGGCTTCCGCTCTCCAGTGTGGACCTAGGGAACCATTCCAAATGTGGCTGTTGGTGTGCAGATTGTGACCGATACTACAGTCCACCGCATCTCCCAGCCGTTGCAGCAGGTCGCTGTGTGGGGGCCGCTTTCGCGGGTCGGAGCGTTTCCAGGTCGCTGTGTGGGGCCGCTTTCGCGGGTCGGAGCGTTTCCAGGTCGCTGTGTGGGGCCGCTTTCGCGGGTCGGAGAGTTTCCAGGTCGCTGTGTGGGGCCGCTTTCGCGGGTCGGAGCGTTTCCGGGTCGCTTGTTGGGCTGCGGATCTGATCGTCGCTGTCCGGTTCACCTCGCTACATCGCGGCTGATTGTCCCGGCGGGACGAGTGAAGACACAGCGGGACTGTTGGCGTCATTAGCTGGGGACTCGTGGAGTGCACGAAATCACGCGCATCTAAGTTGAGTGCGGTTTTCAGTGGAGTCTCTCTCTCGCTTACTGTTGCGATCGGCCGATCGTTCCTTTCCCAGCCACAACTCTCGTCTCGACGTGGTTTCCCTCCTCTGTTTGGACTGTGTACAATAAGGTTGGTGCCCCCCCCCATGCTCGGCTGCTAACCCCTTGAATTACTGAATGTGGGGACGAGTGCAATATAGTGGGTTTCTCTTTCAATGTGGGATAAGTGCAATAGCTTCCTTTTTTATGCTGGTTTTCTGGGTTGTGTGGGGTGTGAGTGCGTCTCATCAAAGTTGAAAGGTTTTACTTAAAATTGTGATGAGTGTTTCCCTTTCAGAGCTGAGCAACAGGACCATTAAGTTCGATCCAGACTTTGGGGTGCTGTGGTTGTTGCCTGATTCACATTGCTGTGTTGTGGAAAGTGTACACGAGGATATTTAGAATGTTCCAGTAGCCTCAGCTCTGAACAGGGTTTCCCTTTTTTTATTCTAGTGTGTGTGACTATTTATTATTAGTGCCAAACTTGATATTCAATAAAAATGTTGATTGTTCCTCTCTGGTACTGATTATTTGCCTCAGCCACAACGAATCTGTGTGCCGTTTAGGTTTATCTGGGGTAATTCTTGGGCCCCCACCCAAGTGGCGTAGTCGGTTTATTGCAGGTAAATTTAAAATAACTCTTTCCAATTCCACTCGGATGCCACAAGTTGGCGTAGTTCGGCAGGGTTGTGGCTGTTGTGCAAACTCAGAACCAGACTGGATGTAAAATTTAGCTTAAAATAGTTAAATAACTCCTGTTTTGTTTAAGCAAGGGTTGGGTTTTGTTGGTACTTTTGAGGATGGAAGCTGAGATGCAGGAGATGAGAGAACTTATAGCACAGTTAAGAGCTGACAATGAGAGGCTGCAGCAGGAGAGGGCCCCAGTTGAAAGGTCTGACCCTGGTGCCTCCTCTGAGACTGAACCTCAGCCATTAACACAGCATGCTGCTACACCTAACAATGTTGAGCGTTTTGTATTTGTTCCGCGGGAACGCCGGTGCCCAAATTTTAATGGGAAGGCCGGTATAGGGATTGAGGAATGGATAGAGGAGGTAAAGTCATGTATGCGTGTGCGATCAATGTCTACCGTGGAGCAAGCATTATTTTTGTTTGATCACCTTGAAGGCGAAGCTCGAGACGAAATTAAATACCGTCCGCAATCCGATCGCCATGATCCAGAGAGAATATTTGCGGCGTTGCGTGACCTTTATGGGTGTGCTGATTCTTATATTACACTACAAGAAGTGTTTTACTCGCGCCGACAGACAGAGGGGGAGACGCTCCAAGAATTCTCTTTAGTGCTACTAAGCCTGTTTGAGAAATTAAAGCGACAATGCCCAAACACTGTTTCCAATGCAGATGTTATTATTCGCGACCAGTTTGTTGAGGGGGTGCTTGATAATTCCCTTCGACGAGAGTTGAAGCAGTATGTTAGACAGCGACCTGCTGCAATGTTATTGGAGGTGCGTGGAGAAGCAATCCGCTGGGAGAGAGAGGGATCGTCTGGTCGTGTCAGGGGGCGGAGTCAATCTGTACCGTTGATTCATGGGGTTCAATATGGCGTTTCTGGTAATTCCAAAGTACCTTGTGATAAGGGAGATCGTTCCTCTGACTTAAGTGAGTTACGGCAGATGCTTTCTCAGCAACAGAAGCAAATTGATCAACTTACCCAAATGGTCACTCGTAGTTATGGTCCACAATTTAGAGAGCCTCCTTCTGCCGCTCAAATGTTATGCAGGAAGTGCCATCAGCCTGGCCATTTTGCCCGGGAATGTAATTGGAACAGTCATTCAGCTGGCCCTCCACGTCATTCGCACAATACTTTTCTGCCTAGGAATACAGGACCTGTACCTGGTCCTAGGCGCTCGGAAAACTAGCTCCCACCGGACTGGTGAGCCATAGTTCGGTAGGGGTTACTAGTGGCTCTAAAATACCTGTAATTTCTGATTCTCTTTCTTATTTGGTTTCCTCGTGTCCACACTGCACTGTCATCATGGGCGGTGTCTCTATCTCGTGTTTGATTGATACCGGGTCAATGGTATCAACCATTACGGAAAGCTGCTTCCGTGGAAAGTTCCAGTCACGGGGCTTAGATCATCTTCAGTCTTGCCATTGGCTGCAGCTCCGAGCAGCCAACGGTTTAGAAATCCCTTATCTGGGGTATCTGGAACTGGACATAGAGTTGTGTGGCCAGGTGATATTGGGCTGTGGAATACTTGTAGTCAGAGATCCTCCAAGTGGAAATAATAATGTTCCTGGCATCTTGGGTATGAATGTGCTGGGCCGTTGCTATAAAGAGCTCCTCAGTGTGCATGGACCTGCTTTATTTACTCTCCCCATTGTTGAATCTGCTGTAGGGCTGTCTCAGGCCTTCCAAGTCTGCCAGCGCATTGACGGGGCCCTCAGTAGTGGGGGCAAGGTTAAGGGACGAGGACAGGGGGTCTGTCGTGTCCCCGGTGGTACTTTAAAGCTGGTGAGTGCTACATGTTCATCTGCCTTCACTGGTAGAGTAGTACTGTTTGAACCCCTAGAATCAGGACTACCAGCTGGTTTATTGGCCTTTCCAGCATTGGTGCAGGTCAGAGGTGGCACTGTTTCTGTACCTCTTGTAAATGTGGGGACCCAGGATGCTGTTTTGTATCCAACAGTTGTTTTAGGACGGCTTACTGAAGTCTTCCTGGTGGAGCCTGCGATTGGAGGGCACCAAGACGCTGCTGAGGGACCCACTGCGATTTGCAATAGGACTGCTGTGTTGCGGTCAGAGTTTGCCAAGGACCTTTCACTGCCAGGGTTGGCTGAGCAGGAAAAGGAACAGGTCAGGTCCCTTCTCTGTGAATATCAGAGTGTTTTTGCCAGTGGTGATGGGGACATCGGGGTTACAGACCTCCTGTCCCATGAGATACCATTGGTTGACGATACACCTGTTCGCCAACGCTATCGGAGAATCCCGCCGTCAGAATATGAGCAGGTCAAATCTCATATTGGCCAGTTGCTAGAGGCTGGGGTAATTCGGGAAAGCTGCAGTCCTTATGCCTCCCCCGTGGTCTTAGTGAAGAAGAAGGACGGTAGTCTCCGTATGTGCGTGGACTACCGTCAGCTCAATGCCAAGACCCGAAAGGATGCGTTCCCTCTCCCCAGAATTGACGAGACCCTCGATTCATTGGCGGGAGCACAGTGGTTTACCACGTTAGACCTGGCTTGTGGCTATAACCAGGTTCCTGTAGGGGAACCTGATCGACATAAGACTGCGTTCTGCACACCTTTTGGGCTTTACGAGTGGAACCGTATGCCCTTTGGATTGTGCAACGCTCCCAGCACTTTTCAACGCCTGATGGAGAGGCTTTTTGGTGATCAGCAGCACTCGTCTGTCCTTCTGTATTTAGATGATGTGATTGTGTTCTCGTCATCCATTCAGCAACATCTGCAGAGACTGAGGATGGTCCTGGAGCGCTTTAGAATTGCAGGTCGGAAGGTAAAGTTTGAGAAATGCACCTTTTTTCAGAAAGAGGTACAATACTTGGGCCATGTGATTTCACCCCAAGGCGTAGCAGCAGACCCAAGTAAAATAGATGCTGTAGCCCAGTGGCCGTGCCCCAAGTCCACATCAGAACTGCGAACCTTTCTGGGTTTTGCCAGTTATTATAGGCGTTTTGTGGAGGGGTTTGCTAAAATAGCAACACCTCTGCATCGCCTCGTAGCAGAGACGACGAGAGGGAGAACTGGACAGAAGGGGCAAGAATTTGGAGTGCTGTGGACTGATGCTTGTGATGCTGCATTTCAGAGCCTCAAACAGCGGCTGGTAAATGCCCCTGTCTTGGCCTACGCTGATTTTAGCCGCCCGTTTATACTTGAGGTTGATGCCAGTCATGGAGGGCTGGGTGCTGTGTTATCGCAAGAAACCGATGGCAAGGTGCGGCCAGTGGCGTATGCCAGCCGGAGTCTGCGACCCGCTGAGCGAAACACTGCCACCTACAGCTCCATGCGACTGGAGTTTTTGGCCTTAAAATGGGCTATGGCGGAAAAGTTCCGTGAATACCTTTTGGGACACCGCTGTATAGTTAGAACAGATAACAATCCCTTAAGCCATTTAGCGACAGCCAAACTTGGGGCTACAGAGCAGCGCTGGGCAGCAGAGCTTGCTGTTTTTGATTTCAAGGTGCAGTACCGTTCCGGCCGCCTGAATCAAAATGCGGATGCCTTGTCACGGCTCCCAGCCATAGTTCAGGCACTCCCAGAAAATAACCAGCGAGGTATGGTGGTGCCTGAGTTATTGAGAGATGGAGTGTATGCTGGACCACCCCAGCCAGCGTCAGCACAAACAATCCAGGCAATACCGGGTCGTTCTGTGTCAGACCTTCTGACACTCCAGGGAGATGACTCTATTATTGGTCCTATTCTCCCGTTTGTCCGCCAAGGAAGGAAGCCAGGGCTGCAGGAGCGGAAGGTTATGTCTCAATCGCTACTAGTCCTACTTCGGCAGTGGGACCGGCTAAGTTTACAGGAGGGCTTACTATACCGTAGAGTCCAGCGCCCTGATGGGGGTGAACAGTGGTGGCAGCTAATTTTACCTGTCTCATTACAGGCAGAGGTGTTGACCCAATTGCACCAGAACCATGGGCATCAGGGGATTGAGCGCACCTTGGAGCTGGTACGACAACGGTGTTACTGGCCCGGGATGACTGCTGATGTCACCCGCTGGGTGCAGAAGTGCGAACGTTGCCAAGTAGCGAAAGATTCCGCCCCAGTTGCTCATAGCTATATGGGGCATCTATTGGCCTCCCGCCCTAACGAAATTGTTGCTCTTGACTTCACTCTCTTAGAGCCATCTCACTCAGGGCTGGAGAATGTGTTAGTCATGACCGACGTATTTAGTAAGTTCACGGTAGCGGTCCCCACCCGAGACCAAAGGGCAGAAACAGTGGCCAACGTACTGGTGGGGGAATGGTTTTTCAAATTTGGAGTACCTGGGCGGATACATTCTGACCAGGGTCGTAATTTCGAATCCCGTTTGATCCAGCAGTTGTGTAGTCTCTACCAGGTGAGCAAGTCCCGCACTACCCCATACCATCCAGCAGGAAATGGTCAGTGCGAACGGTTTAACCGAACCATGCACAACCTATTGCGGACATTGCCCCCTGGTAGGAAGAGGGACTGGGCCTCCTGTCTGGGTCAGGTGGTATTCTGCTATAATACCACCCCTCACCAAACTACTGGAGAAACTCCCCACTTTCTCATGTTTGGGCAGGAACCCAGGCTTCCCATTGATTTTCTGCTGGGTCAGGTACGGGAACCGGAGGCTCGAGGTACCCACCATTGGGTGGAAGAGCACCAGTCCCGGCTAGAGGTAGCCTTTGAGGGAGTCCGAGAAAGGCTGAAAGAAGCTGCTCAACATCGGAAGGCCAAGCATGACCAACGGGTTAAGTATCAACCCCTCTATAAAGGCCAGTCAGTGTATTTGCGGGAGCATGGATTTGTGGGCCGTCACAAAATTCAAGATTTGTGGGGCTCTACTGTTTATGAGGTAGTGGGTGTGCCTCAAGAGGGGGGATCGGTGTACATTATTGCTCCAGCGCAAGACTTGAGCAAAATCCGACGCGTCCATAGGGTTTCAATAAAGCCTTGCATACAGGACGGTCTCATCTGCCCTGAACCTCCGGAGGGGATTGTTCCAATCCAAGCTCCCTCTCCAGTTGAGACCCACCGGGAGGAGCCTGGGCCCTCCTATGTGTTGGTGGAGGCTCGTCCAGCACAAGAGTACCCTCGGGATACTGGCCCTCGAGTACTTTCTCCCCTGGTTCAAGCACGGGCTGGGGTACCCCAGGAGCATCTGGATAATGTGGAGGAAGGGTTAAGGTTGGCCTCTGTGCAACCAGATCACCCGACCACTAGTGAAATGATTCCTAGGAGAACCACTCGTCGGGGTGCTGGTCAACATAACAATGTACACCATCTCCCACGAACATTAGTGCGTGTGATGAGTCCAGCAGAGCCGAACCCTGCCTTATCCTCCCAAGCGATACAGGTGTGGTTCAGACCATGGGATTAGCCCGTGCTTAGAGTTTCATCGTCGGGACTACGATGACTAATGGGGGGGTAGAATGTGGTGACTCGAGGTAATTAGGGGTGGGTCCCTTAATGAGTCTCCACGCCAATATAAAATAAGCAGCGCTTACCATTCCAATGCAGGTCGGGAAAGACATTGCTTCCGTGTAGTCGTGGCTTCCGCTCTCCAGTGTGGACCTAGGGAACCATTCCAAATGTGGCTGTTGGTGTGCAGATTGTGACCGATACTACAGTCCACCGCATCTCCCAGCCGTTGCAGCAGGTCGCTGTGTGGGGCCGCTTTCGCGGGTCGGAGCGTTTCCAGGTCGCTGTGTGGGGCCGCTTTCGCGGGTCGGAGCGTTTCCAGGTCGCTGTGTGGGGCCGCTTTCGCGGGTCGGAGAGTTTCCAGGTCGCTGTGTGGGGCCGCTTTCGCGGGTCGGAGCGTTTCCGGGTCGCTTGTTGGGCTGCGGATCTGATCGTCGCTGTCCGGTTCACCTCGCTACATCGCGGCTGATTGTCCCGGCGGGACGAGTGAAGACACAGCGGGACTGTTGGCGTCATTAGCTGGGGACTCGTGGAGTGCACGAAATCACGCGCATCTAAGTTGAGTGCGGTTTTCAGTGGAGTCTCTCTCTCGCTTACTGTTGCGATCGGCCGATCGTTCCTTTCCCAGCCACAACTCTCGTCTCGACGTGGTTTCCCTCCTCTGTTTGGACTGTGTACAATAAGGTTGGTGCCCCCCCCCCATGCTCGGCTGCTAACCCCTTGAATTACTGAATGTGGGGACGAGTGCAATATAGTGGGTTTCTCTTTCAATGTGGGATAAGTGCAATAGCTTCCTTTTTTATGCTGGTTTTCTGGGTTGTGTGGGTGTGAGTGCGTCTCATCAAAGTTGAAAGGTTTTACTTAAAATTGTGATGAGTGTTTCCCTTTCAGAGCTGAGCAACAGGACCATTAAGTTCGATCCAGACTTTGGGGTGCTGTGGTTGTTGCCTGATTCACATTGCTGTGTTGTGGAAAGTGTACACGAGGATATTTAGAATGTTCCAGTAGCCTCAGCTCTGAACAGGGTTTCCCTTTTTTTATTCTAGTGTGTGTGACTATTTATTATTAGTGCCAAACTTGATATTCAATAAAAATGTTGATTGTTCCTCTCTGGTACTGATTATTTGCCTCAGCCACAACGAATCTGTGTGCCGTTTAGGTTTATCTGGGGTAATTCTTGGGCCCCCACCCAAGTGGCGTAGTCGGTTTATTGCAGGTAAATTTAAAATAACTCTTTCCAATTCCACTCGGATGCCACATACGTATCGAAGGGGAACCGATAAATTCAGCAGACTTAAACCGATAAATTCAGCTCACCACCTTCTGTCGAGAAGAGCAGTTATTGTTTGTTGACAACTGGAATCTCTTCTGGGAGCGCCCTAATCTCTTCCGTCCTGACGGCCTCCATCCAAGCAAGCTAGGCTCTAAACTTCTGTCAGATAACATCACTAGGGCCCTTATTAGCATCTGACTAACTAATTCCAAATATAACACCTTAGAACACTGTCCCAGAAACCGACCTAAAACCAGTCAAAACCTAACATTTGCTATCGAAACAGTGTCTATACCACGAAAACATAAAATAACTATAAACAACAAATTGCTTAACACCAATAATCTGATCAATATAAAATTAGACTACAAATTATACAACTCGCAAACATACTCTCTAAAATTTGGTCTCCTAAACATTAGATCTCTTACACCAAAAGCTGTAATCATAAATGAATTAATCTCAGAACTGAACCTTGACATACTGTGCCTAACTGAAAAATGGCTCACTCCAAACGATTATTTTGGATTGATTGAAGCGACACCCAAAAATTACCGTTACAATCATGAACCGCCCTCAACTGGTCGTGGTGGAGGTGTTGCCACAATATATAGAAATACCCTAAACACAACCAAAGAGACAGAACATAAATTTAAATCCTTCGAAGTACTTGTGCTCCATATTACACCGGCAGAATCAAAACAAAGATGTGCATTTTCTGTAACATTAGCTGTTGTCTACAGGCCACCAAAACACAATTCTAGCTTTCTTCAACAATTCGCTGATTTTGTTGCACATCTTTTGGTCGAAGCAGATAAAATACAGATTTTTGGAGACTTTAACATCCATATCGATAACAAAAAAGACTCGTTGGGTATTGCCTTCATAGACCTCCTAAATTCCTGTGGGTTTAAGCAAAATGTGGTCGGCGCAACTCACCGCCTAAACCACACTCTAGATTTGGTTCTATCTCATGGCATTGACATAAGTGACAGTGTTATATCGCCTCAAAGTGAGGACATCTCAGACCACTATCTTGTATCTTGTGCTATGCAGACTATAAACATTAGCAGTAGCATTCAACGCTACCAACTAGGGAGAAATATAAACCAAAATACTAAAGAAGCATTTATAAGAAACCTACCAGATATTACTCAACTTTCTAGTGTACCTGCAGATGAAAATGAACTTGAAACAATCACCTACAGTTTGAATAATATTCTCGCTAACACCCTAGACACTGTAGCCCCGCTTAAATTAAAACAAGTCAGAGATAGACAGGCCACTCTGTATAATACAAAGGTGCTAAAAAGACAAACCAGAAACTATGAGCGTAAATGGAAAAAAATTAGATTGGAAGTATTCAAAATTGCCTGGAAAGAGAGCATGTCTAAATATAGACTTGCACTAAAAACTGTAAGAACAAACTACTATCACAAATTAATAGAAACAAATCAAAATAACCCACGCCTCTTATTTGAAACAATGGCTAATCTACTAAACAGTCAAACATCGACAGATTCAAATGCAGCTTTAAAATTTTGCAGCAATGATTTTATGAATTATTTCTCAAATAAAATTACCTCTATTAGATGCAAAATTTCTAAAACTCATATTCAATCAAAGCAGCTTAACTCAAATCCTATACCTTTGACTCACTTACTGCAGAATTTTTTGCAGAATTGCGCTGGTTAAAATTTCAAACGATCTGTTACTTGATTAAGATCAAGGGAATATCTCTCTTCTAGTTCTGCTAGATCTCAGTGCAGCCTTCGATACGATAGATCACAGGATTCTCCTCGAGAGACTAGAGAACGATGCAGGCATCCAGGGCCAGGCTCTAAGATGGTTTAACTCTTACCTCTCTGACTGGAGTCAGTTTGTTCATGTAAATGGAGACTCATCGGACACAATAGCAGTAGAGTATGGAGTTCCTCAAGGATCTGTTTTGGGACCCATCCTATTCTCAATCTACTTGCTGCCCCTTGGCAAAATTATTAGAAGACATGGGGTTAGTTTCCATTTCTATGCAGATGACACCCAGCTCTATATCTCAGCAAAACCTAACGACCCTTTAAAGCTAAATAAGATCTCAGAATGTGTCGCTGATATCATGATTGGTAGAATGAAAATTTCATTATGCTAAATCCAGGTAAAAAAGAAATATTACTTATTGGCTCTAAAAAGCAATTACAGAATCTCTCAGTTTTACATATGGAACTGGGGGGACACACTGCTAATTTTTCCACTACAGTTAAAAATCTTGGCGTTATTATAGATAGTGAACTGACGTTTAAGAACCATATCTCTTATGTTACTAAGACTGCCTTCTTTCACCTCAGGAATATTGCTAAAGTGCGGAACATGCTGTCTATCGTAGATGCCGGAAAATTAGTGCATGCTTTCATGACCTCCAGAATGGATTATTGTAATGCTCTGTTAGCCTGCTGTTGAGCCACCGCGCTACAAAAATTACAGTTAGTCCAGAACGCAGCAGCTAGAGTTCTCACAAGAACAAAGAAATATGACCACATTACTCTGGTTTTGTGCTCTCTTCATTGGCTTCCTGTACAATATCGCATTGACTAAAAGATTCTGCTCCTTGCCTTTAAGGCGCTGAATGGCTTGGCTCCGGCCGACCTGAGCAGTCTCCTCTCACGATATATTCAAGCTCGCTTTCTTCGATCAAAAGAAGCAGGACTATTGATTGTACCAAAGGTTAGTAAATCCACAAGAGAGGAAGAGTGTTCTCATATAGAGCCCCGAAGCTCTGGAATAAACTCCCGGATGTTGACCGCAGCTCAGCTACGCTCACAGATTTCAAAACTTCATTAAAAACATATCTGTTTAAACTGGCATTCCAATAATTATCTCTTGGTATTTGTCTAAACAGACCTGGTCTCTGAGCACTATAAACATACAAACTGTTTGAAAAAACAATGTGGTTTAATGTTCCTCTCTAACATATCCTCATCATTTATCTCTCCTCCTGCAGCTGATACTGATCACCTGTTTGTTGTCTGTGTTACAGTTTTCTAACCGTTTATTACATAATATATAATACTATTAAGCTTAAGCTAAAATGGCTCATTAATTAATTTTTTAAAGGAATTCAATATATTTTTTGCAGGTCTCTTACCCATATTTATAGTTTGAAGATTTTTGAGTTCATTAATTCAAGGTTTATATCTAACTGGTTTGATACATGGGGCTTCCAAATTAATTTCGGGAATATATATTTTACTATTTTTATCACATAATTTTTGATGGTGAACACATTTTAAGGGCAGTTGTGGTCGGGTGGATAAGGAGATCAACTGATGATCTGAAGGTTGCAGGTTCGATCCCCAGATCCACCGAGTTGATGTTGTTTAAACATAACATATCACTTGTTTTGGATAAATAGCTTATGTAACAGATCCTGGTTTAAGCTAGTTTAAAGGGCAGCTGTGGTCTTGTGGATAAGCAGACTGACTTGTGATTGGAAGGTTGCCAGTTCAATCCCTAGATCCACCGAGTTGAAGGTCGTGTGAGGGATGAAACATATCCGTCTTCATCAATCACAGCTGTGGAGCCCTCAAGCAACCACTAGTTTACTACTCCCCGGTGCGCCACACCCATGGCTGCCCACTGCTCCGGGTGAGTGTTCATGGTGTGTTTGTTCACTGCTGTGTGTGTACACTGGGATGAGTTACATGGAGAGCACAAATTCTGGGTATGGCCATTCAGAGTATAGCCAACTGCTTATTTTGACGTCACTTTCCTTTAGAGTGAACTGTAACGATACCGTTAAAAATACTTAATTTTTTCTAACTGTTATTTTGAAAGATGCCATACTGATGCTCTCTCATAGTCACAACTTTAACAGTTATCTCTGGAGTACCTGTTGCTCTTAACTCGTATATTCCTCTTTATCGAGCTCACACATCCGCAGATAGAAAATAACATCCGCAGATAGACAATAAAGTAGCTTACCTTCGAAGAATCTATGTAGTGCCTCAGTATCATCGATCACGATTTCCATTATTTTTGAGTCCTGACTTTTGATCACATGTATTTATTAAAAAAAAAGCGCACCGTTGAAATACAGATGACTACAGAAGCTCATTGCTCCACACCTATATTTTGCACTCAATTAATTAACAATAATGAGATATTTTCGCGACATTCTTCATATATTATATAGGAAATATGATTAATTAAGTCGTTTTTTTACAAGAAAAGATCTTGTTATTATGAAATATTGTAAATTACGAGATCCTTATGTTGTTTTTGTGAGGTAATTAAGTCATAAAAATCGCAACATTTTACGAGTAAAAAAGAGCATTCTGTAGTGTGCTCTCTTTAACCCTTGTGTGGTGTTCATATTATTGATACTCAGGCAGTGTTTGCGGGTCTGGTGGACACATTGATTTTTAATCTCAATCAAGACATTTTATGTTAAAATACTTAAGAGATATTTACTTTAGCCAGGAAACAAGTGATTTAAATATTGTTTTTTAAAACCTTATTTCTTCACATTTAGACCATTTAAACCATGTGTGTTGTTCTCATTATTGTTTCATTGGTAGGGTGGGCATTGCATTTTGGGCCTTTTAGTTCACACAATCATATAATTTTATACTAAAATCTAAAATTGTATGTTTATGTGTGATTTATGTTTGTGTTGCAAGACAGAATAAAGGTAAAAAAAAAGGAAATTTTCACACTTTTACATGCCTTGAGTCCATGCCTCAAACTCCTTGTGTGTAATATAAATGTGGAGGGAGGAGGTTACGGTGTGGGTTCATAAAAATAAAAATGTGTTCTGACATATGTTTTTCACAGAAAATGAGCCAAGGCCAGCAAATCTCTGTATCAAATAATAATTGCTTGTCTATTTTTTTTCTTTGATGAAAACTGAAAATGGGTCCCACAGACCCGAACACCATGCAAGGGTTAAATACTAGCCATCAAAAAAGCTTGCATCTGGTGAATATGAAGGGTAAATAATAGAGTACCTTGAAGTCTTCTGGGAATTTTGTACATTTTCATGTTAAATGCTAAAATGTGCCTTTCCTGTAGTTGTTTTTATTCTCTGTATGTGGTGAACATAAGGTAGAATTGATAAAACCTCAAGCTTGCAAAAAAACAGGAAAATACCAAACAATGCTATCATTTAATTTATTAAATACAATTCTATATTTAAAGAGATGAATGGCGATCTATATTAGGGGCCTCTAAAAAGTCTTTCCCCACTACCTTTGACTTAATTCTACTCAAGACTGAAAATGTGAGCGATTAAGTTGTTGTGGCCTTATGAGATGAACAAGGGGAACCAGCAGAACCCTGTAAACCTTGTAAAAAAGTTTTGGTTTGATTTATGTTTAAAAAAATCATATATTTTAATAAATCAGTTTTTTAAAAGAGGGGTGGCGCAGTGGGTAACACGGTCGTCTCACAGCAAGAAGGTCGCTGGTTCTAGGCTCGGCTGGGTCGGTTGGCATTTCTGTGTGGAGTTTGCATGTTCTCCTCGTGACCGTGTGGGTTTTCTCCGGTGCGCCGGTTTCCCCACAAGTCCAAAGACATGCGGTATAAGTTAGTTGGGTAAAAACAATTGTCCTTAGTGTTTATGTGTGAATGTATCCCAGCGATGAGTTGCGGCTGGAAGGGCATCCGCCGCATAAAACATGTGCCAGAGGAGTTGGCGGTTCATTCCACTGTGGCGACCTCGAAAGGGAAGAAAACCGAGATAGATGGATATTAAATGGAATGCTTCACCCCGACTAGATGAATTTCAAAGCAAAATTGAAGCCAATCAGCTGTCGCTAGCAAAATATGGCGCTATTAATCTGGGGGCTTGTTTGTTTTGGTGATTTCCAACGCCAACGTTAGCTCCAAGAAGTCGCAAACTGCACCTTTAATCTTTACATTTTGAGTAACTTTTGTCTTTGTGATCAAGACAGAACAGCAACGCAAATCTATACCAAGCTCTAACCCAGCTCTGGCTTACATGAATAGTCATTTTTAGCCGAATGACCACAAAACATTATGGCTGAAGTAAATTAAGGTTCACACACTGGCCCAAGCATCAGCCATGTTGACATTACTTTAATGTTTGGCACTTTAATGAGGTTTTCTGAGTCTCATTAAAAACAAAATCATCTCTGCCAGACTTGGACAAACGCCAAACTTGGCCCAGATGCTTTTCGCTGACTGGCTGCTGCAGATCTTAATTTGACACACCAATTCATTCTCAAAGGTCCGAGTTTCAGTTTGAGAACTGTGTGTGTTCATGGATTGAGGGATTGTGAATGAATGAGGTGCAATGTTGTCATTTTGTCCTCACGGCTTGAGCTGAGTGATCTGTTTCTCCTCTCAAACAATGAGGCTGTGTGCGTGCGTGTGTGTGCGCGTACGTGCGTGCGTGCTTACGTGTGTGTGTTTGTGTATGCGTGTGCATGTGTTTGTATGTGTGTGATGGCCTCCTAACAGTCAAACACAGTTTTGTTGTTTTTACTCACAGCTGGAGCATCTTTCTCTCTCTATCTCTCTCTCTCTCTTTCTCTCCCTTTTCCTCTGTTTGAGCAGAACAACACCCGTGTTCATCCCACGACACACAGCGTGGTTTGTTTTAGGTTTAGACAAAGAAACATCTGGCTGTGTTAATGCACTGCTCCTAAATGTGACCCTGTGCTGTGTGTCTGTGCATGAGTGGATTCTTGTACTGGTTTGACCTGCATTACTGGGAGCCCAAAACTTCAACATTTTCTTCACTCCTCGTATTTTAAGCAGTACCCACCAAACAAACAACCTTAAATAGATGTTCATATCATGTCTATATGACGTCTTTTGTTCAGAACTAGTAAAATTACTTGTGTATTAGGTTCGCGTTGACTGCTCAGGGGGTACAATCTACAGATGTTGCGCATGATGATGAACAAACAAAAAATGTCATATTTCATATATAGAAAGCTTATGCCAAGAGGAGTTGTGATCATTTAAAGATCTCCCCATGAAGGAGAGGTTACTGAACGTGTGTGACGGATGTTGTTGTTGTTGTTTATGAGTCAATGATTTCATCGAGAGAGAAAAACTAATAGATGAGTAATTTCACTCTGACTGTAGATTGACTGGTTCATAGAAATGTTATTTAGACATAAAAAATTATCAATAAGAAAACATTATCAGGGAATGCTTTGTGATTCTGAAGTTAGAAGCCTGTTTTAAAGCAAGAAAAAATATATAAATACAAAATATATGCCCAAAAAATGTGTGTGAAAAAAAACATTTTTTTTAATCGGAAAGTGAAACATGTTTGCTTAACATTTCTTCAAAACTCTGCTGTTGTCCCAAATGTATCGTTTGTATATTTTTATTTCTTTTCACAATGATTTGACATGGCTAAATTACATTTTTAAAAAAAAGTTTGTTGGTTTTATTTATTTTACTTGTGTTTTGCAGTGTTTTAATTCTCTTGTCTGTTTGTGTTACCCTGTTTTTTTTTAGTTTGTTTCCTTGTTGTGCCTTCTGATTTTGTTTAGTACATTGGTTAACAGAAGTAAGAATTAATAAGATTGACTTTAAACACAACATTTTCCTCCCCAATAATAAAAATACCACCCTCCGAGTCTAAATCAAGTATTTAATTCAACTCTTATAATTTCTACCTGCAAACGATGTTATTATTAGTCTAAACAGTGACAAGGCATTTGACATTTTAAAAAAGTCTCCAAAAAACTTTGGATGAAATAATGAAAATAACATTTAATTTATAAAAAAAAAAAAGTAAAAAGTAGACATAGTTTAAAAAATGTAGAAAATAAGTTTAAGAAGCTTTAGGATTGTGAAAACATATTGGTATGTTGACTAAATAACAAAAAAAGTAACAAATAATTAGGACTTTGACTCAAGAGATTTTAAAATGTAAAAAATACATTTAAAAATCTGTAGTTTGTGAACAAAAAAACCCCAAGTAGTGACTGAGGCACTTCAGGAATTGAGTTTGAGACCCTTTCTTGATTGGTTTTTAAATCTTCTTTTATATATTGATGTTGATTATTTTGATATATTATTAGTTTTATCTTAATATTAACACATAATATTGTGTAACTGTAAAGAACTACATGAAACAATTGTGACATTAAAAACAGTATCTTAAAATAGCTCATTTTAAAGTAGAGACATTACCAGCTCATCTTCCCACACACAAGAGGGCGCCGTAGACAAAATAGTGACCGAAACAAGAGAAGAATGAGAGAACCAACATGGCAGGTAAAGTCGCGGCGTTGCTATAGATACAGATTTACTCAGAATTTAAACTCTAAAATACCGAAGCATGTAAATTTTTCTCATATTTATTGAATATTTGTTATCGTTATTGTTTTATGGTGGTAGTAGCATGACGATGTTAAGTTGCTACGTGGGAATTACACTGCTTACACTGTGTTACGATCAAATATTATGCATTAATGTCATTACAAAGTAAAAAAAAAAGCAAGTTTAACGTTATATGAAGTGTGACGTCTTGGATGGTTTGGTTATTTTTCTTCTGATTTATTATTATTATTTTTTTTAGGACGAAACAGCAACGTTGTATCCTACTACAACATACACTTTGGATCAATGTGAGGGAGTAACGTTACTTTGAGAGCACGTAGACAAATGTGTAGAGATTCAGTTTATGTATTCTTGTTGCATTGCTTAAACATTGTAAATAAAATGTAGTTTTATTTACTAAACTAAAATATTTAACCATTTACCATATTTCTTTAGAATTAATCTGTGAGAAAATTAAAACCTGGCTAAAGAACACTATCACAGTTATCGCTGCGCATTTTCCACTCTCAGCCTATGACATCATCATCATCATCATCATCATCATCATCATCATCATCATCATCATCATCATCATCTCCCTCACCTGTGCACCTCAATCACTACAGAGCTGTTTAAAACTCTCCTTTCAGATGCTTGAATCAGCCTCTTCTTAAACTTTACCATTAAATTGCAGGGTTTGGATGTTAGCAATTCATGTTCTGAAACTATAAAAGAAATTGATACATTTATTTTATACAGAACTAAAATAAAACAGAACCGCTCATCTTCACACACCTGACAATAAATACACAAAATATAGATACACTGCCTTATAATATAAATATTTTTCCCTTTCTGTTCTCATACACGTTCTAAAAGAAAAGGTGACAATATCTAGAAGGAAATAGTTGTGCAATAGTGAGCAGCTAAATTTGTCATTAGGCCTATGCTTTCACACAAATTACAAAAACTATGATACATATATATATATATAGATAGATATAGATATATATAGACATACATTTTAGACTAAAATAGCCCTTAAGTGAAAGGTAAGTGTACTTTCTGAAGTGTACTTAATTCATATATGTTTTGATATAGTTTACATTTTATGCACAATCACCTTATTATATTGTCACCTTAACATATACTGAAAGTATATTTTAAAGGTAAAAATTATAGAATCAGTCCTGTAATATTAAGTATGAGTGAATTTCTAATTACATTTAAGTCTAAAGATGAAGTTATTCATGCTTATTTAAAACCATATACTTTATGTATATTAAATACACTTTGAAGTGTTCCACTTTACCATATAAATGTGTACACTTAAAATTGAGCTTTTATACATTTTGTTTACAATTAAAATATATTTTATTTAGCACAAAATCAGCTGTTTTAAAATAGAATGCTTCACGTTAACTAACATGAATATACTTCAAATATAATGATAATTAGTGTATCGGTAACTTATTCTTCACCTTGGTTTCAAAATATTTTAAACATTATATAGATTTCTATTATGTTAAAATTATATTCCTAAAATAGCGAAACTATATTTTACATGTTTTAACCTTAACAGCAGTCCAGCTTTCCTCTGTGCTGCTCCAGTGCCTGCTGTATATCTCAGGATCCTTCAGCATGTTCTACTTCCTGTTCACGCTTGCCATGATCATCTACAAGAGTGAGCACTTCCTGTTACGTAAACCTCTTCAATGGTGCATTGATTTTATATAGTTATTTGTTTACACACAGCATGGGTGATCAAAGTCCTGCCCTGCACAAATTAGCTTTAACCAACATATACTGTAACACACCTGATCACACTAATAAAAGCATATTTGCTGGTCTGAAGATAGATTAGTATGGTTACTAGCCACTGTGGCCACTAAAATGTGCAGGGCAATGGCCCTTCAGGTCTGACTTTGAACAAGCCTTGTTAACAGAGATGCATGACACAGTCAGCCTCCAAAAATTGATTCCAAACTTCTTTTGCCCAGTGTAACAGAAAAAAAACATAATTTATTAAGTTTCGAAAAACATTACACCTTTCTGTTCCTTTAAAGATGGTTGGAATCTTTGTTAAAAAAACTCAACAAAGTCAATTATCTCTTCTCATGTTGTGCCTGCCTGTGACAGCTCAAGTGCTGAGCTATCCTGAGGATCGACTCTCTCTAGACGTGTTCTTGCTGTTCCTCATGGCCGCTCTTGAAGTTTTGAGACTCTACTGCGGTGAGTCAGGCAAAATCTCAATTTTTAGGTCATTCAATGAGGCAAAAAATGATTCCAGATAGAAAGCCATTGTAAATGTGTCCTAAAATTTGTGTTTTTTTTCTTAATGACATTCATTATTTTTCATTTAAGACATAGTACACCTAAAATGACACAAAATTAACTTTTTCGTATTTAAAGGTGTGTTTTGTTAAGACCGTGAGGAATAGAGGATAGAACCCTTCTTGAGGACGCCATTAACTTGTCTCTGCTCCTCAGGAGTCCGAGGGAACCTCCAGGAGAGCGAGGGATACACTGGTTTGAATCTGATGGCTTTGGTGCCTATGAGTCTGTTGGTGCTTTATTTCCTCTTCTGGCAGTCGTATGTGTTGCAAGCGGATGTCATCATTGGTTCCATTCGCCTCTGCTTGGACGGCTTGACGGGAATCATGGCGTTCTGGACGCTGGCACGATTCACCAGGTCAGAGGTCATGCCTTGACACAATCATCGTCTTCTAGATTTGTGTGATTGTAGATCCAAAGATGTCTTCTGCAGTGTTGAGCAAGCAACTTGCAAAATGTAGTAGGCTAAGCTAATAGTTATTCTTCATTAAACGCAGCTTTACTAAGAAATGTAGCTTTCTTTCTTTAGCTTTACCCTGAGAAATGTAGCGAGCTAAGCTACATCTAAGCTACTTTTTTATATTGAACAAATATAATAAATGTGCAATCGACTTCTGTAGAGTAAAATGATTTTATGAAAGTATCTTTTTGGGCAAGTTTGGGGTGTTATCCACACAAGTGGCAATGGTGATTTCCTTATCTTTAAGTCGCTTTGGACAAAAGCTATGCCAAATGCATAAATGTAACTGTTATTTAAGCAAGCAATAAATTCACTGCCTATATAAATTAAACATCATTTTTCAACATGACATGGCTGCTAGAGTACCTCAGTATTAACGTTAGCTGTTGATGAGTAGCTTTTGTTTGCAGAATGTATTGAATAGAGATTGTGTTAGGATTCACCTGAATGTGTTCTCGAATTCGTGTTTGGTGACGTCAAAGTTGACAGCGTCTTCTTCTTTGGATTGCAGAGTAAGCATCTGAAGACACATTTTTTCTCTGTCGTCTCAGTTAATAGCGTGTGTTTGTCAAGGTACGGCCACGATGACTCAACGTTGTTCATTTATCATGTGTCCGCCCAGTGACGCAGCAGGTGGCGCTAACACCAAAAAACTCAGTGCCAACCCTAGTGAGAAGAAGTCTGTTGATGTTTACTGCTCTAGGATCAGTGATCTGTGACATTTTTTTTTAGCTTCAGAAATCCTTGGGCAACCGTTAGCTCTGTATGGATGCTGCCACACTACTTGATCAATAAAATAGCTTCGCTAATGAAAAGCTGCTTGATTTAAAAAATTAGTCACTCTACCACCACACTGCTGAGAAATATAGTTAAAGTAGCAACAATACAGCTCAACACTGGTCTTTTGTGCGGTTTGAATAAGATGGGTAATTGTCAAAACTGTTATTATGCATTCACACCAAGCGATAAACAAGCGACCGCACCTGTCGAAAGCTTTCCATTTACTCACGTCACTCACATTTAGACATCGTCGATTCTTCGCTTGCGCGAATGATGCGGATCTAGGCTCGAGCTTGTTAGGGGACAAATGGATTGAGGAATCTCCACCTTTACCCAGACCCTGCACTGTCCAACTCTTCCTCTCCAATTCTTTTCTCCTCTGCTTCAAAAAAGTTACCCTCAAACCTTTCCATTTCTTCCTGCACACTTGCTCGGATAAATACATTAGCTAGTCAGCTTCGCTTAAGCTAGTATTGCCACACTATAAATACCTATAGCCCAAGTTTATTAATAAAAAAAATGTGTAACTAGATTGAGTGACATCCTCGCCCACTAAGCAAAGTCCTTCTTGTTTCTATGATAAAATATATGGCGTCGACTCAATCAGTTCTGGGTGGCCACAAATGCGATGATCTTTTTCTCCTCAATTGTTGTTGTAAATGTTCCCGCTTGATAAAAATCACGTCACTCCTGCTGCAGTTCAAATGTGTTCCACACTTGATTGAGTTTCATGATGAAATTTGGATGATGGTTGTTGGATATTTCAGAGTGATGATTAATAAGTGTACGTTGTGTTGATTGTGAGTCTTTATTTTTCTTTTCAGCGCGTACTCCTGACACAACACCGGACACAACTACAGCTCCGAAGCTGATGGAGATTTTTATTGCTGTGCAACCAGTTCTTTTTAAGTCTGTAAATTACAATCTGTCTCATGGACAATGAAACATTCCAGAATCAATTTTGTAAAAATAACTGAAAATTGTTAAACTGAAATAAAGTCTAGCATAAGATATCTGCTATAATTACATTGTGTGTTAGTAATATTTAGAGTATTATGCCAAGTTTGTTAAATTTTTAGTTGTATTAAAAAAAACATAATATTTTTTATAATTTAAAGGGTCTTTACACATTTTGAAGCTTTTTACTGTGCACAACACCTTTAAAAAACACTTTTTAGAAGTCGCTTCAAAGCAGCATCAAAAACAAGAGGCCTACCTTGGATTGACATAGTCTAAATAAAAATTCATATTGGCTAATTATTTGGTACAGAACAGAAGTACATTGTCATGGTTATACTTATAAACAATAGAGTTCATTTTAAAATCTGGAAATATAATTATCCTTGTTCAGTTTACGAGAGTTAACAAGTCATGAATAAAAAAAAACAAGAACAACAGAAATTAAAAATGAAAGAGTGAAAAAAAAAATGAAAGAGTAAGAGTGAAAAAGATTCATTTGATAAGCTTCATTCAGTTTTGATAGTCTTTTAAAGAAGATAATAAAAAGCTGAATGAGCAGAAAATCAGCATTTAAGGATCAATTCATATTTCTTTCACTAAATCTAGTTTGATCATTTCTTTGACATGTTTTAAAATAAACAGCATGTCACACATTAGACAGTTGAGAAAAAAAACATTTTATTTCTATAAAATAACAAAAAGAACGATGTATTTGACAGGTCACTCTTACCCCTGAATGCTGCACAATGATAGTTGTTAATTGGGCAAGAGGGAATTCGCAATTCTATAGATCATAGAATAATATACGATACAAATGTGGTTCAGGAGCTGAAATGTCTTTATGAGGGTTAACTCTCTTTCAATGTCTGAATTATTTTTTTTGTTGTCTTATACATTTAACCTTATGCAGAATTCTACAGAATGAAAAAATTCTTACAAAAAGCCTGTCCCTGGTTATTAGGTATTAGCTAAAAAACATGCACCTATGTGTGGTTAGCATCTCCACCATTTCAACATTGAACAACATTGATTCTTTTTTGTAGATTTTAATTTAATATAATTTTTAAGGTTAATATGCATAAATTATGTTTATAACATTTTATTGGCATTCATCAATTCCAAACATCTTTTCTGTATTTTTCATATTTTCTGACAGTTAAGGTAATGGGAGATTGCTTTTTAAGAGTGCAAGCAGTTTATCCAGTATCAAGTTATCAAGTTTTACGCAGTTTATCCAGTAGAGGGTGACTGTTAACAAGTGATGCGATTACATAATGTGATTTTTTTCACTCTCCAGGTCGGTTTATATAGTGATATTGATATGTTTCTCTCATAATTTATGTTTCATTTCAGAGGATAAATCCCAGCAGTGCCCTCCATTCACCTCTGTGGAAACTGTTCATTCAAACCATCATGCAAATCTCGCTCTGCTCTCTCGATGCCCCACATTCATCAAACCCTGGTCATTTGCATTTGAAGTTAGTAGCACAGTTCATTTTACTGAAGTATATGAAATGGGGCTTAAAATGTTTGTAACCAAAGTATATATTAGAAATATAAGTGTTTGCAATAACAATTACAGTATTTATATTCTAACTGTCTACTTAACTATTCATTTATAATATTTATTATCGTTTCTTCTGAAAGATTTATCTGCTTAAGGTCCAGTATTTTCGTCACATTTCCAAAACAAGCAATTATTGCTTTATGGCTGTCAGACAAGTAGCTCCTTCAAAAATGCATTTTTAATTCTTGATATAACTTATATAACTTAAGAATTTAGCAATAAAAGAGATCTTTTGTCATGGAGGTCAAAACTAACAAATGCTACGTCCCAATCCGGACACTTACATTGCACCCTTAAATAGATACTCGTTTTAAGAATAAAATACTTTTCAGTGTGTAAGGCCAGAGCGTGCACTAAAACGTAACAGAAGTAGTTGTGACACATCATTCATGCATGAAGTATGCGAGTACTTAACTCCTTATTTTCCATTGCTTCACTAAAAAAATATTCTAATAATAAATATAACCCTTTCTATACTGCTATTATTTATGTCTGTGCGTCTTCTATAATGAGTCGTATTACAGAGATAACTCGTCTGAGAGAAAACTCCTTCTACCCGAGTGCAATGTATTGTGGGTAATATCAGTAGGTTGAGCGTTTGTCATCCAGCACTTCAGAATCTAACTGGAAAAAGTATACATTCGTGCACTGCTCGGACACCTTTTTAAGTATACTATGGTTTGGGAAACCCTAATTCTTGCAGCCATAAAAGTGTAAATATGAAAACAAAACTACCAATGTGTTTAAATGGCCACTTTTAACATGGGTGTCAATGAGTCAAAATTGGTCAGCCAAAAAAGTACCATTCAGTCATTTCCTATTACACATCTGGAGGGAAAGCAGGAGGTTTCCAGGAAGAGAGAGAGAGCCAAAACCGTGATTGTGTGTGTCATCAGCCAAAGAGTAGTGCTATAGCTACTAATTACATTCCATTTTTATTGGTTAAAGTATTCTAGTAACCTTCTCTCCAGCCTCTTTTTATGCATTTACTTCTACACATTCAACAATATATATATATATATATATATATATATATATATATATATATATATATATATATATATATATGTATATATATATATGGCATCTTAAAGTTTCTAACTTTGTTCATCTCTAAACTGATTTGAAATTCTGCAGTTACTGATTTAAGAAACTTAACTGTTAATTTGTCAGTTATTTATCATTGTTTCTTCTGAAAGATTTACCTGCGTAAGGTCACATTTTCGAAATTTTATGTTTTTTTACATTTTCTTTGCTTTATGGCTCAGACAAGTAGCTCAACCAGCAGAAACAAACTTTTTATCCTTGATATAACTTAAAAGAAATCAATAATAAGATAATATCAGTATAGAAAAAGTGTTTAAAAGTGTTTAAAGGTTTAAAAAAATTGGTCATTTGATCAATTGGCCAACATTGGAGTTAATGGGTGTCTGCTCACATCTGGTCCCAGCCTCAAGTGGTACATCGAAGAATTACCATTTAGTCACTTCGTATTCCAAGAAAAGAGAGCCAAACGTCACTGTGTGTGTCATCAGCCAAAGACTGGATCTATAGCTACTCTGCAATTACATCACACATGTAATTACATACTCAAGTTTAAAGTATTCTTCTAATAACCTACTCTCCAAATGCTATACGCTCAACGTTAAATTTGTTTACGGTGTCCTAATGTCTCCAACTTTATTGTTCTTTTTACTGATTTGCAATGCTGCATGCAGTTCTTGATTTAAAAAAAGTCTATGTACTCAATTTCCAAATAAGCACTCCCCTACCACCTCAAACACAAAGTGTATTCTACTTAATGCTGAAACTGGTTTTAATTATCATCTGAAATTGACTGCTTAACATCTATCCTAAGTGATTTTTGAGTCAAATCAAATTTTCACCTTGTTGGGTGTTTTTCATGTGCAATTTCTTGAATAATGTTTAACCGAGTCAATCCTGAGAACTGTGGCATGTTTTCAGCCTTTTATTTGTGATGTTAATGATAAACCCAAACTCAAGGTTCCCAAAGTCAAACAGTTAAATGCTTTGTGAATGCAGATTGCGGTTCAGTAACCGTGTGAATGTGAGCCTTTCTTTTTTTATTGGAAGAGCCCATTCAAAAGAAAGTTTGTTTAGAAGCAGGTTCGACTCTTGAAACCTTAAATGGAAAATGCATCTATAAGCTGGAAATCAAGGGCAGGCGATTTAGTTTCTTCTACTTCAAAGTATTGTATTTCATGAGCTCAGTAGAAGAGCGAAACTCAAATTAAAGTGAAATTAAGTAAAACATATCGAGCACAAGTGGAGATTAGAAGATTCTTTTTAGAGGTATTTTGATTTTTTCATTGGTTTACACTGCAAAAATAGTAACAAGTTTTACAGAAATGTTGCGAAAGACTCCATAAAATAACAAGGGCAGGATGCACAAAAGTTACATTTAACTATGGTTAACAACTTTTTTTTCAAGGATTCAATAGCACACACCTGTAAAAAAAGATTTTTCAAATGCAGAATTTGATTTTAATTGAATAGAATTTTACTTTAAAACCCATTTAAAAATAGCACCGACCTGTAAAAAAAATAAAAATAAAATAAAATAAAATTGCAGATCTGCATTTTACAGGTGGGCATCAAAAAAGCCAATGTATATATACATAAAATCAGAAAGTAAATCATGTTTAGGGAATACATTTTTTTTCAAGTATACTTCACTCATGGAAATCTACAGCTATTGGTTTCCATTTAATTATTAAAGTTAACAGCCAGAAGAAAGTAATGTTATTAACTAAAACATTCAGAGTTAAAAGCTGCAAACAAGCTAATCACTCAGCTAATTTTCAACCATATTCATTCAGGCGCAGCCCTTTATTTAGTCTTAACCCTGTGAAGTGAAGCTCTTGAATATTCATGAGCTGAAAAACTATGTTCCAGAAAGACTGCATTAAAAGTGCATAAACAGGCCCCGCCCCCTCACGCAGGTAAGGTTACGCGCGCGAATCACCTGTCACTCTCTCAGCGCACCTGTTGCACTCAACAACACAGTTTGTTCTCGTGTAACACGCTAAAATTCAGTTTTAAACTTGTTCTGGACCATAATTCCCCCCAGGCTTCCCAGAGCGCGGCGAGGTTAAGTCTGGAACAAAGTTCGCGCCTGCAAGAGGAAATAACTGAGAGATGGAGGCTTGAAGAGCTCGCTCAGGGCTTTCTGCACACCGGAGGAGTTAACGGAAACCGAAAGCGGTTTGTTGGTCGTCTCTGCTGAGGGGTAAGTATGAGTTTGAACATTCTCTTACCAAAATATTTTTGGAAAAGCTGAAGATAAAGAGCAGCGCAGTTCGTTCCCGCGTTTATAAGTCTGCTCTTATTTCCTGTTCTTTTATCAGGTGCAATTTACAAGTGGATGTCGATGTTTTTTCTGTCTTTTTTTGCACTTAAAAAGTTATTTTCAAAACACTTATGGACACTTTTGCTCGATTATTGTTTTATTAGATGTGATTGTTTTGTGTTTTAATCTTGCAATATAAATAATTCACGTTATAATGCCACATATCATCACTTCTTCTTCGTTGCATTTATTCCTAATTATAGAGTAGGGGTATTCAATAAAAAGTCACCGAGGTACAGTTATTATTTTCTCCTCCAAGTAAAAGGTCCGGACCCTCGAGGTTTATTTTTTTATCTGAGGTTTTATTTCCACATTTGTATAAATAAAATAATTCCTAATCTAATCAAATACATGTACAGTAAGACCTTTATTTCTATAACAAAAGCCTATATAAAACTTATAAAAGTTTTTCTGATTCAATAAAAAAGTTAACATCTTGAAAAAATTGATAAATAAAGCATCTCTTTTCAGGAGAAAAAGTAAAAACTCAAAATATTAAGAAAATAAATGTACAGTAAGACCTTTATTTCTATAACAAAAGCCTATATAAAAATAACAAAAGTTTTTCTGATTCATTAAAAAAAGTTAACATCTTGAAAAAAAAATCTATAAATAAAGCATCTCTTCAGTAGAAAAAGTAAAAACTCAAAATATTAAGAAAATAAATGCAATAGTTGAAAAAAAACAATGCAAAGAGGTGGTTCTGTTGCTATTTTTCACCTAAAACGGCAATAAAATGAGCATGTGACTGCCATGCAAGTGAAATAAAACTTGGTTGGAATGGAGTCATCTGCCATTCTCATGCAGATATATAGGTGCTCCTGGAATAACACTTGTTTTTGATAATCTTCATCGTAGAAAAAACTGACTCTGCTGCCTGAAGAATTCTTTCACAACAATCCCATCACTGAATACTTTTTCATGTTGCCCCAAAATGTGAAACAATTGTCCACACGTTTAAGGGCTGTAATGGATGTGTGGCTAGTCTCTTAGATAGCTCATACTGGGCTTTTGGTTCCTTAATTTTTTGCACTCTCAACTCTGACTTCAGGGGAAGCATTTTCTCAATTGAGCTGAGCTTAAAGTTTCATGTTGACACTTTTAATTAGTTTTATAGTTTTGGGAAATATGTTTTAGGTAAACGGTTTTGGAGCTGCTTGACAGAAGAATGAACAAATACTTTTCTGTCCACTCATCCTTAAACCAGCTGTTCTCCACATCGACCTTTCTTTTTTTGGAGCAAGACATACTGTCTGTCACCCTCGTAACCTCCTCTGCTTCAATGTGCGCTCTGGGTAAACAAACAATTTGATTGGCTTTCAACAGAGGTAAGATAATACCTTATTCACCGAAGTAGCGGAGCCCACTGCCTGTCTGCTCGACCGTGCAAAATGTCCCATTTGAAGTAGACTATTCTCGCAAATTTATCAGAAATTAGTCAGGGGCATGGACAGAACCACCCCTCGTTCCGGATGCGGACCGATGTCCACCATTTGATGACCGCTGCTGTACAGTGTAGTTATTTTAAGTAGGTGATGTGATAGTCCTCAAGTAGTTTGATCTATGAAGAAGTAACTAAATAAAAACAAAAAAATATGTATTTTTTTTGTATCATGTAATTTCGACTTTTCAGACATTTCTTAAATGTTTTAGTATTGTTCCTTCATTAAAACAGCCCTCAAGTCATATTCAGATTGGTTCATACACGATTGTGTAATACGATTTTCTTTTTCTGGGAGCTCTCAACGGGAGCTGAATGGCTGTAGCAACGCCCACTGGCCAGAGGAACGCCTCCTATCCAATCAGATGAACCCAACTCCATGTCCACGCTGACAGAACTGGAAGTGAAACCGTAGTAGAACTGTGTTGGATAAACAATGAAAAGAAAGTGTGTTTTTAGCGGGGCGTCACGGTGGCGCAGTGGGTAGGACGGTCGTCTCACTGCAAGAAGGTCGCTGGTTCAAGCCTCGGCTGGGTCGGTTGGCATTTCTGTGTGGAGTTTGCGTGTTCTCCTCGTGATCGCGTGGGTTTTCTCCGGATGCTCCGGTTTCCCCCACAAATCCAAAGACATGTGCTATAAGTGAATTGAGTAAAAACGATTGTCCGTAGTGTTTGAGTGTGAATGAGTGTGTGTGAATGTTTCCCAGCGATGGGTCGCGGCTGGAAGGGCATCCGCCGCATAAAACATATGTCAGAAGAGTTGGCGGTTCATTCCGCTGTGGCGACCCGAAAGGGAAGAAAGCCGACAAGATAATGGATGGTTGTGTTTTTAGGGGAGTGAAGGCTTTTAGCAGCACATGCATTATGAAGCACATACTTTATAAATTTTATATAATGTAAAACACTCATAAATATTGAAACCACTATCTCATGTTGTATTTTGGAGCTTGGTTGTTGGATGCAATATACTACCAGTACTAATTATAAACAAAACTATTTTCACTTTCAAATCATACATTGAGTTTGTCCATTCAACACAAGTTTGTTTGTGTAGAGTGTTTGCATAAGACTTAAAATATGAATATAGTATCTTGCTCCCTGGTATTGTGGCAAGTGACCAGAACATGAAACACACAAACAGCAGCACATTTGGTGACCCGATTTATGAATCCCAATTTTAGGGTTCTTTCCCGAGCCATCTCCCTTTCTCATTGCAACTTCACTTCCTGTGACAGTGTGTTTACACCAATTATGGAATTTGTGTGATTTGTGACTTAATTACATGTTAAGTCATTGGGAAGATGTGATTTTGAATCTGTGCAGAGAAAGCCTAGCGGAAATCGTAGATTCTACAATGTGGAAGAAACATTGTGTCTGATGACTGTAGTACTTTGCAGTGGTTTAAATATTTGAACTTTGTCATATATTTGCAGCCGCACCAACCAATCAAGAGCTTCCTTGAAAGTACTGAGGTGTAAAGTCAAGAAGGGTAAAACAATCAAGATGAGCTGGCCATAGCGGACTTCGTCTGCGAAAAAAGCAAGTTTGTTTTTCAACCAGACACATTTACCTGCAGACCACTTTACCCCAAGAAATAAATAAACAGAATATGTGTATATTACAGTTTCATTATATCCTCCTGAGAACCGAAGAAAAATATATCTTCCAATGTAATGTTTTGTTATTTCCTGCATGTTTAGAGTGGTTTAGTCCCACACAAACAAATAAGATATCATTGTAAAGGATGTACACTATTGAGCACTCCAGACTTAGTAGCGTAGTTCAAATGAGTCAAAATAAATAAACCTATGTCTAGTACAGAGGACATAAATGAATAGACTGGGTCTAAGGAGGATATTTTGGACTTTAATTGGCTTGATAAATATGAGTGCACAGTGTTGTTAATTTTTTGGAAAGTAGTTTGACTTCCGGTTTAGAGGCAGATGCATTTTCATACAGCGCAGAAGAGAGCGGACCTGAAGGAAAGTGCTCAATCAATCAATCAATCTGAACATTCACTCTGCCACTTGGCAAACAAGTGAAATAAACGTTCTACTCGATCACTTTGTGAGACAATCCCACTTATCCTGCACTGAAATCCATCATCCTCATGATGGGTGAGGATTAAAAGCTTTTCCTTTTTGAATTAGTCTAAAAAGGTAAAGGTAGGTCCCACAGACATTACGTCCACTGGCTCACGTGTTTGAGGATGCATTACATCATTGAGCAAGTCAATAAAGGGTGAGTGTAATGCTTTTGGCAGCTTCAGGTTTTTGTTCATTTTTGTTAACTCATGTAGATCACTCCAACTAAACTAAGCCAGACTTGACAGAAACCATCTTCACAGATTTGATGGATGGATTGCTGTTAAAGGGCCCAGAATCATCCCTGATCAAGTTCAAGTTTACCTGTGACTATTAAAAAAAAAAAGGCATCAGTGGATAGAACAAGCGGCAACCTGCTGCTTTCCCTCTTGAAGCGTGATAAGAAGTGACTGAACTGCAGTCTCTCGAGCGGCCGATTGAGGCTGACTCCAGAAAGGAGCAGGTTCTCATTCACTCCAATGTTAAAACTGACCAACCTTTGAGCTGAAAAACATGTTTCCATCCCTGGCTCCATTAGGCTTGTTGATTCAGATCTAGTTTTGATCTTCATGAACGCTCTGAGGGGGTGAATTAATTTAACATTTGTTTGTTTAATGTTTTATAAAGTTAATGGGATCGAAGCACAAGGAATGCCAGGGAGTGAGTGTGACGAGCAAAATATTACAATGGTTTAATTTGTGTGCTTGTGTGGATATAATAATAATTACAGCAAAAATATATTTGATTTTACAGGTGCCTTTTATAGACACTCAAGGTCACCTTACCGAGTCTTTAAAAGTTACAGTAAGAGAGATAAAACACAACATAAAACAGAAAATACAAATACATGCATACACATTTACAAAGAGTCAATAACAAAATGCTTATATGAATAAAAAGGTTTTTACGTTAGATTTCAAACTGCACTTTTCCGCTTGTCAGCTAGTAATTTATTCTAGATGGGCTAGACTAGAGGCTCTCAAGTAGAGGAATATATTATTTTTATCTGAACAAAAACAATATAACCGGACATAAGAACTTATTTTGTGGACTACAAATTCACCAAAAAAATGTTTTTGTTTCCACAATAATGTTTTGAGTCTACTACACTCTTGTTTAGCCTGCAGCATCACATCTACTTTTCAGTTCTGGTGCTGTTTTAGGTGCTTGAAGGAGTTATTTGCTCTGCCTTTGTTAGTCGCCACAATCTTCAAACATTGCATAAAGCAGGGGTTGGGTTGTTTAATGTTGAAGAAGCAAACCCCAACTATTTCCTGACATAATAACCTGAATAAACTGTGCCTCTCTGGAGAACAATTTTTTCATTTTGTCCGCACAAGCAGTGCTATTGTTAAATGAATTTACCACACATGAAGTACTGAAGTAAAAGAGCGTATCACAGAACAATGGAAACTCACCGTACCTAAGCACAATTAAATTGTAAGAATAAAAGAAGTTCGGTAGCTTAGAGTATGCGACAATTATGTATTTTAGACTTAGAGTATGCGAGTATTACATTGATTGGTTTATGTAACAGTTTCCACTGGGTCTTAAAAAGTCTCAAATTTAAAAGGACAAATTTTAGACCTTAAAATAATTTCAACTCTCTGTTCTACGTCTTAAATCGTTTTTTCTGATGTCCATGTAAACTGATATCTGTTTTGTTGTTGCTTGGGGTTGTCAGAAATTGAAATCGGGAAATAATTTGAGATGCTAAAAAAAAAAAGAAAAAAAGAAAAGTCATGGTTAAGGTTACCATAATTTGAGAAAATGTGCAGAAATGCTCAAAAAAATTAAAGTCATGGTTAGGGTTGCCAGAGTTTTGAAAAAAAAAAAAACCCTCGTGAACACTCATAAATGCCCAAAATAGCAGATTATGACATAAGACTCATAAATGTTAAAATATGTAAATGTGATTGTAAGGGTTGCCAGAGATTGAACAAAATACTCCTAAATTCTAAAACTTGTAAAAGGCATGGCCAGGGTTGCCAGAGATTGAGAAATCCTTTGTAAATACCCCAAAACACAACAAGTGATGTTTGGGGTTCAAACAAAGTTATGTTATGGGGAATTTTATATTTTTTAATTACCTGCAGAAACCCTGAATAAATGCATAAGAACCATGGGATGATTTGGATTGTCATTGGCGGACTCACGTTATAGATGCAGAAGATTGTGGGGATCTATTTGGAGATTAAACAGTGACTAGTGTTATAGAAATTAATACTCAAGAGACATGATTTATGAACACAGCAGCAAACAGAAATTTTATTTCTCAAACCCAAACATGATAAAATCATACAGTACTCAATGAAGGCTTATGCTACCACATTGCAAGCGCCGGGGAGAGAGAGAGAGAGAGAGAGAAAAAAAGAGAGAAAGTGGACATTCGAGAAGTTAGAAAGGCAGGGCAGAAGAGCACGCATTTGGGGGTATTCCTTAGATTCACTCCAGTAGAAGTCCTGCCCATATGTCACTCCCATTTCTACTCCCCTGGACCATCCCAAGCACACACACAACACTTACATCCCTTAGGATGTAATGATTACATTTTCCATCACACTAGTTCAGAGGTAAAGAGGTTCTTGAATATTGACATTTTATGACTCTCTTATGAGAGAGTTTATGACTTATTGATGCAGATCTGCATCTCTGTCTGTTAATGTACATCTTCACCTGGTCTGGGTTCTAGACTAACTTTAAAGAAGATACCAGGTTTTTCAACCCTTAATTGGATATACATTTTTTCCCAAGCTTTTTGAACAAGCAAAACACTAGATTCAGATATGGTTATTTTTAAAATTTAAATATAAAATTGTGCAGAACACAATAAAAATAAGAAAGTAAGTTTAAATATGCCAGAAATTATCTTTATGATTATCATAAAAGGCCTTTTATGACTTTGCACTTACATTCACCCTATTTTCTATACATTTAAAAAGAAAACTTTTCAAGCCACAGCCCTGCATTAGATATTTACCCACATAAGATGCTAATAGAAAATTATTTTTAAATGTTTCATGAAATGAAAAAGTTTCCGGGCTGTATCTTTAAATACATCAGTAATTGGGCTATAAAGTGACCAATGGTTGTTTCACTCAAGCTCTGTGGGCGGCTAAGTGGCTAGCATGAATTAAGTTGTGAAAGCAGCTTACTACTGAAAAACTTACTAATGGTAAACGATTCATTCGTTTCAGTCCTACTCTGTTAAACCTAAATACAAAAACATTAAACCTAAAAGCATTTGATGACTGCATGCTGAATAAACAACATTTGTAGAATACATTGTTGTGCTGGCCAGCGCCTTTCTTTTATCATACATCACGTTTGGGGTTGGGATTGCAAAACTAAAGCTGGTAGGTGCAAGTCTGCCAAGGACATCGGATCAAGCTAGCCAGATGCGATTTATGTTTCAAACATACAAAAAATCCCAATAAATCCCAATCTAATTAAAGAGCTACCACTTCACAGCATTCTTCAGATTATCTTTTATTTGATTCAGCAGATGAAAGGAACTCATTAAAGTTTGGAACAAGTGGAGGAGAGTAAGTGATGACAGAATGACTCCATGTAGTCAAGCCTAATATGAGCACAAAGCACAATAGCAGCGCTGCCGTCAGAGCCTGATTGTCTCTGCTCAGTCATCTAAGTGAAAGCCAATTAAATTACAGATCAGGTTCCACCTCTAAAGACGCCCCTGGCTCTTTCTGCAGCGCTTTGAATGTGTGGGGTTTGTTGTTGCACATATGCATGGAAACCGAGGTGGTCATTAACATGTATAATGTCTGACAGTTGTGTTTGGTCTTCATGCATGATTTAGTGATAGGAGACACAATACTGTTCGAACTTGTTTTAGGTCTTGGAGTGTACATGTTCATCAGTCTAAAAGTATCTTCGTTCAGGTCGTTTGGTATGTGAAAGGCTTGTAGTTGTCCTCATTTGAGACACTAATATATTTTGAATTTGTGCGTCGTAATGGGATATTCTGTTGGAACGGTAAAGTCTTTTCTCTTCTGGCTCTGCGTACACACTTGAAAATGCACACTGCAAACACACGTGAGCTTCTACTTTTCCTTTTAAGCTTTGTTCATTCCTCTGCTGAGAAACGATGCTGCTAAGATGTCTTAGTTGCCGCTTAATGTTTCCGCATCGAGCAGAGTTGAGTTTCATCGAACATAGGAAACTGAACTGAGATCTCACATGTCGACCGCTTCTAGAGTTTCAGGAGAATCTCAGCCATGATTCAGAGCGCAATCTGATTTGTTTGCATCCATAATTCAAGATTCATAAACTGCTGCTTGTTCTTGTGTGTGGCCAAACAGAAAATAATGATTTTACCCTTCATATTTTTCATGCAACAGGTTGACGTTGTTCAAAAGTTTTTTTTTTTTGTGTGTTCTGCGTATAAATAAGGATTTTGGTGGAAGTAACAATCTGAGTTTTGTGAGCTCTTCTAAAGTGAAAATTGACACTTTAAATCAGACCAAGTGTTTAAAAGAGGCCAGTTGTAAGTGTTTCTCCTATTTGCATCTTCTCTAAAGAGTGGCAACATGGGAGCCTCACAAACAACTCTCAGATGACCTAAAAACAATGATTGTTGAACATCATGGTTTAGGGCAAGGATACAGAAAGCTGTGTCAGAGATTGAAGCTCTCAGTTTCAATTGTAAGGAACATTGTGAGGAATTGGAAAAACAGAGATATAGTTCTAGTTAAGGCCCAAAGTGGTAGACCAAGAAAATCTCAGATAGGGAGAGGCGCAGGATGGTGAGATTTGGATCACTTTGGGCTTCAGTCTGAACGTAGCCAGGGAGTGGGTGGATGCTACAGCGAGGAGTGCTGAGGTGTGCAGTGCTATGTTGCTGTCAGGAGATTTTGGAGCGGCCTCAAATGCTAGTTCATTGACCTGCCCAGGTGTGTCAAATACCACAAGATGTGACTCAGTGAGCGTGAAGTCTGGACAAACCTGGTTTGAAGAGAGCAGCCCTTTACATTCATCCTGAGAAAACATGAGCTGTGGGAAAAAAGATTATGTATTAGGGCGTATTGTTATCTTTACCAGTAGTATGTCTAGATACATTGTGTCATTGTGTCACACATTGTATACTTTTTTATTTTGTCGTCTACTTCCACAAGATGCCAAAGTAAAAATTAACAAACATAATCTCTCACTTTTTTTTAAACAAAACGTTTATAGTTAAACTTCCAAGTCGTTTTTGAAGCCTTAATGTTATTGTTGTCTCATTTTGCCGTTAAAAACCAATTGAAGGGACTTCTTGACTTGATGAGCTCAAATAATGCTAAAAATAAACACTTTTGGTTACTAAGGATTTGAAGAAGCTAGAGATGTTGAGTGATCAATTAATAAATTAATCAATCAGTCGATATATTCATAAAACACTGTTTTTGTTGTTCCAGACCATAGGGAAGATGACTCCAATAGCCCGGTGAACTCTATTTTTATCTGGTTCTTGATTCACAGATGATCAGGATCTAAAGACTTTGGACTGTGGCAGAGGAAGTAACAACTGTGGAGCCTGGTTCCTCAGAGATTTAAAAACAAACAGCGGAATCTTAAAATCAAGATGGAGAGACTTGGGATACACTAATATTAAGAGAGTTTATAAAAGCATCCAGTTTTATACAATTTTGTCAGGTTAGAAAGTTTTAAGCCAGATTTATAGTTGTGCGTCAAGCATAAGAATGCGCCGCACGACCCATTTGTCAACAAAGTTGTCACACAAAATCATAGTGTTCTGCTCCGATAGTGGCTTGATAAGAGTACCAGCTGCTGGCAAACCAAAACACTTGACAGATGCTAACAAAAGACAGTTTTTATTTTCCTCATGATAAATCATATAAATATAACTTTTGACATACATCTGCTGCTGTGGAAGCTCTGTCTCTAACTGAACAATATCACAATGTGGCATGATGGCAATGCTAACTTCTAGCTAGATAATACTCAGAACAGATAACAAAGGAAGGTTATTTACTTCATTCTTCAGTGTTTAACACGGAGCGCAAGCCAAGAAGGAGAGTGAAAGCACTCGATCTGCTCCATTTGAACCAATCACGGAGCTCGCGCTCAGTGAAGCCATGATGCAAGTTTTAGTGGAGTACGAAAAGCTTCACAGAGGTGGTGCTATGTAAGTGGTGCCATGTTCACTAGAGCTACATAAAATAATTTCTCATTGAGGCTTATAAAACTGTTAGCAAGCCAAACATCAGTTCATTTATAGTCTGACAGAGACTGGAGCGCATGCTTTATGTGAAGTTATGATTGAGTGTCGTTAGCATACAGATGGAAAGACATATCATTGATGGAATGACAAAAAGAGCTTGTATAATGCTATATACATCAAGTTCGTGGGCAACATAGAGTAACCAATTTACTTATTTACATTTTTTTAAGTTGTCAAAGGAAAAAAGCAGCACTTGGATCATTTTTTAAATGGTTTTGTTGATGCTGCAAACAGCCAGGGGCTGGGCCTTCTATTTAGAAAAACATACAAAAAAAAAATAAATAAATAAAAAAAAAAATATATATATATATATCTCTGGAGCTCACTGATGGAACAGCTTTGAGAACATTGCAGATGGAAACAATGGAGAAAAAGTGTTTGTTTGGCTTGAAAAGGCTTCTGCTGCGGAACTCGATCTGTTCATTGTCTGTGTTAAGTGGCCTGTTGTGTTTGTCTGCTTCTATCTGTTTGAGATGAATAAACAAATCCATGATGATGATGAAGATGCGAGATAGTTGAAAAGGAATTTTGAGTTATTTTTTATTCGGTATATAGTATAGAATATTAAATTCTAGTTGTTAAGTCTCTTTAGAAGCATTGCAGAAATCAATTTTTGAAACAGCGATTTTTAAAGCTTTGTACTTAACTAAGATTGATTCACTGAGAGAACAGCCATTTAGAAAAAGAAAAGTTTCCAAGACATTTCTGTTTTTTTCATTTTATTTCAAATGTTTAGGATAAGATGATCCAGATATTCTATGAAGCCATGATAATTTTAATTTTAATTTTTTTTAATGCTCCAAGTGCATCGCTTGAGTTTTTCTTTCCTTGAACCATCCTAGTGATCCCAGATCTCACCCAAATTAAAGATGATGAATAAGTTAGATGGATAAGAGATAACCGGCAGAGATTGTGATTGAGAGGAGCGGCAGTAAAACCAGAGCGATGCAATCTCTTACAGAAACCTGCTGTCACACTCACACATTCTTTTGCCTGTCTAATTAAACAAAGAAGATTATTCATGTGTCTTTATACTATACTTGAATAATGACTTTTTAATCACTCAACTTTAGAACAAAAAAAAAAGTACATCGGTTTTTTATTAAAAATGTTCTATTTAGAAATAAAAAAACAACAAAATTGTTATTTTGAGATAAAAAAACAAAAATGTTAAAAGATACATTTTACAGATAAAAATAAAAAGATGGATGAAATACACTCTACTTTAAGACTGGGTGATAAACCGATTTTATCGATTTTAACTCGAGGGCGTGTTTTACATTGATTTAACTTAATGTTTTTATCTTGAACTTAAAATGCTAGAAGAAGACAGATGGTTGTGAGGATACCACGGCATGCACGTGCTCGTCTCTACCAACACATGCTCGCTGCTAATGATTCAGATCAGCTCTTCAAAGACTGTGCTTTATCCACAACGATAGATTATAATCGGGAGGAGGAAATAAAGCAGTGGCTCAAATACTGATCCAGAATGTGTTGAAAGGAACAGCGCTGTTTGTGAGATAAAGATTGCAGCATGGCTGTGTTTAGAAATCTTCTTTAGGGCAAAACTAGCCGTTTCATTACATATCTAATATTCCGGTCAAAGTCTCAAGAGGAGCTAAAACTGCCCTCTTGTCTCAGCAACAGAAGCAGAATTATTAGACTGTATGTAACTGTCAGACAATAAAGAAGAACACAGATGTCTCTTATCTGAGCCATAGACATCTCTTTGGTCAACTTGTCAAGCTGACCTTTAAAACCTTACAAAAAATAGATTTTAAAGAGCATGAAGAGTCTAAGATTACTGAGCAGAGGAAATCACTGTTTAAGATAAAGCACACTTCATAGTTGCTTGATTTGTATATATTATGTTGTATTAGCAACCACAATAGGATATGCAGTAATTAGTTTATTTGTGCATTATAAAAGTAAATAAATAATTATATAGTCAATTACATTCATAGCTTTTACTGTAGACTCTGTTTTAGATAAATATGTTAAACTATAATGCTAATCTAGCCACAGGGGTTTCAAGCCAGTGACTTCTGTGCCGGTCCCAAGCCCAGATAAATAGAGAGGGTTGTGTCAGGAAGGGCATCTGGCATAAAACATGCCAAAACCAAATATGCAAGTCATCAATTCGATTTCCATACCGGATCGGTCGAGGCCCGGGTTAACAACGACCGCCATCGGTGCTGTTGACCTACAGGATGCTGGTGGAAATTGGACTACTGTTGGTCAAAGAAGGAGAGGAGGGAGAAAGATTCGTAGGCAGAGAGAGAAGAAGAAAGGCAAGAGTATAGGTCTGAGAATAGGGACTCTCAACGTTGGTACAATGACCGGGAAAGGTAGAGAGCTGGCGGACATGATGGAGAGAAGGAAGGTAGATATTCTTTGTGTGCAGGAGATCAGGTGGAAGGGTAGCAAACGCGTAGCATTGGAGGGGGATACAAACTGTTTTACTATGGTGAGGATAGGAAGAGAAATGGGGTAGGAGTGATCCTGAAGGAGGAGTTTGTGAGGAATGTTTTAGAGGTGAAAAGAGTGTCTGACAGGGTGATCAGTTTGAAGTTAGAGATTGAAGGGGTGATGTTGAATGTAGTGAGTGGTTATGCTCCACAAGTAGGCTGTAAGCTGGAAGAAAAGGAGAGATTCTGGAGTGAGTTAGATGAGGTGATGGAGAGTATTCCCAGAGGGGAGAGAGTAGTGGTGGGAGCAGACTTCAACGGTCATGTGGGCGAGGGCAACAGAGGTGATGACGAAGTGATGGGCTGGTTTGGTGTTAAGGAAAGGAATCTAGAAGGACAGATGGTGGTGGACTTTGCCAAGAGTATGGAAATGGCTGTAGTTAACACTTATTTCCAGAACAGGGAGGAACATAGAGTTACCTACAAGAGTGGTGGAGTTCGCCTTTTGGCTCAGCTCCCTTTTCACCACAACAGGCCGATACAGCGACCGCGTCACTGCAGATGCTGCACCGATCCGTCTGTCGATCTCGCGCCCCATCCTCCCCTCACTCGTGAACAGGACCCCGAGATACTTAAATTCCTCCACCTGAGGCAGGAGCACTCCACTGACCTGGAGAGCGCAAGCCACCTTTTTCCAGTCGAGAACCATGGCCTCAGACTTGGAGGTGCTGATCCTCATCCCAGCCGCTTCACACTCGGCTGCAAACCGCCCCAACGCGCGCTGCAGGTCTAGAACCGAAGAAGCCAACAGGACAACATCATCTGCAAACAGCAGATATGAAATCCTGAGGTTCCCGAACTGGACCCCCTCCGACCCGTATATTCCCAGAGAACCTCCCACAGAACACCACGAGGGACACGGTCGAATGCCTTCTCCAAATCCACAAAGCACATGTGGACCGGTTGGGCAAACTTCCATGACCCCTCGAGGAACCTGCAGAGGGTATAGAGCTGGTCCAGTGTTCCACGACTGGGTCGAAACCCGCATTGTTCCTCCTGCATCCGAGGTTCAACTATCGGCCGAACTCTCCTCTCCAGTACCCTGGAATAGACTTTCCCGGGGAGGCTGAGGAGAGTGATCAAGAGTCTTACCTGAAAATACATCTTTCAGTTTACATAACAATTTGCAAGCATTGTAGTGTTGCGCTCTGAATTGACTTGCCTCAATGGTGGTTTTGAGGGACAGAGAGGGGGGCATTATTATTCACTATTACACATTTGACAAAAATAACTTTAATCTTTTTTTTGAGATTCTGCAGCCCTACCTTAACAGTCAGATATGAAACCAGAACGATCTCAAAAAGATTGTACTCGTACATTTCAGTTCATAAATAAATAGCACAATTCAAATGTACAAAATCCAATTTGTATATTCAAAACAATGTTCGTATATTTCCAAGTGAAAGCATGAATATTCCCCTCAATTCGTACACATGTGCATTTTACCTGAATTAATTAGATTTTATTAAGTTTGTCAGCTACTTCTCATGAAATATTTGCGAACCGTGTGAGATATATATATATATATATATATATATATATATATATATATATATTGCAGGAAAGTAGTGACAGAAAAACAAAAAAATAAACTGAAAACTCTTCTCACAGGGAAAAAAAAACTTTGTTTTTTCCTCCTCTGTCTTTATCTTCCTCCTGTACTTCCTGCCTGCTTTTATACAATTTATAATATGAGCAAGCTGAGATAGAGTTTGACGGTGTAACAGGTTGCATATTATCTCTTACCTAATGTAAGTCGCTTTGGACAAAAGTGTCTGCCAAATGCATAACTGTAAATGTAGAAAGGTTATTTGTCTGTTTAATTCAAGGACTACAATCAGACTACAGGTTTAAATGCCTAATTCAGATTTTTTGGTGAGTTCCTGCTTTCCGTCTTCTGTGTGAACGAAATGCAGCTCCAATGGGAAATAGATGCACAGAGGAGGAAACTACATCCCCCAGAATGCACTGCTAACAGACATAAATGCTGAAACACTTGCTTTCAGGCACTCTAGAAGCTTTGTGGCCATAAATATCTGATCAGAGGCAACTTTATTAGCATTAAACAGTAGTAATAAAAAGATTGAGATGGAAAAGAACACATATTACAGTATACTCCCAGAAGAGGAGTTAAAAGTGCTCAGATAACAACTGCAACTTTTTTACGCTTCAAATGCATTTTGTGCTCTTCTGGTAGCTATTTCAGTACCAGAACTTCTTCTCCAGTGACTTGTATCTGTGAGAAACTGTGTTTAAGTAGGGCTTGATTATGCATAACCCAGAAAAATGCGACCTGGGTGTTCAGACTGAGGTCGCATTACAAATAATTTGACATCTATCTGACTCAGTATCACATATAACAGTGACCTGGTGCAGATTTGAAAAAAAAAAACTGAATTAAGCTGTTCAGACTGTCCTGAAAATATCAGATTCAGGTCACATTTAGGTAAAAAATGTTTGTCTGTTTTCAAATCTCAGTATCACCCGTGTTCTTGGAATTTCCATTAGCGAGGCGCCTGCTTACACCCAATTGTTTTTTAATAAAAGTCTCCTCAGAAACCTATAAAAGATCATGTAGCATCTTGAAGTTATGAGTCATGTTTGATTGCGCTGTAAATGGCCATGAACGCGTAACTCTGATCTGAAAACATATTCCAAGCAAAAAGAATTCTGATTATGAAACGAGGGATTTTCTCTCATGCTGAGCCTTCACTTAATATTTAATTGTCCTGCTATCTGTGGCTTAGCTACACATGTAATTCAAAATGAAATTGTTTTGATTTCCATTATATAAACCATTAAACTCTTTTAAACCCGTTTTCCTCTGATTGAATCATTTATGATCCCAGCTGATTGCAGACATGATTCTGGCAGGCTCTCTGTGTGCTTTTTGCTTCATTTACACTGCTTCAAAAGAGTCGTGAGTCTCAGGAGTCACACTCAGATGAATAATTCACAGCCAGCCGGACGGACGACGAACTAAAGAAAGAAAGAAAGAGAATGAAACAATGGATAGGCCTGTGAAACAGAGAAGGGTGGAGGTGTGGTAAAAATTACCAGGTAATTAGAAAGGGATTAAAAGGCAAAGTTCTTCAAAAATGACTGACTCATTTATTTGGTGCCTTGTGAATCCAACACTTTGAGAGTTTTTAGGTTGAATAGTAAAGAGGGCATTGTGAAGAAATTATGGGGGATATTTTTTTTGCTGAAAAAAATATATGTGGACGTCAACAGATTCTAGGTTAATTAAGTAAATGCAGTAATTCTTTAATTCGCACATTGAGATGCTGAAATATTTGATGGTGAGTAACAGATGAGGGACTTGTCTATGGGTTCATCAGATGGGGGAGACACTGCACCCTGTAGGTGGGGGAAGGAAAGGGGAATTTTGTCTCTATGATGATAGATTTGCTGGTGCATGTTAGAGATAATGCTGTAGTAGTTAGTTTAAATACATAACAAGCTGTAGAAAAGGGAAGGTAACATTAAATCTGGCTCTAAAATTAAAAGATTACAAATACGATTAAATTCTGTGATGGAAATTAATTAATATTATTTGATATTAGTAATAATGATTGAGTGTCCTTATTAGTATTTATGCTGAAGGAATGTTTAAACTTTGCTTGCATAGGAAGAGAAAGAAACAGGGGGAAGGCAGCGTAATAGCGGCCTGCTCCGGGATTTCATTCTCTTCCCTTTGCGACTGTCCTATCCTGCACATGCAGTGAGCTTTCATGTTAGTAGAGTAAATTCTCAGTGTTTGTTTAAATGATAAACGCGAAATAAAGTTGCCGTCGAATACTATTTTTGCATTACAACTCCATCCATCCATCCATTTTCATGTCGGCTTTTTCCGTTTCGGGGTCGCCACAGCGGAATGAACCACCAACTCCTCTGGCATATGTTTTACGCGGCGGATGCCCTTCCAACCGCAACCCATCCCTGGGTAACATTCACACACACTCATTCACTCTTTAACACTATGGAAAATCGTTCTTACTCAATTCACTTATACCGCATGTCTTTGGACTTGTGGGGAAACCGGAGCGACCTTCTTGCTGTGAGATGACCGTGCCACCCACTGTGCCACCATGAAGCACATGTTAGCATAACTTTTCAGACATTCATTAAAAGCTTAAACAACGTCTTGACGTCTTTAACACCCTTAAAATGCGATTCAGGCAGGAGTGATCGATGAGTATGCCTCGGGGATGTTTCTGCAGTGTTTTAGCCGCAGAGGTACTGAGGGAGACTTCAGTATGTCAGTTCAATTCCTACTTTTTTGGTAAAAAAACTGAGACCTCTATTTAGTTTTTTTAACTTCAGCAACAGGATTCAACATTCAACAAGACCTATTGAATGATTGAGGAAATACTGCTCTTAATAATTTACTGTTGACTTGATTTCTACTTTCCAAATTAGCTTTTACAACAGGCTGCCAGTGTTTAAAATGTCTTTCTTTGTGTTTAAACAAAGAATTCCATTCATCCAGAATCAATAAATGTATGCATGGAAGAAAAAGAACACAAACACAAATGCGGAAAATTCAGTGATGGCTTTTAACAGGCTTGACTCTTTTTCTGAGAGGATGTTTTTTTGGGACGTGTTTGGTTTTCTGATTCAATGATCCTTTATTTCTCTGACTCAGGTGAATGTCGTAGACCATGAGTGTTTTGGGGACCCCAAATAAACCAACCAAGTAAGTCTTTTTCATACTTTTTAAAGGGAAATTGAAAAATGTAAATTGAGTCGAGGAGTTTTAGTGGATTCAAACCACTATACATTTTTTAAAATTTGCACCAAAATAAATCAAGCATTTATTATGTTATAATGTTTATTATATTATTATGTTAAGCATGATGGTTAAATTCCTTAAGTTCTGGGGCCTTTTTAAATCTACTTTCTAATTCGTTTTTTTCCACTCTAATAAATAAATAGATTGGTCTCCTTCTTAAGAACAAATTTGAAAGCTTTTCATTTAGTTTAATGTTCTGTCTTTGCAAATACTGTCACAGGGTGCATGAAGACACCAAAAATTTGTGAATAAAAATACTCAGACCTCATGAAAAAAACACAAAATGTAAACACAAACTGAAGGGATGATGTTTTTGGGAAGTCTGGGGTTGTTTAGTGCAAGGGACGTGTGCAAACGAAGTGGGGGGAAGTCAGTGCAGCTGTTGCCTGTGATTGCATGGCATGGTCTTGGAGTGCGGCGTTCTCTGTAACAGGGATCCGAAATGAGGTTCTGGTCCTTTAGGACCCGATCCCCTGCTGACGAGCTCGCTCCGTCACTGCTGGTGATTGGTTAGCCAGGTAACTCACAAATTTTCTTCCAAGCAGCTCATCAAAGGGGCAGAGAACAGATGACACTCAGAGCGAGCTCCACTGTTGTAGGGAGCTTTGTAAAGGGGAAAAAAAATAAGCTGCAGGTGTCTGTGATTATACTCTTTTAGCTATAAAATGGCAACGAGAAATTAACCAGGAGAGCATTGTGGGTAAGTGAGATAGAGGCCCAGCTGTGAGGGCGAAGGCGTGCTTCCAAAGGCATTCCAGTTAATACTTTGAGATCCATTTAAAAACTACACATACCCTGCACATACGTCACAATCCGACAGTAGCAATTGGGTAAAAGCAGATCTAATCATGTTAAACTTTGGTTGAATGCTTATCTCCTGAAAGAAAATGATTCTGAACGGCTCAGTTCCTGACCTTCTGCACAAAACGAAATGTAGTGGTTTTAGCTAGACAACACTGTTACAGCATCTTTATCAAACGTGTTATAAACCCTTCAAACCATTCACATTCCTTCTCTTATTATGAGCAAGATGTTTACAGCAGTGGTGTTCTTTTCGAGCATTTTTAAAGGTAATACTACAATTTTAACAGTATTATTTTTTTGCAAACATGCCACGGCTCTTGACTTTTTCAGAGAGATTGTGTGCGTACTGCAGTCTTAGTTTACAGAGCAGCTCTGTTTGGCAATGTTTGCCTTTCCTGGACTAGTGGAAACAACCTGTCTCACTCTAACCTATCCCCCAAGCTCGCTCTCTCTCTCTCTCTCTCTCTCTCTCTCTCTTTCTCTCTCTCTCTCTCTCTCTCTCTCTCTCTCTCTCTCTTTCTCTCTCTCTCTTTCTCTCTCTCTCTCTCTCTCTCTCTCTCTCTCTCTCTCTCTCTCTAATATAGTGTGTTCAGTTTTCAGACCAGAGCAGGACAGTTTCGTGTAAAATCTTTTAATCAGAGCGAATAGTGTCGTATGATGAAGAGCAGACATCACCGTCCCTCATCCTCCTCTCCTCTTCTTCGCAGTGGGGTGGCCAGATCGGACAGCAAGATCAGTGCCAAGACCCTTTTTGGTGAGTTCACCTGGCTTTGTTTTGCTGATTGAGTTTCAGACAGTACTAAATCAGAATGAATATGGTGTTAAAATATAACAAAGAGATAAAAAAAAAAGAGAAGCAAACAAAATATTGAAATAAACTAAAACAAATGTATGTATATTGCTATATTTACACATATTTTTTTCTAGTGATTTTAAATTGAATATGTCTAGAAATAAAATAGTAGATAAAATACAATTTTAGATTAAATACACAATTAAACCGTTTTTTTGTGTTGTTACTCTTGATATTTTGAAAGCCCCTTCTGATTGGCTATTAGATTGTTATGGTGTCGGCCCACATAAGCATTTTTAAAAATGACAATCTCCATCTTTAAATTATTTAATTTAATATAAGTTTAATAATTTTGTTTTTTGTTTTTATAAAAAAACTATATTATAATTATTTATTAAAGTGAATTTTTATTAAATATGTGAATAATCAATTACAGGAATAAATGGAATCTAATCATATATTTCAGTTTAACTGATAAACTTAAACAAATAATGTGTTTGATTTCTTTCTGCTTGAACATTGCAAGAATAAGGAATAATAAGTGTTGGTATTTGGCAGTATCCAAACTGCACATAGATGTGGTTGACTCCTCCCCTTAATGATGTCATGTCCTTTTTCCTGCTAAATACCTTGTTATTGTTTGATATGTAAAGGAGCTGGTTTTACAGTATTAGAGATTTGCATGAGTTTCTCTCTCCTTCACTCACTCACTCACTAACTCACTCACTCGCAAAGCCACAAACCAGAACAATGAGAGGTTTGCCTATCAAATGAGTTTGGCCGGACATTCACACACCTGAGATCACTATGTACACACTCCGCTCTTCTGCTTGGACCCAGCGCACAGAGACTTTGTTGCTGGCTTCTTCACTCTGAAAGGTGTTGGAGTACTTGGTTAGATGCTTGAACAAAGAATATTGATTGTTATTCCATATATGAAATATTTTTTATTTTATATAAACATTGTAGAGACAATACAGTACACCATCCCTTCTCACACACAAAGTATCAAAATATGTGAAATGTTTTATAAACAGTGTTTTATGTATAAGATGTTCTTTTTTTTATTGATGCCGTCAGTTGAGCCCAATGGAAGGGGATGGAACTGTTAGCATCAATGAAACAGAAAGTTTGCTCTAAAAAGTGTTAAAAATTGTTAGCTTACATTTACAGAGAAAACATGGATGCTAAAGAACACCACCACATAAACAAAATTAAAATGATCCCAGATAAAGCTGAAATTTTAACTACATCTAAGTTTGTTCAATAACAATATGGAAATGTATTTTTATAGTTTTATATTTGTTTGCAGCTATTGATGGATGATTTTAATGTTTATAATATTGTGTTGCCTGTACATGAACACATGGAGCTTTCCTTTTTTCATGAAAAAAAAATTATAAAGAAATACTATAAGCTACAGTTTTTTGCAAACTACGTTTAAAATACACCTAAAGTGTGAGCTGAGTGAAATGTGGATCCTATCCAGATGTTTTTAAACATTAGAATCAGTCGGGAGTGTGTAACTTGCTGATGTGTGGTAAGTGTTCTGGCACAGAACGGCAACCGTCACATCGTCAGGGGGATGCTGCACACCTGGAAAGCCTCCTCATGATGTAAAACACATTGAGAACCTAGAAAAGGATTATATAAATGTAATGAAATATTATTATGTTATTAAGATGCAATCCATAATCGTCTCGTTTCTCGTTTTCACTCTTTCTATGAGCTTCGTCTGCTCTCTGATTTCCTCAGCTTTGGGCAGATTGTAGACCTGGATGTGTTGTTACAGTTACTTACAGCATTAACAATATTTAGCTTTGTAATCTTGGTTTAAAATATATTGTTTTTAATGAAAAGTGTCTGTCGACACCATGGAAAATCACAGACTGCTAATATCAAGTGAAACAGCACTCATTGTGTATATTCACTGTAAATATCGTGTTTCTGCAGCTGCAAAACAATTACTTTTATGTTACAGGGAAAATCTGTAAAAAAAACAATTACTTGCAAAAATAAATACATTTACAGAAATATTTTGTAAAGTTTCTATCAAAATTGTACTTATTTCCTCCATAATTTGATGATTACCTGTATTATAATTAATATTCTTGTCAGTGTACATAAATAAGTGTGTTGTTATTTTACAGAGAAATTATGTACATTTATATTAATTTTCTTTAAAAACTATTTTAGTCATTTACCATAATTTACAGGGTGATGTGCTGCTGTTGATTGATTTATTGAATAATTTGTTTTATTGATTCATTGATTGGTTAATTTGTCAATATATTAATTGATTAATGTGTTTTTTTGGTTAATTGGTTAATTGTTTAATCGATTTGTTGCTTGTTTTAAGTGTTTGAGCAATACGAAAGTTTTATTTTCATTCACAAGCAACGAGAGCTTCTTGCAGCTGTGGGCGCAGGCGGTTGGTTCAGCCAGTCTCGTTTAATTAGTGAATAAATGAGACGTTTGAACAAATGAGCAGGGTTTGATCACTGTCTCTGCTCCAAACCTTTATTGGAAGTTTCACCCCCTGACTCACGTCTGACACCCCTTTCACTGGGATTTTCATCAACGGGTCGTTGGGATACTTTAACTGGTCACTGCCTTCTAGAGTTGAGTGAAAAATCCTGCAATGTTAGTCATGTTGTAAGTCTTTAAATAGTTACGTCACACATGCTTCAACATTTTAACTTTTTAGCCATAAGATCAACTTCGCGTTCTGTAAAAGCTTTTTATAATGTATTTTTTTTAGAAAGAAGCATGCAAAAGGAGATAACTTATTTTAAATGTCGCTTCTAGTTTGTGCAATGACAAAAAGTAAAACATCATTTTACCAATATTTTCAATATTTTTTCATTCACACTTTTAAAAAAAAGTGCAACTGGCTTCAACTTCAGTTTCAAGTTTATTGAAACTTTAGCTTGTAGCCAATATACATATTGCATATGATAACAAGATCCTCCCTGAAAATTAATTTCATGATAAACATGAACAAATTGTTTTGTCATTAATTTTTTGTCGGGGTTGGTTTACGGTTGGTGAATGGCTCTGAATAAACCATTACAGCTATGGAATGTCCTTGTAACGAAAGGTGAAGAGTCATCCTGAACACTCACACAGTGTCCTCTGTGCTCAGCCGGGTGTGTCTGGAAAAGGAGGGGTGTTCTGGTTGAGCAGCTCTGACGTCAAAATGAAAGAGGCTTTTGAGAAACCTGAAAGAAAACAAGAGAGGAAGTACAGATTTATCCTGAAAACGGTCTTTTTTTAAACTTTGATTGCAGACAGAAGCAGGGTTAGATGTGGACACCTGTGGAGCAACAGTGTTTGTGTTTGTTGATCATGCTGACTGAAGAGTTCTGAAAGCTGATTAAGCTACTGTACTGTAATACGAGCTGGGTCTCTGCATTTCAGTTTCATATTTTTCTCCAAACTCTTAAGAAATTTTTTTTAAGAATTAATATTTTAGTTTTAAGCTAAGTAAAATGTATTGTTGCCAAACATTGTTTAGGTATATGTTACCTGTGGCCAAAAGGGAGGATTAATGACTTCCGTTACATTTTTGACAGTTGAAGGGACATTCGGGCATAAAACATATAATTTAGAGATTCACACTTTTTTTCATTCACTCTTTAACTCTATGGACAATGGTTCTTACTCAATTCACTTATACCGCATGTCTTTGGACTTTGGAACCCAGAGCATCCGGAGTTAACCCAAGCGATCACGGGGAGAACATGCAAACTCCACACAGAAATGCCAACTGACCCAGCCGAGGCTCGAACCAGTGACCTTCTTGCTGTGAGACGACCGTGCTACCCACTGCGCCACCGTGATGCTCAAGTGAGGATCAGGTAGAGTAAATAGGAGTTTCCTCTGTGAAGCCCCTGGGAGCCTCGCTGTCTGAGGCAGGTGCTAATCACCTCCCCAGCATAAACAGTATTCAAACTTAATATCCATCGACGAACAGTTTGCCGGACAACACCTGAAAAAGCAAAAACAAAAAAAAAAAACAATCAAACACAAAACAAAAACTAACAAAGAAAAACATAGCGCGACCAAGATCGTGGAATGCACTGCCTCCTCTTCTTTTGTCCTAAAACCCATTTTTACTCTCTGGCTTTTAACTCGGTCTATGCTATAATGCATGTAGTTTAGTGTTTTGCTTTTTTTTGTTGTGTTATTGTGTAGTAAATTTTTTTATTTCTTTTTAATAGTGTTTTATGAGTTTTAATTTGATTTCTTTTAAACACTGTTTTGTGCAGCACTTTGCTAACTTTTCTGTTTATAAAATGTGCTACACAAATAAAGTGGATTGGGTTGGATTTTCTTCGCTTGGAGGTCGACTTTTCAGGCTCATCGCGATGACTGATTCACATCAGACCAATCACAATGCAGCTTGATTCCATGTCACTCATAACATTCAACAGGTTGGAGCGATAGATCAGAGTTGTGGATGAGAATAGGATTTATGCACTTTTTTATAATCTTGAACTATCTGGCTTCTGAGAACATTTACTACATAATGTAGACTAGCATTTACATGATTAAAAACAAGGGTGCGTAAACCTGAAGAAGTTTGTTGTCAACAATCATTGGTCTATGGGGAATCTAGGAATTAGCAAGTTGTTCATGAAGCTTGGTGCCTATTCACGATTTAGATGTGTTTTAGATGTGAATAGTACTGTTGGGTAAAATCGTATCGTTTTAATTCGTATTATGCCTGATGTTCAAGGGCCTTTACGCAGACAATAAGGCAGCCTCTTGACTCTGACAGCTAATGCTGTATGTGTTCTCGTGCAGATTGTAAAAGCAAAAAAACTGTATTTTATTTCTCTCACTTGGCCCTCAGCCCTTTGCCTTGATACCAAGTGCTAAGAGAAAAGCTTAAACTTGGCTTAAGGGTAAGGGTAAATAGAACAAATCTGAATTGTTTCTTAAACTCAAATTTAGCTTTGCCAGGAGATCAATATCACTTCATATTATATTCCGACATTTGCATTTCTTTGCATGTAGGCGGTGGTTTTTACTCCGGATTCTCCGTTTTTTTCCTACAAAAAAAATAGGTGTCTTAGTTGCTTTTTCCATCCATCCATCCATCTTCATGTCGGCTTTATTCCCTTTCGGGGTTGCCACAGCGGAATGAACCGCCAACTCACTGGCATATGTTTTACGCAGCGGATGCCCTTCCCTGCCGCAACCCATCGCTGGGAAACACTATGGGCAATTGTTCTTATTCCGCATGTCTTTGGACTTGTGGGGAAACCGGAGCACCCGGAGAAAACCCACGCGATCACGGGGAGAACATGCAAACTCCACACAGAAATACCACCTGCCCCAGCCGAGCCTAGAACCAGCGACCTTCTTGCTGTGAGACGACCGTGCTACCCACTGCGCCACCGTGACGCCCTTTAGTTGCTTTTTCTCAAAACCAAAACCTGTTTAAACCAAGCTTTTATAATACGTGTGAGTTTACTGGTCGGTTTAAATCAACACTTTCCTCATACTATTAAACTTTACTTTACAATCCCTAAGATAGCAGTAATTGGTAGTTATATATCTACCCATAGAATTATCCAATTTAAATTACTATTTAACTCTTAATCCATTTTAGGCCTTTGTGAAGCTCTTTGAAGCAACTGCTAAAAAAGTACTATATAAAAATATTATGATTGATTGATTGATCAATAATACTGGCCCTTTAACCGCTGTTCTCTGCCTTTGTCTGCTTCTCTCCTCCAGCAGTTCAACAACTAGCCTTGAGACACATTCTGTTCTCCCAACTCACACACGCTAGTCACAAAAACCACGAGAAACACACAGAGCTCAGTTTCATATCATCACCATTTTTATATTACATCTTGATACGTCATTCACCTTTGTAATAGTTATAAAAGCGTATTCATATATTTAAGCATTAATTAAGTTACACCAACTACAAAATTAACACGTAAACCGGTGTGAAATAAAACTTAGAAATCCAATTGCTTACCAGTTAAGTTGGCTATATGCTATATTTTAATAAGAAAACTTTTATGTAGAATTTTGTGTAAAATATGAGCTGGAGAATGCATGTTGCTTTTGTCTGCGTTTGAGTTTTAGTGAGTCTTTGACAACAGACGCATGTTTTTCTGTTGTGTGTTCTGCTAGCTGTCTTTGACCCACGGGACGGTACAAAGCCCTGCCAAGGGAACGCTCGCTCGCAGTCACACAGCCAAACCTGATGCTCTTGCAAAGTTTCGCATTTCTGTTTGCTCATACGCAACGAACCATGCCTTCAAAGCTCTTGATGTGGTTTGCCTTTATTTGATGTGCCCTCTGTTTAAACCCATCCCATCAGCCAACGGAAACCAGCACTTAAAAAAAACAAAACAAAACAGAAACCCTCCCTTCTACAGGAACAGCTGATTCAAGCAATTATACAATTGAACCGAGCTGCGAAGCCCACACAAACACACTTATCACGGCACTGCTGATAGCAGCACTCAGAGACTGACTCAATTTTACCTCTATTTACATGTACACAGTCTTCTAACTAGTGCAGGGTGTTTTTTTAACACATTCACTAAAAGAAAAAGGTCAAATATATATTATATTATATATATAAGTATATATATATATGTGTATGTATATATATATATATATATATATATATATATATATATATATATATATATATATATATATATATATATATATATATATATATATATATATAATTTTTATTTTTATTTATTTATTTATTTATTTATTTTTTAATATCATTTAACATTGTTATATTAAACGTCACAGTCCAATGATGTGATTCTGGATCATACCATTATGATTGAGGTTTTGGTTGGAATGGCAAACTAACATTGGCAGACTCAAGATTGGTGTATGTTTGAAAATGATTTGCAATTAACCATGAAATATTTACAAAAAAACGCCCAATAACTGAGGGATCGATAGACCAATTTTACACGTCTTCAGCGGTTTTTAATCATATTTTCAGTTTTTAGGTGATAAAATTATCATTATGTGTTACGTAAATGAACACTGAACTCTAGAGCTGAACAATTTTGGAAAATAATTTATTTTTAGCATCATTAGAAAATAATTTATTGTATACGGTTATTTTTAACCAATATTGTGATAGAGATTAACAATGCGATTATTTTTTACAGACGCTGTTTGGTTTTATGTTTTCCAGTAAAGAAATCATTAAGATATTTTGTTGAGTAATAGTCATTACATAATTACAATCAGTATTTTTGTATGTGAAATTAAAAGTACAGACATTGCACAAAAAACTTGTATACAGTATACGTTTTCAAAAGTACTCAAAAGGAACAAGAAAAACCTACTCCAGTAGATATCATGAAGCAAATAAAAAGTAACTTTTTTGCCTGCTAAACTCAAATCACTGAGTTTAACCTTGACTGTTGTTACAGTTTCTGTAAAATAACATTTGGGAAATTTGTATTTAAAAATTGAATTGTAAACGTGATTGTTTGTTCAGCCCTTCTGAACACGCTCTGTTGATTTTAAGTGTTTTAATTTTGGGAGGGACCTTTAATAACTTTTATATGTGAATACTATAACAGCAAGTGATCGCTCTAAAGAGGAGTGCTTGAGGGCAGCTGTGTATGTAACAGATGGTGTTCCTGAATTTGGGCCAGATGGGACACTGTAGCTGTTCGTCACAAAAGATGATGCTTGCACCTGCAGAGAGCCTTTGTAGCAAGTTTGAGTCTTATTTTCTATTGAGTAATTTTATGTGCGATATTTATGAACAAAGCACAATAATCAGATTTTATTGTAGTAGTCAACGTATTGTAATGGTGTTCCTTATAGTCTTGACAGTGAGTAACTACCGGATAGTTGAGACCGGTTACAAAGGTGGCACACGAGCAGAGCTGAAATTACCAAAACGAAACCTAAGAAGTCAGGTTTTTTGGCTGTCAATCAATGTCAAAGGTTAACCGCTATGAATAACAATTAACCACAAGTCATCATAAAATGGCCCTAATTAAAAAAAGGTAGTTTTTTTATTCGTGTTTGCATTTTGTTTTTGGAGATGGTGTATTTCCTGTCTATGGTTGTATAATCTGTTAGGCATAACTATGATATCGTAATTATTTGAAAAGCAAGCAAACAAACAAACAAGCAAGCAGACAAAACAAGGATTTGAACATGAGATGCCTTTTAAAGTTTAAGACTGAAAGTGGGGAAGAGTATCAAAAGTAATCCACATGAAAAGATAACTTAAGGTACTTTTGCTAACAGACACACCTTTTCTGTACTATTAATTAACATTATTCAAGCTCAAAAGTATAATTTTACCCTATATATTTATTTGGGTCACATTGTCTTTCAACACAAGTCACATTCTATCTTTCATTCTTTACACATCGATTCAATATTGACTTTGGTTGATCAAAATTGATTTAATGCTATTACTGAACACTCTTAAGTATTGAACTTAAAGGCTTTTCACTTTTTTGCTATGTGTAACTACTTTTCACACCTTCACGAACAAAGCCTAAGAATGAGTAATAGATGAAAAAGTTGCTATGAATCTGTCGTAAAGTACATAGCTCAACATCAACCTCAACATCTTGTTTTGCAGGCAGTCTTTATCAGTGATTTGCAATTAATTCTAATATTGCGTCTAATGGGACAGTGGGGGTTTACCACATTTTTACATCAAACAACGGCAATGGTTTTCATCTGTAACCTTTGAATGCTAGTTTAATGGATATATTGCATGTACCCAGAGTTTTCATTGTCATGTCCACAAATGAAAGAAGGTTGAATGGAGAGTTTGTATGGTGAATATGAGACTGTGAGTGATGGAGAGGTGAGACAGATTGCATTACTAGACCTCCTGCAGTTACTTTAGGACAGTGGCTGACGTAATGTGTGTTTGAAACAATTGACCCTCGAATACAACCTCTAAACCACTCATGTATAAAACGATTGTATTTTGTTTATTAATATCAAATGCGTTGTTTTTTTAGCTAAAAAAAGAAATAGCTTTGAAAAGGCAGTATCAGGTTTTGCTTTCTTTACAGAATATAGTGCCAATGTTGATGCTCATAGGTTTATAAGCTCTGCATATTCATTCCAAATTAATTTAAAGGAGGCATCAGATGTCAAATAATGACTATTTAGGGTGTTTATGAAAAGTCAAAAAAGAGAGATTTTTTTAAATACACCATTAACTTCAGGTTCCTAAAAGGCAGCTTTTAAGCCGTCTTCCATCAGAGAATTTGAAAACATGCAGAAAGTTCCTAAATGGATGGAAGAAATGAACTGCTCACTTTTTTTTCCAATGGGTGAGTTCCACCCTCCACCCTTGCTTGTGCCCACATGTGATTCCTAGAGGATCTAAGAAAGCGAGAGGTGACAGACTGATATGGAAGGTTTTGAAAGGATTTGGATCATATTCTAAAAGTCAAAGGTAGCCAGTGAAGAATTACTGGGGTGATGTGGTGTAAAGAGGGAGTCCTGGTTATGGTGCAAATTAAAAATATAAACGACGTGATGCCGCCTCCTTCCATTAAGCTGTTTTGAAGATGCGGGAATTTTCTGCCACCGTGACAGACAGACAAAAACTGTACTTGAGCTGAAGTGATTTACAGGAGAAGATGGCGGCGACATATTTTTCCCAGCTCCGCCAGGAATCTCATGCTCATTATTCCCATTTATGGAGGGAGGGAGGGAGGGAGGGAGGGAGAGAGGGAGGAAGGTACCGGACAGGTAAAGATGCTTATCGTCCACAAAAGCATTGGAAATTTGTATTGAAAGATGGAATGAAGAGGGAGAAGGTAAATGATAAACAGAAGTTGGCCCAGTGCAGAGCCCTGGAGGACACCACCTTTGACAGGGGAGAGCTGTGACTGAAAAGTTGAGTGGAGTGGAACCAGTAAGAGACGGTTGTAATGCAATTGGACAATAATCTGTGAAGAACTGGTTTTGCACATACCATGTTCCTATTCAAACTCTTGAAAAGTACTATTATCAGCTAACCCCTCCCTCTTTTAAGGTGTTTGGTTAATTTAGTCATTTTGATCATTCATTTATTTGTGCATAAACTGTTGTAGTTTTTTTTTTAAAGCTACTTCATTTTTGAGATTTCCCTTTGTGGATATCCAGTTACCGCAAAATTGAGTCGGTGCAGGTTAGTTTCAGCTAAATGCTGGTGTTAAACACACCGATTATCTTGAACTCAGAATCCTTCTCGTCTGTAAGAGTCTGGAGTTGCAGTGTTTAGATCTACCCTGCTCTCGAGCTGTCGACATGCTGCGCAGCGTCTGCACTAAATGTCAAACATGAATAACACATGCACTCAGATCTGCTTTCACGAAGAGGATGCCTTGGTCCAAACTGTTAGGACTCTATCTCTGTCCAATGGGATGAGAGGAAAAAGTGTGAAGTCGACTTCCTGGAGAGATGGAGAGAGTGATAGAAGGGGGAGGGGCTGTGGCAGAATGTACTGGTGATATGTGATCCAGTAAAGCAGCTGATAAGAACATGTGCTCATTTAGAGGTAATGATTAGCTCTGGTCATTTAACCCCGAGACTCTCACAGGCCTATGACCCTCTCGCAATAATCCTTCTCTCTCTCTCTCTCTCTCTCTCTCTCTCTCTCTCTCTCTCTCTCTCTCTCTCTCTCTCTCTCTCTCTCTCTCTCTCTCTCTCTCAGTACATTAAAGTGCTTCAGTGCTGGTTTGATAACTCAGGTTTTAATATTCTCTTATAGTATGAACTATTAAGAAACACTTTTTTTTTTTTTTTTTTACAAATAGGCTCATCTCTCTTAGTATTGTTTCACTGTTTGGAATCTAGTCAGCTTTAGACTTTCTTGTCCCTTTCTTGTGATAGCCTGTTTAGCATAGCTTTGCATAGCTGACCAAATTTATTTAGATCAGTAGCATTTATTAGAAATATTAATATCTCTCCTATTTAAAACTTGATGGGATCAGCTGTCTTTAATCTGCCCTCCAATCTGCTGATGTACTGCAAGTTTGCCTGCTATTTCCCGGCACTGTTTGTTATTAGAACTACCTTACTCTTACTAACTACTTTATTACACCAAAATAAGAGTATACTTGCCAACCTAACAAATTTCTCTTAGAAAATAAAAACATGTCGTTTTAGCTGGTCTTGCTACACTATGTTAGTATAAAAAGTCAAGTATAAAAAGGAAAATATCATCTAAAATATCATCATATCTGATTTGTTCTACTGCTACTGGTAAGATCAGCTGTTCTTGGTTTAACTTGGTTTGATGATCTATGCTAAAAATCATCACTGCTAGATCAGGGGAATGGCTGAATAGATTCAAAAATTATACAGTTTTTATAAAGTTTTTATAAAGTTATACAATGATATTTTATACTGGAGATGGAGAAAAAGCGTACTCTCTAGGTGAAGTGTGCGGAAAGAAGAGGAAAATAATGAGAGAGACGTCCTCTAAATGCCTGTTTTAATGTGCAACCTGGGAAGATTTTTGGTTGAAGATAAAAACTGGAGGTTTTGCTTTGTTCACACTAAAAAGCAGATCATTCCACTCCGAGACAACCAAATACAGTACAACGTTAGTTAAGTGGCTAAAGCTATAAGTGTCATTCAATTTTGGTTATGTTGAGGTAGGAATATAAAGGTCTATAAAATTTGGAATTTTAAATAATTTATATAAAATGTGTAGTGTAAGACCGATATATATGAAATATATGAGTCATACCTATTAATAAATTACCAGGTAAATCAATACATTCAAACTAATAGTAGAAAATAAACTTACAATTATATGTAGATGTATATATTTTTTGAAAGACATAAATGTATGTGATAAAACATGTTTCATTATTAGATTAACTATAAATAGATAACTTTTTTGATTATATATTATATTTATGTTACTTTTTTGTTTTTGGATGTGTAAAATATTAAGACTTTATATTTTATTTTGAAGCTAAAGTACTGTTATTGACATTTGTCCTTGCTTGGGTTGGGTTTTCTACTCAAATAAATGTTTTCTGCCATTTTATTACTTTTACTATTTGTTTTTAATTTATCTACTGTTCTAAATTTTGTTTTTATAATATATAAAGATTTACTTTATTTTAAAACATGTCAAATGTATTTTTAGCTATTCATGCAATATTAAAAAAAGAGAGAAAAACTCAACATCCGTATTTGAAAACTATTCGGTATTCGGCCAAGTGTTTTAATTATTATTCAACTTAGGCCACAAATGTTCCTTTTGGTTTATCCCTAGCTATCTTTTTTTGTCATAATCGAGCAGTATATATATTTTGTAAATAGATTTTCATAATGACAATATTAAAAATAAAACCATTTAATCACTTATCCTACTTTTAAATAATCCCAAAACAAAAAAAAGGAAAATATGCTTTACCTTCACAGAAATAAATTACATTAATAACATATTAGAAATAGAAATGTGAATGCAAATGTCAACTGTCATTAACAGGAAAAACTGTAATTACTAGGCTAATGTCAACTGGACACATTATAACATGTGTTGCAACGATCATCAGCAGCATTTAAATCATTCACTGCTTTCCAAATCCATCAATGAAGATCACATCCATTCGACTTCACAACATAGCACCCCTCCACACATGTAGTTTTTTTAAACATGACATAACTTGTTATCTGTGCTGTTATGACGAGCCATAACCAGTCCTCAAAAGAAGTCCATAAACAGTCCCACACTTAAACATGTGTTTGAGAGAGGAGCGAGCTTTAACGATGCGCTTCAACTTTGAGCAAGTCTATCAAACAGCTATTAAACCTCGCTGGAGTCATATACTAGTCCTCCACTGTTTGCACAACAACGGCAACTCACGGTGGTTTGAGGGTTGCAAAATATTCCTAGCTTTGTTTTTTTTATATATAAAACAGGAAGTAAATCTAAGCTCGAGTTAATGCGAAAGTGAACGTTGAGTGTTGAGTGAGAAGCGCTCGGTTGATTTATCAGGCTGCTGTAAAACCAACAGTGATATGATATTGAAGTCATAGATGAAGAAGGGGACTCATATGTGTTACAAGCTTTAACCTTTGACCTCAGATAAAAGAGATGAGAGAAACAGGACTTCAGCCCGTCAGAACATTTCCTGTCTGCAAGTCCATCAGATTGGAGCTATACTCCTGGAAACAAACAGCTTTACAGGGAATACAAGCATGGAGATGGTTAAATGAGCTTGGTAGATTTTTTATTTTTTGGTTTGTAAGGTAGGCAAAAGCATGAGGAAACCTTTAATCGCTTTCTGTTTAATTAATGCTTTATCTGTAATGACAAGAAAGTTCTTGCTGTATTGCTAATATTTTATCGCTGATCATAGTGTATGTGCTCTTTTACTATTTTATCTTTCTGTGTGTTGGTATTGTATCATTAACTGAACTGTTACTATTATTATTAGCTTGTCATTCTTGTCATTTTATTTGTGACAATACTGTTCGTTGTGTGTTGCTATCTTAATGACGATAATAGCATTATCGTTGTTTTGCATACTTTAACGCTCACCAAATTTTATCCTTGTTTCTTTTCCTGTATTGTTAGTTATTAATGATGACTGAATCAACATATTAAAATAAGCCTTATTGTTTATACTTTCTCGCAAATTAAATTATTTTATAATTTAATGTGTCTTTAGAGCTTTAAAGCTGATTGAATTATTTTAACTGTACCATTAGTGGTTTATTGCTAACTGACTTAACATATTAAAGTCAGCCATATGTTTTTACTTTATCACACATTTATTTATTTTATTATTAGCTGTACTGTTAGTAATTTAGCACTGACTGACTTCTGTCATCATTAGCCTTAATTAATCTGCTGGCCCTTAATCGCTAATTTACTTTTTTAATAATTTATTGTTAGCTGTAATGTTTTAGCTTCATTGCTAACTGACTTATTGTCAAATGTAAAATTTGTGCTTCATCACTAATTTCCTTTTTTTTTTATCACTAACTGTTCTCCAAATACTTTGAGTTGACTGTCAGCTTGTTAGCTTTATTGTTATGTTTTTTATTTTTAGTTTGTTTATTTTATCATTAGCTGGACTGTTATAAACTTATCGATAAATGATTTGGCATTTTCTAGTTAACTGTATGATTTGTGTTTTATAAATAATTGACTTCTTTTATCTTTAACTGTCTCTAAATACTTTTCGCTGACTGACGTATGTTATTGTTGGCTTTAATGTAATAGCTTTATCGCTAATTGGTTTATCATTTAATAGTCAACCGGTTTCTGCGTAATCAGTCATTTATTTATTTTTAACAAAAGCTGTACTGTTGACTAGTTAACTGTAAGGTTTATGTCATATCTCGAATGGTCTTATTTTAAAGTTAACTGTATTGTTAGTGCTTTATCCCTAAATAGCCTGTTGTTTTATCATTGGATAAATTGTTAGTGCTTTATTGCTATCTGAGATGACGTTATTGTATCGTTAGCTGGAGCTTCAAAGTTAAATCATAAACAATAGCTTCAACGTTTAGTTAAAAAAAAGTAAATTATCTAACTAATTTAGCAGTTTTCATATTCAAGTTTACTCTTATTTTTGTGTTTTAAAGCTATATTCCATCTTAGACTTTTATTGTTTGGATTGTTCTGATCAGCACTTATTTCAATTGCTAAATTACACTGCATTTTTACTATTGTCTTTTATTTTTAGCACACGTTGTTATCTTGCTCGCGCCGTCCACACAGCTAGCTTCATTTTTAGGATGAATTTTGATGAACTGACTGTAATACACACTTTTCATCACTTTTTGGGTTCGTGCACCTGAAACCTCTCCCTAAAGTGATCTAGATGCTCCAAAATGTGGCACTCTTCAGGTTTGTCTGCACATTTATGTCAAGTACTTACATTCTATTCCATATCTGTCGAAAACTACTTTACATATAGTGTGAGGAACAAAATACAGATACTCTTATCTTTTTTCTTGTCATGTATCAACCCGTGTTATTACTTTTCTCTCTTTCAGAGCAGCGGAAAAAGTACTCAAACTCAAATGTCATCATGCAAGAAACGTCCCAGTACCATGTACAGGTGAGCCAGTTGTTCGACTTCTTTCTGAGCTTGTTTATTTGCTAAAACGCTCAAGCATTTGGTTTAATATTTAACACGGTGCAACTGATGACTTGATATTGTAATAAACCAATCAGGTTACTTGATCACCCTGAGATTTGTCAGGGCAGGGTTAACCTCCATCTGAGCTGAGATAACACAATCTGAGACCTGAATTCAGCATTATATAACAGCTTGCATTTTGATTGGATGAAATGGATATGTGTAAATATTCAGGCTTTGGAAAAACCCTGCAGAGAGAACATTTGTGCAGTTTCATTGACTGTCTTTTAGTGTTGAGGTCATTGAATGTAATTTAAATCCAGGGCCTAGAATGTGTTGTTTAACTTGATCTATTTTCCTTAACTTTCACCTCTCACTTCTCGTAAGATCATATAGTCTCTCTCTTATCGCCTTTTCTCGCTTTCAAATGCACATAAAGTTGATAAAACACCCACGCCTGCAGCAGTCATATCAGGTCTCAAATGCTTACACAGGCCTGTGATATCAGAGGCATCATGCCACGGTCTGGTCTGCGTTTAGGCACGTAAGATTTTATTGAGTTGATGGGTGTTATTCTTATTAATAATTCAATCAATTCACTCTAACATTTTATTGTTTAATGTGGATTTCTAGCAGTGAAGAGATTCAGTCCTCAAGGTTTTAATGTGTATGTACTAGGTTTTTAGAGAGTTCTATCTTACTATAGAAGTGGAAATTCCTGGCTGGGTAGTTTTAGGTGTGTTGGTGGCAGACATTTGTTAGATGGCTAGAATATTTGCATATTGTTTTTATGAGATTAATTTATTTCAGTGCAAATTAAAATTTTCTGCAGTACTGTCAAGGACAAATAATAAGGGGCGGAAAGATGGCACAGTGGTGGAGTTGGTCGTTCTGTAACTGGAAGGTTGGTGGTTCTGTAACTGGAAGGCTGCCGTGGCCCTGGGGAAGCCACTTCACTCACATTGCCCAGTATGGATGTGAGTGACTGGTGGGGGTGTTTGGTGGTGGGCAGGAGGCTGTAGGCACAGAATGACAGCCACGTTCTGTCAGACTGCCCTAGGACATTTGAGGGATATCAAGGCAGCTTATCCCCAAAGACTTATTAGCGATGGCACCCTTCTGCATGGTTTAGTCCAATTAAGGCTGCAGGCCTGGTGTCTGTTAAAAGACTGGTAGAAACCTCCAGTCTGGGAGGGGGGGCCCAGGTACACAAGGCCAGAATCCTTTGGCTCAGGGGTGAGAACTGCATAAACTTTGAGGCTGATATGAGTCTTTGTTGTAGTTAGCTAGGGAGCTAACCCAAGTGAGATACATGCAGGTTCTGCTCTCATGCATTTTTCCTATTTTGGTTATTTAGAACTTAGTGTTTTGTTTGTAGATGTGTTCATTTATTGGTTGTTTATTTTGCTTTTGGGGTGTCAATAAACCACTGGTGTTTTGTAAAACTTCGTGTGTCATCTCCTTCCTCAACTCTAAAACCCTCGGTTACCGCGCTACCACAATAATGCTCTGATAATTGTAAAGCATCTTTGAGTGTCTAGAAAAGCTCTATATAAATTGAAGGCATTATTGTTATTATTATAAGATATTTTATTATTATTATAATATTTCATTATTACATTTGGATTTTTTACCCCTTTTTAGATCATACGATTCATTGAGCTTCATTTTGTCTCAAACTGAGAAACGGAGGTTTTAAATACATTTAATAGATGCATTGCCTCTTCACCTTCACTGACCGTGTACTTTATTTCCCTTCACTCACATGTTTTGAAAACTAAATTTAGTGACTCTTTAAAACTTAGTGGCTAGCGACAAATCAAGTACTTGTTGCTATGGTACTTTGAGAAGAGTTGCACAGCTGGAGAGGGACGAAATGCTTTCAATGACATCTCTTACATGCACTTCAATAAACAGGTTATGCTCAATAAACCGTTTCTGAGAGTTTACATGCCAACCCATAAACTGGTTTCACAGAAACCCACGTTTACCTAAGACTCACCCTTTCCTCGATTTCTCATAGAAAGTGACGTCATGATAAAAACATAACAGCATTATATCTAAAAATGACCGGTGAACAATGTGCATGAAGCTGTACTTATTTAATCCTACAACGCCTGCATATGCAGCAATCTTTCTTTCTTTTGATGATTGTGCATCAACTCTTTCAATCGAGGGCATGAGTTTGTGTATTGTTAACTTGACAAAATGATGACTCTTCTTTCTACTACTCTACTCTTACTTCAATTTGCGACTCTTCTTGGTCTTGTGACTTCTTGGTCACTTTGGACATGTGCAACCAGACCACAGACAGACATGTGCAGATGAAAAATTAGATAGAGCGTGTGTTATTGTTTACAAGCTGGAGAAACCGGGTTATTGGGCAAAAATGACTGAAACCCGTTTTCTGCTTTAACATAACACCAGAGAAATCAGCTTATTGAGCATAACCCATTTATTGAAGTGCACTCCTCTTGGTCTCTGCCAGTACAAAAAATAAAGACAATGCTACCATGTTCTTGATGTTTTTTTGATGTCTTGTTACACATAAAAAAGTCAAGTTGAATTCAAAATGTATGACATTTTACATTTATTGCTATTTTAAAAACAGTATTGAAACCATGTGAAATAATCAAAACAAACACATTCCTTGGCCACTAGTACCGTGTCCTGATTTTTATATCTTCTGCTACTTTGCTACAAGTATATGTCTCATTGGCTTTCAGTTAAGTACAAGATCCTGATTTTGTGTTTAAATCTGTAAATGGAGTAGTACCAACCTATATCTGCAGACTGAGAGATATATAATCATGGGGATTGCAGTCAGGACGGAGGTTAATGTCTGTGCTTTCTGTGCTTCAGCCTTACACAGAAGAAAACTCATCTTTTTTTTGGACACAAGGTCCGTGTCTGATGCAAACATGAAAACAAGTTATTTATGGTTTGCTGTTGTTGGGTACCCTAGGCTATTTAGTGTTTTTTTATTACTTCTTTATTACTTTTCATTGAATTGCCTGACAGGGTATTCATTTCTCTGTAATTGCGCACCTTTAATTTCTCAAAGTTTGTTTGTCTTGATGCTAGGGATGTGCGATAAAATGTTACATTATGTATTTTTGTTGTGCATTAAGCTACAATTAAAATGACTTGTTTTTTGGTACGTATATTTAAAAAAACTCCCCGTTCACATTACATATAACATGAGTCTGCTATCCATCTTCAGTGTGAACAAAATGGGGCTCCAATGGGACACAAACATTGTGTATGAATTTAAAGAGGGAACCCTATCGTTAGTGCAGTCTTCAAGTACAAACAAACACTGTACATATCGTCTAGTGCAGGGGTGTCCAACGTCAGTCCTCGAGAGCCACTGTCCTGCAAAATGTATTTGCAATCCTGCTGTAGTATGCTTACTACTCTACTTCAGCCAATCAGAGGACCATAATTAGTGCCACAGGTGTAGTTCATGATGGTTGAACCAAATATGTGCAGGGCTCCGGCCCTCCAGGACCGACGTTGGACACCCCTGCACTAGTGTCTGTACAGACCCACTGTAATATCAGCCTACTGATCTCGATTCAGTTTGAGGAAAGCACTTCTCTCTGATATAACTCTCTGAAATAACCATATATCTTTTTGTCGTTTTGTCTGCTACCTCCATGATCTCCGAAAAGAACAAAATCCTCATGCATGGGCATGGAGTTGGGCATGGGTCAGATGTCTCGAGCTCAATGAGAGCGGAGTGTCAGGATAACAAGTGGTGGTGGATATTTTACATTATGAATGATAGAATACATTCATGAATCATAAAAAGCAGAAATGTCACGCATTTTAAACATGTAATCGTCCCTTCAAAGACATTTTCATCCACTCTCGTCTCTTAAATGAAAACTTGTGCATGTCTCATCTAGTTTTCGTCATAACAGAGACATATTTAGCTCGTCAAATTCTTATCATCACATGAATAATGTGCACCAAAGAATTTTTTTAATTATCATTGATGAAAGCAAAGCTGGTCTGCATATGCATTCATATTTACTATTCAGCAACCCACCCTAATATTATCAAAGTAGTATATCAATGCTAAATGAAAACAATACTTTTATAATATGGATATTTTTATTATTTTATTTCAATAGTAGCATCGCATGAGAAACTTTGGTAGCGATACGCCATGCATACTAGATGCTGTAAGAAAACATTAAAGTTGTCATCATTTAATTAGGAACCTTGTTTTCATGTGACTCATAATGCGTGTGAAATAACTTCTTCTTATAAAAACAGTGAATTTACAAAAATGTCTCTTATAATATTAGATTATAAGATTCAACGTCTATTGTGCGGTCAAGTTACATGATCTGCTCTCATCAGTCCTCCTCTGACAATCTGACAAGAGTAAACAAAAGTAAATAGTAAAATAAATCCACACCTGCCATGATGAGATGCACTTGGCTTATAATGACTAGACTTAATGTGGTTCTGAATCATGCATGATGCTCTGAATAATTTGTTTTCTTTGATGGGAACACGTCATTGTTTGTCTATTAACATTGTGACATGGAAACTCACATGCTCATTCAGACACATTTTCAGTAGAATACTCACATCTCTGATTTGCTCAAGCCCTGCAAAAAATACAATTAAAATAAAAATCTATTACAAAGGATACAGATATTTTACAAAGATGGGTTTGCAGATGTTAACGACTCAAATTTAAAAAGTGCATTTCCTTGAAATTAATTCACTAGAAAGATTGAAATTGTTAGTTTTTATGTTTTTGAACTGCTCGTTCAGTAGAACAGGTTTAATAATGTTCGCTATCTGTAGTCATGTACGCATGTTTCTTTTCGATGAATTTGTATTATTTTCCCACGAGTGGTCTGAAGTGCTCAAACCACACCACCAAAGTCGATTCATTTTTGGATCTAACCCTTGCTCTGAACTTCTGAAAGCCATACTATCTCTCCAGCACTGTCCTCCTTTGAGTTTTGGGTGGTGCGTAAGCAAGCTGCGTGACTTAAAATGACATATATGACGTCATTACATCAACAGGTCAGAGTACTGTGATAGGAAAATGTTAATATTTGTTTTCAGATTTTTTTTAAGTATGTTTCTGCGGTTCTCAGCTCTTGTAGAAGAGCGTTTCACAGCCTCGGTTCCACAGCCTTTAGTTTTAAGCCTTTTATGTAGTTTAAAGATGCTGCTGGGCTGGTCTGTTGTGAGTGTGGAGTAGCTGGGATGTCTGTGTTGCAACCAAAACCTTAAAATCAATCCTAAAACTGATGGGCAACCAATGAAAGGAGGATAACAGAGGGGTTATGTGACTGAACTGTTTCTGATCTAGTGAGGGTGCGGGCTGCAGCATTCTGGACAAGCTGCAGTCTTTGTGCAGAGGTGCGCTGTATTAACTTAATAGTGTAGTTATTTTACTTGATTAAATAACAACCTAAAGGTTGAATTATGTTTTAATGTATGCTTTAGAGATATTTATATTAATGTTACATGTTTCTTTGGTTAAATACTGAAAACTACAATCAAAAATGGCTTTGATTACAAGAAAGATTTCTGTGTTTGTAGCATCTGTCCACGTTCATCATGGACAAAACAGACTCCATTGCGACAGTAGATGATGCTGTAAAGAAGCTGAAGCTGCTGGACTCCAAAGATAAGATCTGGACTCAAGAGATGCTGCTTCAGGTGACCGACAAATCCATCAAACTGCTGGACTGTGAGACTAAGGTCAGAGACGCCTCGTGTTTGTGTGGCCAAGAATTCTTGTGTCTATTCTAATTTTACATCATTTTTTTTTCTTTTATATTATATTTATCAGGTATTGTTTTACAAAATATGCAGCATAAAAGAATAAAATGTGTGGTTTATTTTATTTAATAGGTTATTTACCAATGCTGTCAAATAAAGGATAACAACAATTATAAAATGGATTATATATTTAATGTGTCAACTTCTCAGCCGTACTGGTTTCTGTTGATCCCAATAGTGTAGACATACAAACATATCTAATTGAAAATCAATTCTTCAACGCTATAGGCACGGGAAATAAATGTATGTTACATGATGAAATTAAGAGGAAGTAAAAAGTAGCAAAATAAAAAAAACGATTAAAAAGTGTAATAACTGTGTTTATTCTGAGCTGTCTAGGACAGTAACAAGTGTCACTACACTATATAAAATCACAAGGGTCCAAAAGTATATGAAAAATATATATGTTAAAAAAATTGACTTTTTATGTTTTGACAAAGTATAAAACAAAAAGAAACAAAAGAGAAAACTGAGACTCCTGTGCGCTCTCGACTGAAGCACCTAGAACAACTGAAAACACCTTTATATGTTAATAGAAATCAAATTAATTATCATGAAGAACAGGTGAAGTCCATTAAGCGATGTCACAATTTGCCTCGCTACCTGTATGAATCATGGGAACTCAAATACGAATATAACGCGATTTTTCTTATATGATGATTATTATTACATTTATTATTACTGATTATTATCCTTATTGCTCTGAATGCCAACAGTGCCAGATCTTTGGCCTCATTAATGATCTTAATCACCCTTTTGAGAGTCAAAGGCTGATCGATTATCTTTAAGCAAAAATAATCTCTGTGTTCTACTGGGTAAAAAACATTTGATTTGGTGTATTACTGCTTGTGTCCAGATTCACATTTTTACTTTCTTAGTAGTAACTGTTTACTTTTTCATCTGCTCTTCTTATTGAACTATTATCATTATTCATTGTAAAAAAAAATCTAAATCTTTTAAAATGACTTTGCTTACAAATAAAGACCATTTGTAATTGTCAGATATTTATCTTGGTGGATTAGTTTTACTGAGGTGAAAGGGCGTCTACTGGTTTAAAAACATTTTCTTTAATAAAACAGAATTAAGAAAGACATCATGTGTGTACCAAAATGAATTTTTGTTGAAAATCCCAACATTGTTTACCTTTTAGATTATACAAAAACCTGTTTCAGCTGGAATTAGTTTTCTTAGCAGTGTCAGAGTTAAAGTTCCAATCAAACAGTGTCTGTCTTTTCATATAAAAATGTGATTTTTACAGTGATAGGAGTGTCCTGAAAATTAAACACATTTTTATAACTTGACATTGTTTGAATATCTATAAAAGTTATAATACTGATTTGAAACAGAATATTTAGAGAAAGGTTTTACCTTCTTATTATAATCTCACTGGAATTATTTTCACAAAAAAATTGGCTGCTGAAATCAAAGTGCTCGTGCCTGAAACTGATAAAACAGCACCCAGTCTTTACGTTCAACTCTGTTGAACTGTTGAATTTTTTTTTATTTACTCATAAAGTTATAAAACAGAAAAAGGGCAGCCAGCAGCCCGGTTTGAACAATAGTTCACATTGACTAAAACACTGAAGTAAAAGGTGTTCAGCTAAAAACATTTGACAAAAAGTAAAAAAAATAAGAAGGTTTAGGCTGCATTCAAAATAGTTTTATTTTATGTTACAAATGTTTTATGTGGTTAAATATGAATGTGGTTAGAAATGAATCACAAGGTCCTCCAAAAACGAGTCACAAATTATTTGTTGATGATGGTCTATATCGGGGTTTGTTCTGATGACTCTCGGAAGGAGGTGCTACGTAAGCCAATCAGAGGTCTTGCAAGTTTTTGAAGATGTGAGACTCAATATACAGTTAATATTTATTTTATACGTTATATATAGTGACTGGTCAAGCTTCACCTCACCAGGGTGGTGTTAAGTAAATGCCTTAACTTTTGACTATAACTAGCCTTTACATGCCACAGGAAGTGCAAACAATAAATTTGCTTTAATTGTGTTAAAATGAAATTAACATATGAACTTCCATAAACAAGTTAACAGATTAACACATTAATTTTGAAAACACTAATATTATATACTTTTTTATGCCAAAACAATATACTAAAACCAGTCTCAGTATGCACTTAAAAATTATTATTTATATATTAGATTTTTTAATTTTTCCCAAATTTCCCATATATGTTTTAATTGAATCTTAACATTAAGCTTGAATCTTAATAAGCTATTTATAAAGCATAAAAAATATAATTTGTAACTGATGTATTTGTTGTAATTGATGTATGTGTTGAATAATCCAGTCCTTTGTTCAACAATATATAAATATATATATTGTTTATGTTTTGATCCACTTCATATGTTTTTACCAAAAGAATCCAAATGAAAAGAAACCAGAAAACTGATCTCTCTCTATCCATTTCACCTCTTTCCATCTCTTTACCTTCACTTTTTGATCTTTCTCTTTTTATCTCTAACTTCCTCATGATCTCTTTCTCTCAGGAGGACTTGGAGAACTTTCCTTTAGCCACCGTGCATCACTGTCAGTCTCTGCTGAACCAGACACGGTATCCCTCCGTCCTTCTACTCATCACCCAGGATAATGAACAGCACAAGCCTGACATTCACTTCTTCTACTGCGATGAGGTCGAGGTGAGACTAGCACCACAGCAACAGAGACAGACTCTTACTCAAAAGATTGAAAATTGAAGCTTTATTATGTTTAAAGTGTCTAAAACATAAGTATTAAGATTGAATCACCTTCTTAATAAAACTAACCTCCCTCTTTTTAATACTTTAAATTAAACATTGCGTAACAGCAGTTAAAAATTTCTTGATAAAAATGTACCAAACGGTTGAGTGTTTAGAGCATTTGACGGGAGCTGAGTGTTTGTGTTTGTGTTCTAGGCGGAGATGGTGCATGCTGACATTGATAGCGCTCTGGGAGACAACACACGAGGGAAGAAGATGCGGCCGCAGACGCTGAAGTGAGTCTCTGAACGCTGAAGCTGCTGAAGGCTTTTAAATAACACATTAACCCATTACACCATGATTCAATGAACACTCAACACTTGGCACAAACAGTCGATTCTTTTTTTTTATGTTCCAGCAAGGTAAATCTGAAAGTAATCTGATTTAGCATTATTAATTGATTGGGGAGGGAACTCTATTTGTTCCTTAATTCTATGTATTGTTGCCTGAACTTGCCTGCATTCTCCACCAATTTCTGAAAACGTAATTAGTTTCAATTACAAGAGAAGCTTATTTTTCTTTTTAAAACTGTTCCCACAAGCAAAGCTTATCATTTGACCAAAACATAGGTGAAATTTAAGATTAGTAAACATCTTAAAGGCCCCCTAGTATGGCTTTTATTATAGTCTTAAATGCATTGGGTTTCCTGTACATGGCAAGTTAAGTTTTTGTTTAAAATACATATCAGATATTTAATCATAATATTAAAAAAATTTGGGGCATGTCCGATCCACACTATTTCAACAGCGCATGTTCTTCACAAGAGTGGCAGCAGTAGTAAATCCTGTCACATTTCTTCTGAATGTTTGCATTATGAGGCTAGTAAAAGTAATCTGATGAGCTCCTGAGCTGCCCTTTTCAGTTCTTTATTAAAGTCTATCATTTAAAAGTGGTTTAATATGCATAGATTTTATGTGAAACTGGTTTTCTGATGTAAATATATCAGAAATATAATCTGTTGTTCGAGAGTTGTTTCGTGCATGTTAATCAGATAATATGGGGATCTCTTGGACAACCAATGCAGCTGTCAATCATCAATGATTGGGCAAGTCTGATGGGGACAGCATCTTGTGATGTCAAAAAGGCTCTTAATTTTATTTTTTGTACTAAAATAATGATTGTTTTAATGACTTTTACATGAGTTTGCTCACACTGCTCATGCACATATTTACCTTCAAACAGCTTCTAAAACAGAGACCACCAAATACGGTCCAGGGTCCTTGCACATTTAGTTCATATGTATACTACTCTAGCTTCAAACAAGCCAAGAGGTTTTAATAAGTGCAACAGGTGTGTTTCATGATCGTCGAATCAAATTGCGCAGGGCTCGGACCTCCAGGACCCTATTCTGTGATCCTGTTCTAAAAGCAAATTTTGAATATCAGGTGCCCTTTAACGTTTGCCTGAAATAGCCTTGTTTCACTTTTCCTGACTTTGACACTATGCAACTTTATAACTTTCTCCTCAACATCAGGTTGAACCAAGAAAAGATGAAACGCCAAAGAGAAACCATCATACCTCCTTCTGAGATGAGTCCAGCTCCTGGGGTCAAGGGTCGAGTGGCAGCTACTGACATGAAAGGTGACACTCACGCACCACAAAACTATGTATTACTTTATTATACGTTGTTTTTTACACACTAAGGGTTTTCTTTGCCTTAGATGAACTGTTGCTGCAGGATCCCGATTTGAATATGAAGCTAGCCCAACGGATTGAGAAGGATGTGGTGAGTAACACTCGATATCACGCAGTCATTGAGCATATCAGATGTACCCTTACATCAGACCAGACATAACACTGTAACTCACACTGTGGGTTTTACTCCATGTGTCCGTGGGGCGTTTTCAGCAAATCCTGAATTGCGCTTTGGATGACATCGAGATCTTCGTAGCTCGGCTTCATAAAGCGGCAGAGGCTTTTGCGCAGCTCAACCAGCGCAATAGGAGCAAGAAAAACAAGAAAAGAGGACCAGCAGGTAATGATGCTTTCATAAAAAAACAAATACTTTAATTTCATGTCAGTATATTATAATGCAAATCTTTTCAATGCTTGATTCTGATTGGTTGATGAAAAACTGTCGGAAATCGGTGATTTGATTGGCTGCTTAATTCTCTTATTTAAAAAATGAATTACAGGCGTAATATTTTTCACTAGCAATTTATGATGTTTTCCTCATTAAAATGAGGAAAAATCATGAACCTAAATTACCTTTTGTTGTGCACACATTGTTGGTGTAATTAGTATAAGTTTAACTAATTACTAGTATTAGTACTAGTTGAACTAAGCTCACTTAGATATTCGGGTTTTATTTTTTTTACTGTTTTAAGGCCCAAACATAACCATGATTTTAGTTTGAACAACACTGATAGCTCACTTTAGATACAACAAGGACATGTTTAAAAACATACAGTATTTTCTGCACTCTAAGGCACACCTAAAAGTCTTAAATTTCCTCAAAAGCCAACAGTGCGCCTTATAATCCAGTGCACCTTATACATGGATCAATATTGAGCCGCTAGTCCGGGTAGCATTCGTCAAGGGACCGGGTGGCTTGTTTTCACAAAGCTCCAACCCTATTGATCTATGACTCCATACGCTCCCATGTCATCGATGTTGGCAGCTTGGGTATGCTCGATGCCATATTAGCCTAACTGTTCAATTCTGACAACGAAAAAAAAAAGAATTGGAGGGATTTGTGGAAGAGGAATGAACTGATAAAGTGAGCTTTACGCATTTCCTTTTTATGTTTACAGCTGAACAAGGTTAGTGATATTATGAATATGGACAGTAACAGTAGTAGTAGTAGTACAGTGATACCCGGAGATAGGAAATTAATCCGTTTGTATGCTGAAATTTTCATATGTCGAAGAAAGTTTTACATGTAAAATGCCTAATCCAATTCAAGTTTCATTCTTCATAGATTAAAAGTACACAATAATTTAATAACTAATAATAAACAAATGAAAATAGAATAAAATAAATGACAAATAATAACCCTTAACTTTCTAATAAGACGATGTGGCGAAGTTTTGGAGAACATAGTAGAGGAGAAAAACAAATGGTAGTAGAGGAGAATCCTGGTCATAAAAATATGCGTTAACAAAAAAAGCAACACAAAAATTTTCAGAGCTTCACAGGCTCAGCCAAGTAATGTCTGCCGTTTTCCAAAATAAAGGAGCCTTTTTTGGGGACCGCTGCTCTATTGGATGCATAACGCAACCCCAGCCACTACTGTATGCGCCTGATTATGTGGTGCGCCTCGTATATGACAACAGTTTTAAAATAGGCAATTCATTGAAGGTGCACCTTCTAATCCAGTGAGCCTTATAGTGCCAAAAAATATGGTAATTAAGCTTGACAGACACTGTGCTATTTTTCATTGCCAAAGTAAATGGCATTGAACTGAAAATTGATGGACTTTTGACTTGAGTCAGGTTGATTCATTTGGAATCGGTTCATGTGACTCAAGTTAGTGCAGCTCTGATGTACAGGACAAAAAAGTTTAAAACAAATCATCCTTTTTTCATTCAAATGGAAAAGAAAAAAATCTGCTTATAGTGTGTTGAGTAGAGCAGAACAAAGCTGGAATGTAAATTTTGGTGGCTTTTGAGGTCATTGTTCCTAAAGTCTTTAACAGCGTGATACTAACTGTAGATTGTGTTATACTATTTCACCCACGCGTTTTAATGGCATTAATATTCTTTTTCTTAAAAAATTTTTTTTTTTACATATTTTATTTTATACTTATGTTTTTACATAGATTTTTTTTCTCTCCACTACTGCTGAGGAGTTGATTAACTTCAGTTGTGTTTGAATGCACTTTGTAAAGAAAACTTGTAGTGTAGTGTTTATGGGGGGAAAGTTTGTGTTAACTGCAACAAGAGCATAAGTAATTACTTTTTAAATAACATCTAATATAGTGTACCTTTTGTAGAGCTTTTACTTATTCCACTGCATCAGCAATGGGAAATGTCATTTCTAGAGGACTGCAACCATTTTTTAAGATACACAATTAGTAGAGTCAGGTGTGTTGCATGAAAGTTGAAGCTAAATTGTTCTGTGTCGAGTTTCCTAATAACGATATCTTATCTTTTTAGAGCAATCTCTAAGTACAACTTTACAGTCCTGCAAGTTGCTTAGTGAGAATGCGTGCAATCACCTTTTAATTGCATTTTAACAAATTATGTTAATCATCCTAAGCGTCACGATGGCGCAGTGGGTAGCAAGAAGGTCGCTGGTTCGAGCCTCAGCTGGGTCTGTTGGCATTTCTGTGTGGAGTTCTCATGTTCTCCTCGTGATCGCGTGGGTTTTCTCCGGATGCTCCGGTTTCCCCACAAGAACAAAGACATGCGATATAAGTGAATTGAGTAAGAACGATTGTCCATAGTGTTAATGTGTGTGTGTGTGTGTGCGTGCGTGCGCGTGCGTGCGTGTGTGTGTATGTGTGTGTGTGTGTGTGTGTGTGTGTGTGTGTGTGTGAGTGTTTCCCAGCGATGGGTTGCGGCTGGAAGGGCATCCGCCACATAAAACATATGCCAGAGGAGTTGGCGGTTCCTTCCGCTGTAGCGACCCCGAAGGGGAAGAAAGCCGACATGAAGATGAATGAATGAATGAATGAATGTTAATCATCCGATTAACATAGGTTAGGGAGGAGCTTGGCTGATAATTGGCTTATCATATGGTCCCACCTACCTATATTATGTCCAGTGTATAAGACACGAGCAACGAGCTAACATCTATATCATGCAAGCTATCCCTCCTCCCATCCGTTTGCCACTCACCATGCATGTTTCACTTCTCACTTTGCATAAGATGGTCTACTCCTCGTTTAAACTGCGGTACTAGTTGGAAATCTAAGGGGAGTATTCTCCGGGCCCATGTTGTTCAACGGTCCACGACTAGCAATTCGCCTCGTACACTACTCTATTTCTCGCCAACCGCCCTTAAATACTAGGCAATTATGAGCAGAGTAAACTCGTGAATCACTGTTTATGACAGAAGTGCTGATATATGGAACTAAGCCTGACAATTTAATCTTATAATTGTCAAGTGTTGTAAATTAAAGTTTTTGAGAAACACAGCTATGAGAGTAGACTCCTTGCACCCGTCTGCACTAGTTGAATGATATTCTAATGGCTTTTCTGTGTTTGTGTTTCCAGAGGGTATGCTAACACTGCGTGCTAAACCTCCATCAGAAGCTGAGTTTATTGATTGCCTTCAGAAGCTGAAACTCTCGTTCAATCTTTTGGTGAGTTTTACAGCTCTTTCTCTCTTTCAATGTGGATTGAAATAGTTCTTGTTGACCAAAAAAGAAACTATTTATGAGAGTTAAAGATTACACATTTAACTGTGTCATTAAGATTTGACTACAACAATTGTAAACTTGGCTGTACACTTCAATTGTTTTTGAAGATCATGAATGTAGAGTGTGACAGTTTGCTTGCGCCCTCTACAGGCCAAACTGACAAAACACATCCAGAACCCAAGTGCTTCAGAGCTCGTCCACTTCCTGTTTGGACCACTGGAGCTGGTGAGAGGCAGCAATCACTGGTTGAGCTCTATGGATTCAGATAATAATTTATTCACATAGATTTAAATCCACTGAGTAAAACATTTGATAACTAAAGACCAACTTCTCTGAAATATAGTTCACAAATCTGTCTAAATATGTGTTAGTGAGCACTTCTCCTTTGTAAGTGTGGTGGGTATTGATTAGGCAGCATGAATGTGAACCTGGAAAGTCTTCTACTAAAGAGTATAAATGTAATAATATTTATCATATATATCGTAGATTTTCACATTTTTAAGACTAGTCATTGCTACATCAAAAACAAGGATTTTGTTTACGTTTTGATCAGTTAAATCAGGGGTCTTAAACTCAATCCCTGGAGGGCTGCAGCCCTGCAGTTTTGCCCCACCCTTCACCGAACACACCTGTTTCCACTAGTTAATCTCCCCTTGGCTTGCTTGGAGCTACTGGTGTGTCATCCTGAGTCAGGGTTGGAACAAAAACCAGCAGTGGCTGCGGCCCTGTATGAATTGAGTTTGAGAATCCTGATTTAGATCCGTTTGTCTTCCAATTGCTGCCGTACATAATTCACACGGTTGGTTAAATGTTGCTTTAGTGTATCCCTGGTGCTCAAATAGCATTAAATTATAACGCTATTCCATAGTGCGTATTGCCATAATTAAGAATTTGTGTGTGAGAAATCTACAGTGTGAGTGTGTGAAAATGCCAAAATGTGTGAGTAATTGTATAATAAGGGACATTTATGGGAAATACTATTAGAGGGAAGTACTAATACTAAATACTAATAATAGGGAAAGAAAAAGGGGTAAAACATAGCAGTTTCTTGGCCAGAATGGTACACTTGATTTGATAGGTATGCATTAGCTCGTCTTCCTCTGGTAATCATAGTAAACCTCTATCATTCGTAGATTGCATTTGTAGAGATTCGTTGCGAATGGCTTGTGCATTCCTGCACTGTTCTCTGTGTGCTCTCAGATTCTGCAGAGCTGTGGTAGCCCAGAACTGGCACGCTCCGTCCTGTCTCCTCATCTTTCCTGTGAAGCTGTGGACTTCCTGAGGGGTCACCTGACACCCAAAGAGATGACCATTTATGAGCTTTTGGGGGACTGCTGGACCCGGCCTAGGTTAGCGCTCAATTGAACTATGTTTCCAATGCTTGTTTGTTTGAAAGAAAAAAAAATTTAGTTCTGTAAAAACCTTATTTAGTTTTTTTAATGCTGGCTATTTCTGTATCTCAGAGCTGATTGGCCGAGGGACCAGTGCGCTCCTCTTTACATCCCAATATTCAGGAACGGTTGGGAACCAGGGGTCGAGTTATTTCGCTCGTCGCCCTGGGAGACAGAAAGCGCATCTTTGCCTAAATCTCCAGTGCAGTCAGAATACAAGAGCAAAGAGGTGCTTCATCTTTCACATTGAACTTCTGGAAGTTGCAAGATGCCTTTGTGCATTTATTGACAGAAGATGAATCAAACATATGGTAAAATTAATAAAAAATAATACATTCTGTAGGAATGCGATGCTGTACACAACACTGCACTGTTTTTATAGATGTAAATCACTCCTGAAACTCAGGAACATCATTTCCAGGATGTTTTGGATATTACAAAGAATTTACATTTTGTTGAAATATTTCCATCACACTAGTCTGTATGAAAGAGGTTAAATGTTGAGATCTCTCTACTAACGAAGCTCAATCTTTTCCTCAGATCTTTGGGTCACAGTCATCGCTCTCTTCTAATGGGTGAGTTATTTCTAGGGCTAACAGGACTAACAAATATTCGCATTCTTGATTTTAAAAAGTGAGGATGTTAATGGTCAGGTGTAGATGTGATTGTGAGTTCAGAACTGTCATCAAGCATAAGATATAGTCACAATAACAATTGAAAACACATTTATAAATTCATTTGATGCATTTTTTCAGTTAAGAACGTTAATTAGGCGGTCGATGAAGGAAATTGAGGGACTGTGGCAACCCAAAATATAAACCTGACAAAATTAGTTTGTGAATGCTCACAAATCATGTGCTTTGTCATTTTTGATGATTTGATTAACTTTACGACAGAATTAGTTAGTATTTTTTTTTCTTTTTTAAATTTTTCCATTTTGTAAATTTAAACAAAATATTTTATATTTTTGTATTAATCAATATATGTATATGTTTAGTTGCTTTATTGCATTTTTAAAAGGCAATTCATTTAAAAATACATTCATGTATATTAACTCCTTCAGACCTGAATTTTTTCACAATATTCTTCTTCTTCAAGCTTGCATAAAGAAGATAAATAATAATAATAATAAATATGTTTGGTCCTTTTCAGGACTAACTAATAGCCACATTGCAGCAGTGTTGTACAAACCAGGAAGCACATGATTTGTGAGCCTGCACAAACAAATTGTGTCAGTTTTACATTTTGTGTGGGTTCTTTTAATTTACATGAAATATGGGTTCTTGTGAACACTCCTCACTGTGGAGGTGAGGTGCCTGTGTTCTTTCTAGAGTTTTGACACATTTTAAGATCTGGATTTATTAACTTTTAACCCCTAACATCAATTCTTCACAGGTCTTTCTCTTCTTCTCCTGCATCTCGGAAATACGCAAAGATCCGCTACCACTTTGTTGCTCGAAATGCCAACGAGCTGTCTGTGCTTCAGGATGAAGTTCTGGAGGTAAAATGTTTTTTGTTAGAGCCAAGAAGATGTGGTTGTTAAAACATTCTGGAAATTATAAAAAATATTAAAATGCTTCTCAACAGCTTAGTGGTACTGACTCATCTAAGTACCAAAAGCACTTGTAGCCAATCAGCAGGAGGCTCCAAAATAGGGGCGATACATAGACACAGATAGAGCAGAAGTCTTCAAACTGGTTTTGGAGGGCTGCAGCCATGCAAATTTTTTATTCGACTATAATGAAACACATGATTGAATTATTTGCATTACTCATGACTTGTCTGAAGCTGGAAAAGTATGTATAGAGCAAGTTTACACTAAAATCTACAGACCGGCATGTATATTTTTATTGATATGGTTAAATGAATGTAAATTTAAGCCATAATATGATTTGAATACAATTAAAATAGTAACTGTGTTGTAAAACATTGCAGTATTTATTGATTGAAGGGAAAGTTGGGATCATTAAAGGAGTTTGGTTTAAGATTAGCAGATGATGATGGTGACCGCTCATTAATGTCAGATGTTGTTCTTGATAAAGAAGTCTTTTCAGGAGCAAGCAACAAAAAACATTACTTATTTTACATTTTTAGTTCACACAAGCAGAATGCTTCTCAGATTTATTCCTCAATCAGATGGGCCTGCCACATTTGGAAAGAAATGTATTTACTTATATGATATTGCATTTGATGATGCAAAACCTGATGTTGGTGCAATTCTGGATTCTGCTCGGATGAACAATAGAGCTGAATTCAACTTTGACCCGCGATACCACATCACATGACCAGAACCACTAGATTTTTGAAGTTTACGGATGTAGCAATATTGCACATTCTCTATAATTTTTATGTAAGAGTCTCCATCAGATAATGTGTTTCGATGGTTACACCCATTTCATCGTTTAACAAAGCCCGCATTTTAGGTTCACCTTGCAAAGAAATTAGATCAGTTGGGACAATATTATGAATTAATATTAGCAGACTAACATTAACAATAAGTATAAACTCCAGAACCCAAAACAAGCATTTACTCAGAGACTAAGAAGAACACTTTAATAAAAGTTTAATAACACACGTAAGGAGTATTTACAAGACAAAGAAATCTTAGAAGCAACCGTTATAAGTTAGGAAAATTTAAGAAAGACAGTACAGAAGAGTTTTCAGCAGCTAGAATTATTTAAGGTCTTATCACCTTAAAAATGTGTACACTCTGAATTACAATTGACTCTGAAATGTACCACTTTTTCCAGAGACTTGAATGCGGAGTCAACCTCTAGAGTGTATTTTTCTGATGCAGATCTGGAGCAGTTCTTTTGGCTGCAATATGACACAAATGATAACTTAGCTCAGTGTTTCTCAATTACTTTCTGTTGCGCCCCCCCTAGGAAGAAAAAAACATCTCGCGTCCCCCCCGTGCAACTATAAATAGTATTATTTATCTTTAAATTTGTAATAAAATTTACTTATAAATTAAATGTACTTATAAAATAAATACATCTCTGCATAACACAGTATCCTTATTAACGTATAAGAGAAAAAAGAAAGAAATATGCACCAACTTACAACAAAGAATAGCGTTATTAACTGTAGCAGAAAAGATTTAAGATGCATCTGAAATGTAAAAAGACATGAAATCCTTAATAAAACTATAAACATTGTTTGACTGATCATGATTGCTGGCAATATTCGACACTTTTTCACTGAAAAAAACTCAAACGGTTTATCAGCGTGATCGGGGTGTAATGTCTTTAAGTGGCGCCTTCATTTATTTGGCTTCATGCTGTCAGCTGCCAACTTTTTTAGACTCTTAGACTTTTAGACCTGTCTCTCCTCGTCTCCCACCGCAGTTTCAGCGAAGCCAAGCGCTACAAACGCATAAAATTTCCTCGTCTTTTCTTTCGGGAGACTTTCGTTTGTCTCTTTATCTCCTTCTCTCTCCACCTGTCTTCTACACTTCGTGTCTACGCTTCATACTCTGCCAATGAGAGCGCCACTGTCCCCTAATGTAGTGGAGTGGTATTGCAATTTATTCTAGAATAGTAAAAAAAATAGTAAAATAAAAAAACTTGTTCCCCGAGGACAAACACGCCCCCTTTGCACCCCAGGGGGCGCGCACCACTATTTGAGAACCACTGCCTTAGCTTATCATAAATTAAAGAAATACACCCTTGGGACATAAATATTCACAGAATATTTAAGAGATCTAAAAGTAGAAAAGAGAGGAAGGGCATGCTCCAGCCTTTTAAGCTCAGAGCCGGCTCCGCCCTCAAGTTTGAACCATCCAATGAGGTTGGAGACCAGGCACTCAGAAGGCATGATGGGAAAATGATGGTGTGACCAACAAAGACCCTTATATTTCAGTTTAAAGCTTTAATTGAAATTTTGTGTTTTCATTTCTCCGGTTTTAAGGATTTCGTTTATGATGTGAAGTAGATTCAAGTGAACACTGATGCTGTTTGGGAGATTTTATATTTGAGTTTTGTACTTTTAAAAACATGAGGTGTGGGATCTTCACCATATGGAGACAGTCAGGTCTCTCAAAAGCCAGTGTGATTCTCTCACCCCACGCATCCTGCAAAAACTGTAAGAAGAGCCAATGTGTAAATGTGTTGGTTTGATTCAGGTGCTGGAGGATGATAAGCAGTGGTGGAAGCTGAGGAACAGAAGCGGTCAGGCAGGGTACGTTCCCTATAATATCCTGGATGTTGTGAAACTGGAGGATCCACAGGCCATGACTGAGGCTCCATACAGTCCGGTAAGCATACTGTACACTACGATGTCCTGAATCATGCTATGTTTACTCTGCATTTGCTTTTGTTAATAAAAGATCTTTTCGTTATTGTTTGACAGTCATTCCGTGGACAGTCGCCATCTGGTTCACTGGGGAGCGACAAAGACTGTAAGTTTGATATTAATACCTAGTACATCATCTTTTTTCGATGATCTAGAATACTAGGTTAGAGGTTTATTTTCATGCTATCTGTATTTTATATACTTATTGATTTGGAGTACAGGCTTAACATAAAAAGAGAAAGTGTTTTGTAGTGTGGTTGATAATCTAGAAATGGAAAAAAAAAAGCTTTAGTTCCCTCAGGAGTTTTATTGGGAAACAATAAAACTTTATAGTAGTGTACAAACAAAGATTAATGCATCACTTTTTACAATATTTTTATAAAAAAATCGAAGTGCAATATATTTTCTTGGACTAAATATAGACTATAGAGTATTAAAGACTTAAATTAAAGACAGATTCTAACTGATCAGCATACAATCTAAAAAGGATGATTTGAAGGAAAAAAAAGACAGTTATGAAATTGTACTTGTATTTATATATTTAATGATTTACAGGATAGCAGCCGGTCTAAATAATATTAGTGATAATAATATTAAATACCAAGGCTTTATTCCCAGTTAAAAATAAACGTTTATAATGAAATCATGGCCACAGAGGATTTTGTATGCTTTCTAATTCAACACATCTGATTGTTTTAATTTTTCCGTACTTCTGAGCGAAGCGAGAGTGCATCTGTATGATCGAGAGAAAAAATAGTATGATAGTTGTGTGCCCCTCATATCTACTGGAAGTTCTATTCTTAAAACTTTGCGGTATCTCTCGTCTTACTTGTTCCATATATGTTAGTTGTTATGGTGGCATTTCCATGTCGTAACATTTTTTAATTGCTTGACAGTTAAGTGCATCTTTATTTGTGTGTGTGTTCATGTTGTGGAGGAGAAAAGCTGATGACTCTGAAATGCGCCACACAAGGTGAAGGTGTTGTAGATTAAATGTCTCTTTGGATATGTTGAGGTCACACGCAGCACATGGATAAGGTGAACGACGAGCTTCTGATGTTGATAACCAGTAACAAGATGCATCAGCCCACCAGGAACTTCAAGGTGGTGCGTCAGTCAGCTGCACCACTCACATTCGACTCCGGTCCAGCAGAGGTCACTGCGTGGCTCAATGCCAAGGGCTTCACCAAACCGTGAGTTGAGATAAACATCAGAATTACTGATTTTGAAACGGCATACTTTCAATTATTTTTGGTTTAGGGACCAATTAAATCCTCATGAGACTATTCATTTATGTCCTCTGCAGAAGACATTGGTTTTTGGTCTATATGTTTTGACTCATTTGAGCTAGTCTTGGTGTGCTCAACAGGGGACATCCTGGCCTTCACAGTGATATCTCATGTGTTTGTGTGGAACTAAACTGCTATAAATAGACATGAAAGAACAAAAAAGTTACATTGAAAGATATGTTTTCCTTGGTTCTCAAGAGGATATGAAAACTAATAACTATGTCACCATCCTAAAACATTTACATTAATATTGGAAGAACATTTTTGATGTTGTGATTGTATTATTTATACTATAAACAGGGCAAGGAACTTTAAAAATAAAAAACAACGGGATAAGAGTCAAAAGAATAAAAGATAGACACGTATTTGACAACCAAAAAAAATAAGTGTGCAAACAAGTAGGACATTCCTTTGACATTACTGTTATTAAACCCGGATTCAAACCAGATTCTATCAATTGGAGATCTATCTTTTAATATTCATCTATTCTCATGCAGAATATCATTTGCCAATGCAGATGAATTAGGGTCTAAGTGACATGACCAATAAGCGGCTTTCTCGACACTTCACTTGTGTTTTTCTTGAGCTTAAAGACCTTGAAACAAATGTTAATATAATTATGGCTATATCATCTTGTTGTTTACTAATAATAAATTATCAGTGTCTTGGAAAATGTAATATATTATATAAAAAATATGAGCACATAACGCCAATCCTCTTCATTTGCTACCTCTGGTATATAGGATTATTTTTAAGATCTTATTATGTTTGTTAGGCCTTACATGCACAAGCACCTTTATAATTAAGACAGCTTCTCAGCCTTTGAATCCCTCGAGAACGCTCCGTTCAGTGGAATCAGAGCTTTTGGTGGTCGCGCGTACCAGGCTGAAGGGGGAGTAGCGCTCGCAGCATTTTTTATGTTTTTTATGTTATGTTTTATATTTTTTAGGTTTTTATGTCCGGTATTCACAGGCATTTTGAATCTGGTTGTTTTAATGTGAATGCTCCTACTTTTATGATGTCTTTTTTTTTTATTCAGCTCTTACTTTTATTGTGCTTGTTTATTTAGTTTTTACCATTTTACTTAGGTCAGCACTGCTCTATTAATTGTGCTCTATAAATAAATTTAGTTTACTTTCTAAAACGTATTACTGCAATTTAAAAGTAATTCCTTTCACTACGATGTTACTCGCTTAGAAAACATAATGCATTACTAATGCTTTTACGTTATATTATTGGGATGGTTGCACATTTTAACAAATTTACAAAGATTTGCCTTTTTATGAATTTAACTGAATTTTTAAAGTAGTTTTTTTTGGATGGGATACTTTTTTAACTTTAAGAGATAGTTTAGGATTAAAAATGTGAACTTTCTCCACATTCTTAATCTTGTAAACTTAAATTAGCATTAGTAAGGTCATCTTGCAAAAGTTCCTTCCCCTGCTATCCTTTCTGACGTGATCAACCTCAAACATTACATTTTTCTGCAAAAACTGCATTGTAACTAAAACATTTCTGAGCATGTAACACGTTTCTTAATATAGAAAAATGAAGAGTAATGTGTTAACATGTCTCTGTTACTCTAAACAGTAGACACAAAAACATTGTTTTATTTTCACTTTTATTATTTTTTCACAACTTATCTCCTTGCATCAGACTTTACTTTGTTGAGAATAAGCATTTTAGAACACTTTACAGTTATTATTTATTTATTAAACAACATTTGCTTTCATTAAACTAACATTACTAAAGCCATGTTGTAAAACCATGATACAACTTTTATTTTAAATTATTTTTTTTTTATTAGAGCATTTATTACATGCATGTAAAATAATAGAAATGAACCCCAATGTGGTGATTAGTTTTATATTATTATTTATATTAAACTCAATATAAAGTGAGGGTAGGTAAATCTCACGGAGAAACAAAAATCGTTAGAACACCAGCACTAGCACTCATTTTAAAATGGCAGTTTGGATTAAATTAAATGAGTAATAACACAAATGAAGTAAATGCAGTCACCTACATTGCTTGCATTCCTCGAGTTAAACATCAAACATGGTTGATTTGTTTGAAAAAAAAAAAAAACCCGAACAAGTTACATTTTTTAATCAGTTAGCAAAGTCTCACATTACTTTTCACGATAAATTGTAAATAAATGAAATTAAAACAGTGAGATTTATCTCAAAAAAGAAAAATATATTCATCAACTATATCAGTAAATTAGATGGATAAATTTGCTGAATGGATTTAAGCCTCATGTGGATAGAGTTAAAGCTTTTTAACGCGGTCGTGAGAGTTATGCGGGGATTAATGTTGGTGATGTTTGCTCTCTGTGACAGGACGGTGGATCGGCTGGGCATCCTAACGGGAGCGCAGCTCTTCTCTCTGAACAAGGATCATCTGAAGACCGTGTGTGGAGACGAGGGCTCACGCGTTTACAGCCAGATCACCGTCCAAAAATCCCAGCTCGAGGTATAACACCCATGCTACCCTACAAGGTTCTTCGTTTGAGATGGGGTATTGATATTTCAGACAGAACTACATTTTGAGATCACAATATTTGTCCCCTTATTGAGATTATATTAAAAGTCAGAAGTTTCAATGTTTTAGTGTCTCAAAATCAGTTTAAGTACCTTTTCACGAGGGCGCACTTTCAGAAATGAGTTTTTGTAGCGCAAGCAGAAGTTGGCGTGTATAAACTGTTGTATAACTTCAAGAATTTGCAATTTACCTTCCTTTTATAACTTCATTCTCATGCCTAATTTAAAGACATTACATAAATTATGGTATTAAATGAGGACGTGCTGGAGTTGTCTTGCAAGAGAGGTATTCTTGAGCTGCATTCTGCATCCAAAAGAGCAGATCTAGGGTAAAGGTGAATTAAGTAGGGCGAATGTTAGCTCTGGACATCTGTGAGCCTGCCTGGTGGGCAAGAAAGGTAGTACGCATAACACGAGCTGAACGTGTGCTGATGGGATGACCAGAGAGTGGGGAGAAGGAGCCAATGAACTGTTTGGTTTGGAATGCGTCATAAAGGGTATAAAAGATGAAGACATGCTTTGAGCAGACAGACGGGACAGAAGACGGCGGTCGTCTCCGGAGCCAGAGAAAGACAGCTGATGATGATGGACGACCAAAGGCAAGAGAAGGAAAACTTAAGAGGTTAAAACACTCTTAAGAAAACTTAAAAGGACTTTGAAAACCAACAAACTTTTATCCACATTGGATAAGTACTATTTTACTTTATGATGATTATTATGTTTTGTAATATATTTAAAAAGCGATTAATGAAAAAAAATGTAATTGATTCCAATTACTGACTATCAAGTTTTTGATTTAAAAATGATTTTTAATCTTTGATGAAAGATTTTTAATGTAAAAACTTAAGAAAGAACTGACCACAAAGGAGTCTTCTGACCAAGCTCTAAGCATTTAAAGCTTAGAATTTAGGGCAGATTTGACTTACTTAACCTAACCTGAGAATAATAAATAAAAATATTAAGATTAAAGGATTAATTGAACACCATAAAACAAAACGCACACCAGGTGAGCTGTCCACAGGAGGGCTTCTGATTCGGGTATAATTGTAGCCTAAAGACCCTCCCAAAGTGAGGCGAAGGGGTGGTGGAGGGTTTTTGCTGTTGATCTATAGATATCACTTTTCTTTCATGTTTTTTTTTTTAAAGTAGAGAATTGAGTAGAGAATATAAACGCTTTAGAAGCTTGGTTTTCTTCTAAACTGTGATGTAGAGAGGAAAACGTTGTAAAACCATGAAATGTTGGATAAATGTCATGTTTTAATTCATTGCTTTTGCTCACTCTCACAAGCTTTAGCCACGCCCCTAAAGATAATGCAAAGCAGTCAAAAATATGTAATATGAAATAAACAAACCGTCATTAAATCTATACCTTTATTTCAATATCCATCTTCTGATAAGCCTTTCCTCTTTCTCTCAGAAGAGTCGAGGAGATTCTGAACTGCAGGAAATCATGAAACGACAGCAGGAGAAAATCGACTCAGCCAACTGAGCGCTCACAGTGACTGTCCATCAAGCCGCCGCCTGGCAACAGTAACCATCTTTAACTAAACCCATCAATGAACTTCCAGGACACGATTCAGCCACTCTCTTCTTCGCTATGACCTTTAATCAAACTTTTATATAATTGTATATTTATTGCTGGTGCTTTTTATTATTAGTGTATGTACGGAGCTTCGCATGAATTACATTCACAAGAATCTTGTAAACCTACCGTGAATTACGATTTTAATTCCTTCTGGAGAATATTTGTAATGCAAATTATTTGTAATGGAAGCAGGAATAAGGGAAAGTGAAATCATTTTTTCTGCCAGCCCCAAAATATACGGAAAATGTACGGAAGGTTTTTAGTATGTTTCGATGCAAACCATCAATTCCATGACTCTGGTGTATCTCATCAGCCTCTTCTTGAACATATCAAGCACTGTGTTAAAATATTTGAACTCCTAAGTGGGGACAATTATCATGGTTGATTGTGTAAATTACAGAGAAAAGCATTGATCCCATGGACTCATGCTGCAAAAGACATTGTGTACTTAGGATGCACTGAACAGTTACTGACAACAGTGATGGCTCAAAAGTCAGATTTCCGCACCATAGAAATGTAGAGGTTACTTTATATGAATCATGATGTCACTGAACCCTCCAGTCAGTTGTCGTAGCTCAGCTTTAGAAAACACTACTAATGTAAAATCCAAATAGTGAGAGCGTTGCTAGGGTGAGCAATTCTGTTGCTATGGTAGAGTCAGTTTAAAGGTTCACGTCAGCAAATCTCCGCTTAAGAAATTCTAGGCATAGGGGTTGTTTTAAATCACTAATTTTGATATGGTTGTTGTATAAACAATCTAGTAGTTATTATAGTTGCTGGTGTAAGATCAGTGATGTCATATAAAGTTTGCCTTACCACCAATTGAATATTTACCTCATCACCAGATCAATATTTATTTGTATCTTCTCAATCCCTACTCCAAGGAGTAACTTTACATCACTCACAGTAACTTTGTTGCTAGGGTAAATATCCTGGTTGCTATGGTAGTGTCAGTGATGTCATAATGATTTCAGCTGAAACCATCATGTCCGCTTCATAAAATAATAGTTACAGGGGTTGGTTTAAATAAATCATAGTGACATGGTTGCTAGGGTAAACATCCGGGTTGCTATGGTAGGGTCAGTGGTGTCATAATGATTTCATTTGAAATCATAATAACCGCCTTATAAAATACTATTTACAGGAGTTGGTTTAAATCATTGATGGCAAATACTGTTTCCCTCATTATGAAATCAATATTTAATTTTATCTGAAAAATCCTCCTCTATCAAGTAACTTTAAATTACTGTTAATGACGTGGCTGCTAGGGTAAACATTCTGATTGGCATGGTAGGATCAGTGATGTCATATACATTTTCCCTGAACACCAGATCAATACTTAATTTTATCTATAAAATCCTCCTCTAACAAGTAACTTTAAATCACTCTTAGTGATTTGTTACCATGGTAAGGGGCAGCGATCTTATATAAAGTTTCGCTTATCAGTAGATCAACATATATCAGTTTCATAAAATATTAGTTTAAAGGTTTAAGAAATCTGGTTGCTAGGGTAGGGTCATTGATCAGCAAGTCCCTGTTTTTTTTTTATCTGAAAAATGTCCCCCTCAAGGAGTTGCTAGTGTAAAGATCCTGGTTGCTATGGTGAGGTTTTTGATATGTGACATTCTCATCAACATCAATATCTTCACAATATCAAATTTCAACTTCATAAAATAATCGCCAGAGTGGTTGGTTTTAAAAAATGTCATGGTTCTAGACCAAATTGTGGTTAGTTCATTGATGGTATATAAAGTTCCCTTAACAGCAGATATCTATCTTTGCTAAAGAAAATGGTAGGGGCACAGAAAAATAGTAATCTAATATTCCACTACCAATCTATACTTAAATCTATTTGGGCAAAACTTGTACAGAGGTCTTGACTTAAAATTGTAAAATAAATATAGATGACTACAAACGAAATACAGGTAAAGTCTATCAACTTTTGATTAATCTTTTGTTTTTAATTGTAATTCTTGGTTATTAAATAAATAAATGTGAAAACGTAACTATGGTTTGTAATTTTTTTTTGCTGATCATGTAATCCTTGGCTTTGCTTGTTAAGTGGAGGTGTTTTGGGGCGGGGGTGGGGAGTTTGGGTGATTTCTGAACAAGAATATTCACTTTTCATCTTAGGGTTGTATATTTAAAACAGGGTTTAACATAAACATGTTTGCATGCTTTTCCCATATCAAAGCTAAATCACCATGAAGACAGTTTGCTGTCATACTATTGGTTACTAGGGTAAATATCCTGGTTGCTAGGGTAGGGTTATCGATGCAATATAAAGTTCATCTTATCAGCATATCAATATATTCCTGTTTCATAAAATGCTAGTAATTTGGATTGTTTGAAATAAATCAGTGACATGGTTGCTAGGGTAAAAATCTGGTTGCTAGGGAGGGTCATTGATGCTATGTAAAGTCCCCCTGATCAGCAGATCAACATTTTGAACTAAAAACAAATAGTACGTAAAAAGAGTAACTTTAGATGACTCAAGGTTAATAAGATAAACATCTTGGTTGCTATAGTAGTGTTATTGACATGAGTTCTCCTTATCAACAAGTTGTAGTCACATAAAATACTAGTAATTGTGGCTGGTTTAACTAAATAAAAGTGAAATGGTTGCTTGTATGTGTGAAGCAAGGTAGTTACAGACACAGGGTTGTGCTTTACCCAAAACAAAGCTAAATGACCATAAAGTCACTGTTTAGTATGACAGCACTTAAGGGAGTACTTCAGTGTCTTAGTGTCACGTTTTTGTGCCCTTTATTTTTTTCCACACCCCCAATATATTTGTTCAGGATGTTTCTCATAGCAGTACTGTACAACTGTATTGTAGATCAGTTTTTTTCACAAATTTGGTGGTGCATATATTATTGAACTCTGGAAGGAAGCTGAAGAAAATGTATGCAAGCAAAGTGAGAGCCTGCAAACTCAAAAACCAAGTTCATGTTCTGATGCAGAAGATGTGCAGGTGAGTATCTTTGGTTGCTTTGTGTTCTGAAGCTCTGTAGACTCACATGGGCTCTGAGCTCACCACCAGTCAATCAAAGGACATTGATTTTGCACAAAAGGGTTTCCACTTCCAACTAATTTAAAATGCAAATTCACACATTTTTTTTTAAAACACCCTGTTACAGTTAAGGATAAGTAAATAGCTAGTGATTAGTGAACAATAACTAGATTAGTAACCAATAACATCACCATTAGTCACAATCACCATTAAAAATGTCAACTTTTTATGACTATGGATTTGCATCAAAGGCATTTATTGATTATGACTTATACAGCAGCCCTTTTCTGAGTGTATCTCAACAGTTGGATGGACAACAGCAAGTTTATTTTCTAAAAGGGAACGAAGCATTTGTTCCTCTTTACAGCATTTAAGAAACAACTCAGTTTTAAATCAGTTAAGATTGAATTTACAGAATTTTATCTTCTAATGCTAATTTATGTCATGTTAATTTTTTTATTTGAAAACACATTCACACAATATTGTCAGCTTATGATGTGTTAACTCTAACAATATAAGGTATGATTTTGTTTTATTTGTGGCAAATTAGTAAATGATCAAGGTAAAACCATGAGTTCATGAGACACATAGACAACAACCAGTAAATGGCTCATAAACAGCTTGAAATGTTAATAATTTAAAATAATTTACAATTATGTAGACCCAATGCTCAGTAGAAACAATTATTAGAGGTATTCTTGCAACAAATTGATATCAAATTGAGGTATTGAATCAACAAAATACATCCTTTATTCATTTCAAATGATTGTGCATTATTAGGCAAAGGGTGGACACCTAAGCCAGGGGTCCCCTAAATAGTTGAGGGCCCAAAGCATTCATCTAATTGATTTTATTCCTTGCACGCCGCTAAAAAAAAAACCTGAACAGGTTGCATGTTTTAATCAGTTAGCAAATTTATAAGACTCAAATTGCGTTTCAAGATAAATTATAAAAAAGTGCATTATGTAGAAAAATCAGCCTAACATTATTTAAAAACTATCTGTAAAAAAACATCAAAGTACTATTAAACAAATCTAAGATTCATGGATTGCAATCCAACCTGCGGGGACGTTCAGACACATTCAGGTACGTTCAGATTCATCCTTTATCAGGAGCCAGAGTTACACTTACATCTACAATCCATTTCTTTAAAACACATTCAAAGTGCCAAGATTAACATTCCAGCATCAGCAGAAAAGAAAGTGCTCAACATCATTGTTCTAGTTTCACATCTAGCTCTGATTGGTGGATCCAGTTTGGCTGGTAGTTTCTACGCAGAGTACAAGTTAGCTTTTATTTGTTGAGATACGCATCCAGCCACATCTCTCCAGACTTCTCCAAAGACCTGAAGCAAGGGAGAACAGGACAGTTAGTGATCAGTGTGCTGCAGTACAAGGTTTCAACCTTAGATTATCAAAAACCTGTTTATGTGCAAAAGTTTATTTTGAGCTTTAAAAACTTCCTTGGCAATGTGTATGAAAATGTGTTTTGCAAATAAAATTGGCTTTCTTTAAAATTTGCTGAGGTACGTGAACCATTTTTACGATTATTTTGTTTCTTGGAATTCCAAATTCAACTTTTCAAAATGAAGTTTAACATGAGTGTTTTTATCAAAAATTAAATCTTAATAATTAGTTTGAATAAAAGCATCAAGAAGAGTCCTCTGGTTGGTGGCTTCCTAAAAAAACAAGTATTTAAGATGTTTTTGAAGACATTGAGTTCAATTAAATATGAATATCTATTGTAATACCTTCAACTTCTAAAGTATTTTATATTAAATATTAATATTTTAAAATCTTAAATCTATTATTAAATAATTGTTATTTTGATAGTTAAACCCTGGATTAATCCGGGTCATGTTAACGTGACTTAAACCCGGATACAGGCTTGCAAAACAATATTCCTAATTTCTTTGCAACGCAACAAAGTTTGTTCCCAGAATCAGGAAAACTGACCTTTTCAAGAAAATGTTATAAAAATGTATCATTTATTTCAAAATCAATTTGAGATTTCTTATTCGACGAAATCTGGAAGTGCACTATTCTGCACTTAATATGTTTTCATTTAACTTTTTATACAGTTTGTAGCGCACCGCTGCTCATATGTTTTGTATTGTATCAATTCTGCAGTAAAAAAATAAATAAATAAAAATGTCCATGTCTATGAAGGAATAAAAAAAGAGGAATAACTTGACTGAGACTCTTTTATTGTTAATGCATTGCTAAACTGTATCTAATCCGGTTAAAAAAAAATCTGAGTTGTATCAAGAGAAAAAAAAAAACTTGTTTTGGAACACCCTAATCCTTTATGTTTTCATCGTTCCTAGTGTTTCCATGTGCTCTGTTTCCTTTAATCTCCTTATTTGGACTTCCCCCAAATCACTTCCTGCACTCATTGATTTCACTTTTTCTATAATTAGCTTCCCTTTATATTTAAGCTTCTCTTTCTCGTGTCAGGTCTGTTACCAGCGGTATAGATGCATCTCTAACTGAGCTTGACACTAATGTACACTACATAATATTTTATGATATGTGTTATATTTTATTGACTTCAATGAAAGTTATTTTTTAAAACCTGATCTTTGCAGATTAAAAGGCTTTAGAGAAATTGAATTGGGCAAGTTAATGTAACAAATGAGTTAAAAGTTAAAATGTTCTACTATTAAAATCAGCCAATTGAACAGTATATTTTTTCAAACCCGTTCAAACAGCCAGAAAAGATGGCTGCTAAGATCTTGGACTGGTCAAGAATAAAAGAGTTAACTGAAAGCTGTTAAGTGTGTCTCATACCTGACGACGTCAGCGAAGGCCCGGGACAAGCTTTTCTCCTGATAGTCCACGCTGTACTTCTCACACAGCGCCCGCACGTGTGGAGCCGCACGCCAGTAGTTGTGCCGAGGCATGGTAGGAAACAGACTGAAAGGAAGCAGAACACAATCCTCAGATGCAGAAGAGACTCGGGGCACGCATTCACTCATGAGGATAGGTGAAGCGTCCTCACTGGTGCTCGATCTGGTAGTTGAGGTGTCCACTGAACCAGTCGTTGAAGAAGGACGGCTCGATGTTGCAGGTCGCTACCAGCTGAACAAACATGTAAAGAAAGTGAGCTGGAGATTCTGGGAACAGCCACTAGGGTTATGGAAGGCTTCAGTACCTGCATGCTGAGCCAGTCCTGGTGCTTCTCGTAATCGATTTCCATGGGGATGTGGCTCATCTGCGTCACCCACACGAACCAGTGGCTCTCCAGAAACCTGAGACACACTCAGAATTGAGTAAACGCTAAACACATCGATAAACTAATGACCTTCATGTGTGAATTTTAGGGCTGAAACAATTCCACGAGTTACTCGAATAACTCGATTACAAAAATGAGTCAAGACAAAATCCTCCGCCTCGTAGCCTCTGTTAACTCCTTTTATCCCGTGGTCTGTCTGAATACTGAATTGTGATTGGCTGGGAGGTATTTACCGAGGTTTGTGTGTTCACTCTATGTATGCTTGCTCTTCGCTAACAGCCGTTCTTCACAGTGACTGTTCACTCAACGCGAGCGCATTGTGCAGAGTTGTGCTCAACTTGGACTCTTTTAGCGATCGTACTATTTAAGTTTCACGGTTATTTTTTACACGTAACGCCATTTGTGAAGCCTCACTAATCTGAAACTGAGAAACATTCAATCCTGAAGAGAGACGAGGCCGGCAGCCTCATTCAGGAAATGCAGAGGATGGATCATTACAGTCCCCTTTTCTTCTATATTTTCATATATATAAGGAAACCCGGAGCTTCAAATTGGCATTGACCTGTCTTCATTCATGTTAATTTCTTTAATATGTTAATATTGGTCAAAGATAATGGAATAAAATGCGTAATCTACACCGAACGTTAAGACAACACAACATTTAAACGTCCGCACAACTTTTATCTGCGTAGTGAAAGCAGACTAACTGGAAAAATCTTCAGCTGTAGTGTTCCACTCGTTTATTGCTCTTTTAAGATATGAATAATAACTTAATTATGCGAGTGTTTGTAAACGAGACAAAAACTACGTTTATAAAGTGGAAACTGTAGACATCGTTGTTTGACATGGGGAAACTTGCGTCCAGAACAGCACATTCCACTTTATAAGTTTACTTTTAGGAAGCCTTGATTCTAATCTTCATTATGGCACGCTTTTGGTAACCTACACATAATGTTTCACTTGATTGTAAACTGATTTAAAGCGTTTTGATCTAATAATAATCAGTGTTTCAACATCTACTAACTTTGAATGTCTATGGCCAGGCAGCAGAGTCAAATTTTCAGTAGAATATCAGATTACTAAAATATTCGATAGCTACAGCTATAGTGAATTTTATGATGATTGACCATTTTCCATTAAATCTAAGCTGTTAATTTGCTAATCCTTGTTAAATCATGCTATCCTCATGCTATCCATTTGATAATTCATGCTAGCATCATGCTAATTACATGCTAAGTTATGTTAACATTATGCTAGCATCTCACTTGTTACCACAGGTTAGCATCAAGCAAATTACATGGTAATTAAGGCTACATCATACTAATATTTGTTATGAATGCTAGTTTATGGCATATTTATGCATACTACCTTCATGTTCATTTCCATCTGTAATCTTCCAAACTTTAAACTGTTTCAAACTTCAAACATATCGGCTAAAGCTTTATCAAATACTGATTTTTTTTAGACCAACAAAGTTTTCTTTAAAACACAGCAGTTACTGTAATACTTTCATAATTATCTATTAGTGTGCTGTCCTTGCCTCACTTTGTCATTAACTAATTTTGTTAAGTTTAGTCGTTATTCCCAGAAAAGTGTACTTTGCCCTGTAATTGTGGGGTGTTTTTTAAACACACAATTTTCTATTAAAACCATCTGACTTTGTCTGTAGTGTAAAAGTTTAGAATTTAATTAAATTAAAGTTATTTTGAAACAAACAAGGATGTGTTCAGACAGCTCAATTCACGTTAAAGCTCAATTTAAATTCTCGGGTGAAATCAAATATTTTATATGTGGCTTGTTTCTGTCTTGTGTGAGAATGGAATGCAAATTACTTGCCGGAAGCGGTGAATAATGAAAGGTATTCTTACCTCACAAAGTTAAAGAGAATAATAGCCCAGAACACTCCGTAGTACTGAGTGAAGCACAGGAAGTAGCGCACATAGTAACTGATGCACCACACCAGGTCCTGAAAGGAGCCCAAAGAATTTGATTAAGACTAAATTTTTGAAAAATTTCATTCACAACACGCAATAAAATAAATACATAAATAATATTGAAATAGAGGCTCCGGATATCTCTAATGGAAAAAGTTTTGCTGCATCTTTTTAAAATATTCACTTGCCAATTAATGTCGTCATGTTCATCTCTTGCTAATTTATTATAGCATCATTGTAAAAAAGCTTGACACTTTTTAAAAACTCAAAAATAATGACTTCCAATCTGAAAGAGAAAATAAACAGAGGAGGGAAGAGCACAAACAGAGTCCGGGCTAAAACGAACCCACTTATGAACACAAACTGAGGAAAAGAAAGAAGATCAGCAGAGGAAGAGAAGGTCCCAGATGACTTGAGCGATGAGAGCGATGACCTACCACCCAGAGACCATGCGTGATCATGTTCTGAAAGATCTGGAACTGGAAGTACACTGGGATGAGCAGAGGAGGTCCGACTGAACAAAAATCAAAGCAAAATCAAGAAAAAAAAAGTCAGCATGCTGTTCATGTCAAAACCTTTCACATATTTGGACATTTACAGCCCAAAAGTTAGATTGTTGTCAAAACACTTGTAAGAAGACCAGTGTGTTCCAATCCAAACACTATGCACTGCGCCCTTAAAGTAGAAACTCATTTTCAGAAGAGTATCTTCAGTTTTTAGTGTGAGACGAGAGTGTAAAACATCACGTACTGGAAGGGTTTTTTTCACGTCATCACACACGTGTGAGAACTTAACTCCTTCTTTTCCATTCCTTCATTAAAAAATATTCTAATAATAAATAATACACTCTCTATGTTGATGTTATTTATTTATATGCGTCTTCTTTAAAAATGAGTCGTATTACAGAGAGAGCTTGTTTGGGTCCTAGAGAAAACTCCTTCTGCCTGAGCGCAGTGAATTGTGGGTAATATCAGCCAGATGAGCAGTCGTCGATCTGCCGTTTAGAATCTAACCAGAAAAGCACTGCGCGGACACTTTTTTTTATGTACACTATGGTTTGGGAAACCCTAATTCTTACTTCGCACCCATAAAAGTGTGAATAGTGCGTGGATTGTGACGTAGCACAGCAAAACACTAGCTAAACCTCTAATAAGTTTGGTACGGAAAAATGGAAACACTAAGAATTCTGAATTCCTGGTTTGATTGGTTAGTAGCCTGAGTCCCGTTTATTTTTGTTTCGCCCAGAAACCGCATGGATGTGTACGATCGAGGACATTGAATATCCATGATGAAAATAGAAAATTTGTCATGTTAATGAACTAAACATTGGATTCGCTAGTGTCGTCATCTTCTGTGACTTTTTTATATGGCTAACTCTAACTATTGCATGTTGGTCAGGTGATGAGGTGAAAATTTTGTGCCCCCCGGCACATGAAGCTACCCGCAGACATGGTAACTATGTCACCGTTAAGAGGACCGGCAAATCCGGTCGATGCCAAACATTGAGAGATCTTGGTCTGAGCACAAACGTCCAAAAACATCCTGGGTAGACGGTCCAAATTTAAATATGCTATTAAAGCAAACATTTAAGTGCGCAGCTGTTGTTCCGTGTATTCGTTTTATTGTAACGTAAAAATAGTAATATCACATCGTTAACATTTTTTTAATCAGTTGAAATTAAGTCCTTGAATTCTTTAAGGGACATTAGAAAATCCAATGAACTGAACAGGGCAAATTAAACACTTTGCCTTTACAGATTGAGTTTCTAGGAATGGCATTTAAGTTCATTTTGACCGATTATTGATTACTGTGATTAACATCAGTCTCAGTATGAAATCTGACAATGTGACATTCCCATTTATAAAAAAAACGCATATATGTTTTTAAACTGGTGATCTACATACATTATAAGTCATTTCATTAATTCTTTCTTTTGTAACACTAGATGGTGGTAATGGACAAAAACAGATTTTTGCTGATCTTGCAATATACTAATGATGCTCCTCATGTTGAATTAACATTAACTTGTTCATATTTGTTTCAAACAGTATGCGCTAACCCAGCTGTAAACCAATGCTGAAGAGAGCCCCTCTGAGTTTCATCATTTAAAAGAACAACTACCACACTCCTCTTTGGTAAGACTAGATGCTACTTAAACATAATATGGGATAAAAATCGATGTGAAGCAGTTAGCACGCGAAAATGCGTATAAATTGTTAACAGAAAAATGAAATTTGTATATTTTTTTTTTGTTTGTTTCTCCACAAATGCAGTGAAGAGGTGGGGTCATTATCAGCAGACACATTGACAAAGAAAATAAAGTTATTTTGTTGTTTAAAATGCTATATTTATGAAAGTGTTGCATTGGTACTTGTTATTTTTGTGAAGTTAATAAATGTTTGGTTTAAATCAAAGTCTGTTGCTGTTCCTATTTTAACATATACTACTGATTAACATGTTGGAAACCCCGTGTGGTCAGACCGGACTGAAACTGCACTAGTTTTCATCATTTGTTAATTGTTGTGCACAAGTAGATACAAAATACTTGATGCACGGAATATGGAAACAGCAGCGAATCAACAGCTAAAAGATGACTAACATGTCTTTTTAACTTTCATTAAGGGGGAGGACGACTTTTCAATGACGAAATGTTTGCTGAGTAAGTGAAACGACAGGTGATTGGTTGTTTGTCATGTTGGTCAAACAGCCTCATGGGCGGGTCTTGACCAAAAATATCTGCCAAACCCCCCAAACTTTCCCCTCATCTGAAGCTCTGGCTAAGCGACACAACTGAAATCTAAAGTGGGCGTGGCGACTAATCGATGACAAAATCTGTCGCAATTTATTTTTTACAATAATGCAGATTTGTTTTTTCAGCCCTAGTGTGTTTAAAACAAATCTGAAAACTCACTTAGCTAAAAGGGCATTTGGGGGTGGTGGGGATCTAAGCAGACAGGAAGTGGTCATTTTATGTTTTACCCTGTTCGAGGTCAACAGCGTGGTGGTGCTCTACCCAAAAAAGTGATGAGTATAAATTCAAAAACATAAATCACCAAAAGGAACTTACTGAAGAAGAAGTACTTGTGCTGATGGTTGTAGGGTAAATGCTTGATCTTTTTAACGCCGTACTGCAAAAGACAAAAAGAGCTTCGCTGATTTGACACTACTAAGGGTTTATACAGTAGTGGGGATACTCTTACATAGTTTAGTGGGTTGTGTTGTGTAACAACTCAAATACTGTTTTCCAGTACTCTGAGGTATGAATAGAGAGTGGTAGAGGCTGTATGTGTTTATACCTCCACAGGCTGCACGTTTCCCACCACGAAGGCGTTGAGCATGTTGACGTCCGGGTCTTTCTTGAACACGTTGGGTTTGGCGTGATGTTGGAAGTGCCTGTGGTTCCACCATCCTGCAGATGCTCCCTGACACGAACACACACAGAGCTCTTACTGGGTTTACGCTAATGCTAAGCTTATGTATTTATGGGTGTGAGTTGGCTGGTGCTAAGAAAATAACATCATATCACATGCTATACCTTCAGGTGTCCGATGACAAATTTGTGCACCAGATGATTCCAGAAGGAGGTTTTAAACACAGAGAGATGACCAAAATCATGCTGCAGCCACCCAGCCTGCGACTACACAAACAAAAGCACAAAGACAAGGTTTCTAAGACTGGAATTTGAGAGTTTTTATGAAATGTTGGAAGCAGCAGGAGCGTCACGGTGGTGCAGTGGGTAGCACGGTCGTCTCACAGCAAGAAGGTCGCTGGTTCGAGCCTCGGTTGGCATTTCTGTGTGGAGTTCTCATGTTCTCCTCGTGATCGCGTGGGTTTTCTCCGGGTGCTCCGGTTTCCCCACAAGTCCAAAGACATGCAGAATAAGTGAATTGAATAAGAACGATTGCCCATAGTGTTAAAGTGTGAATGAGTGTGTGTGAATGTTTCCCAGCGATGGGTTGTGGCTGGAAGGGCATCCGCCGCATAAAACATATGCCAGAGAGTTGGCGGTTCATTCCGCTGTGGCGACCCCGAAACGGAAGAAAGCCGACATGAAAATGGATGGATGGAACATGTATGAGTCTCATGTCAATATCTGGCAACCCTAACAGTCACCTTTAAGATTTTGAACATTTATGAGTGTTCTTGAGGGTTTTCTCAAACGCTGCCAACCCTTACCATCACTTTTATGATTTTGAGTGTAAATGAGCATTTTCTCAAACTTTGACACCGGTATAGTTTTTTGCATTTCTGAGAATTTACAAAAGTTTTATCAAGCTCTGGCAATCTTAACAACCCTTTTTATGATTTTGTAGCATTTAGAATCATTTTCTCAATCTCTGGCAACCTCAAAGCAACAACAAAAATATATCAGATTAGCTTAAATGGACATTTGAAAAATAAGAGCTGTGAAAAACTAAGTCTTAAACAGTGAATATAAGACTTTGTAAGGTCTAAATTTGGGCTTTTAAACTATAGGCTTTTGAAGACTGCGCAGAAACCCTGATGAAGGAGCTTGCAATTTTTTGGTATTTGGATTTTTGTTCTAATTTTGTTACCGCTCGTGTAACATGGCGGCAAAACAAAAAAAAACCATCTAAAATTAAAGTATAATAGAACTTAAACTCAAATCTTGTGATCATTAGAATTATATGAGTGTTGATGTTGTAGCAAACTACAGTAATCTTCTACATTATCTGCAATTTAAGTTAACACACAGTTACATTCTTGGACCTCTCTATCGGTAAAGACAACGCCTGCTTGCTTTAGAAATGCCACCACTAGAGGCTCACCAAACAGATGCTTAAACAAAAACAAAAAAGTCATTTTTACCTGAGCAGTGGCCAGTAGAATAGCAATGACGAAAGTGTTGATCCACCCGGTTCCAAAACTCCAGAGGAGCCACAGAGCGATGGCCTCCAACAGCAGAATGTGCCCCAGATGAAGAGCGAAGAACAGCGGCTGCGTCCGGAAACAGCCTTCGGCCTCCAGACGCTCACGAAGGGCTCGGAAATCCTCCACCAGAGCCGCCTGCCACAGAGGCACACAACGTTACGCCTTTCTACTTTTTTTTTATTCTAAGGCTCTGCATTCACTTAACATTTAAGCATTTAGTAAACTTTTATCCTAAGCCACTTACAAAAGGGAATTGGTGAGACAATAGGGAGAGATAAACAGCAAATTGTTACAAAGGCATGTTTTTTTTAAACATGTTTCAATTTTGGAAAACCAGAATAATGAAGTCAATGTAAACTCAAGACTACAAAAAGATTACAAACATGATTTTGGCTTATTGCATTTCTCCCTGGAGAGGGTTCCATAACAGCTTCAACTGGGTTTTACAGATTCTTGTACGTTTCCAGCTTTTTCAGTAGATTTGCATCTGAATGGTGCACAATAAAATTTAAGCTTGAATAAAATGACAAGTTGAACAGATCTGAGGCACAAATATATTCAGATCCTACCTGACTCCTTCTTCCATATTTTTGAAAAATGAATTGAGTTATATATTAATTGTATTCATATTATAATGTCAAATTTATCTCACAGTCTCATTTAAGACTGATGCTATATTATTTTAGTAAAAGATAAAAAAATAACTGTATAATGCAATAAAATATTTTATAAAAATGTGTAAGTTCTGCTTAAACACTGGAAAGATAATCAAGATTTACATGTTTCTCTATTATAGAAAACTTTATTTATATATATAATATTTTATTATGTTATAGATATAGATGGTCACCCTTGCATCGTCCCAGCTAGTGTAGAACATTGTGCGTGAAAAAAACAACAATCGTTTTTTTGTCAACTGACACGCGTGTGAAAGAGTTTATCGAGTGGCCACACTTAAAACAAGCCAGACCTGAAAAGAATTGTGGGAAACCAAGGCATGCCAGGAGTCTCACTTAGTCAACTAAAAAGAGATTACCCTGATACAAAAATCCATATTGATTAAAAATATGATCTTCACAGGGATGAGGGTCTTTTTGGCTCATCGTGCTGAAATAACTATTGAAGTGTGATGTTGTTACTAAGAAATGAATCAAAGTGTAGCTTTTAAATGTTGAATATTTATGGCATTGAGTCTCTTAATTATCTGATGTACAAGTTGACTTGTTTGTTTGACATTGTTGTATCTGATTTGCTCTGACGAGTGTTCAGAGACGGGAAAGTTCATCAGACGCCATCCTATCTTGTTTTGGCTGAGCTAACTCTAGGCCTTGTGCTCTAGTAAAACCTCTCTCTCTCTCTCTCTCTCTCTCTCTCTCTTTAACAGTTTATTGAGTTACTTATTGTAATTACTTAAACAGGGATTATTGTGTAACATCATTAATTTACTTGAGTAATATTAGGCACTAATAAAACTAGTTGACTAAAATAATCTTCCTTTAGTTGGTTTTGTGTCAGTGCTCTTTCTTTATCAGCGTGTTTTCCAGAAGACGCAGTGATGAGAGTTTTGCTGAGTCTCAAGAGTTCTTTGCTTTCGCCACAACATCCCAACGATGCTGTAATTAGGTATTTTTGTCTTCTTTTGATTTAAAAATATTTTTTCAGACCAGAAATCATGTTTAGTGTTTGGTATTTCCCCCCCCAGATTAATCGGAACTACATGACTGTTTATTTTAACACATTTTTATAATATAAACAGAGAAATAAAAACTAAACTACTTATTTTATGAACAGCTGTTGTGCTTCTCATCTCAAATAATTCTAGCGAATTGTTTTGATGCTTGAAAATGTCAAATAAATATTTACTTGTCAAAAGCATATATTTATTTTTGGAATAGATATTGGTTTGGTGATATTTTTTTTACATAAAAATTAACCAAATTTCCTTGTGTGTCTTTTCCCGACCTAACATTCTCTTGCTGCTATATTCGTTTTATTTTTGGGCCATCTGCGGGATGGGAAAGTGGTTTCTCGGCAGATTCCCCACTTTTCCCACTTTTTTTTTTGCAAAAAAAAAAAAAAAAGACTCACTGAGCATCTTAATTTCAAAATCTCAACATGTATTTTCATATTGTCTCTGGATTTTCTTCATTCAAAACTGAAAACATGCGGAGGTCCTTAACCCAGGGTTTCTGCAGGTTTCAAAAAGTCAAATTTAAGACTTTTTAAGACCGTTAAGAATCTACATTTTAAAATAACATCAAGACACACGTAACTGTTTTCCATAATAAACAGTATGCTTCAAATACATTGTTTGAAACCTTAATCATCACTAATATTTTTGAGCATTTTTGTATATATATATATATATATCCATGGATGTCAGACAAATAAGATTTTAATTCAATTTTAAGATTTCAAGACCCAATGGAAACTTTACTAACTCAATCGTGTATTGAATGAAACATCACATTTTAGTACCTGTCTGTTTTTTTTCTAATGTTGCATGTTTTTTAGCTACACATGTTCATGACATTTCAAAATAAAAGAAATGGCACTATTCTTCAAATACAAAATGAAACATTTGAGAGGGGTGTTTTTTATAACCACTGTACTTTTAGTTTTTAATATATTTTCAAGATATGATGTCAAAATGAATTAATAAATAAAAAACAACCAAATAAAGAGTTTTTTAACATGTTCTTATTATTTGATTATGTATGTTTTCAAAGAAAAAGCACCCACATTTTTATCCGATAACAAGAAAACAATTCAGGTTTAAAAAGGTTAAATTTTCTATTTTTTCACTTGAACCAAATCATCTGATTTTGATGCGCCGGCACATGCAGGAGCTCCTGATAGAATCAGAATCCTAAATAAACTTCAACTGAGACAGGCGTGAGTCGTTCTAAAATACGAGCATCGGCGTGCGCTTACGTTCTTCTGTCGGTCCTGACTCGGCTCCGAGGTCTCGAGCTCCCCAATCACGAGCGGCTTCAGGTACTTCTTCACCAGCTGAAGATCTGGATGAAACGCAGTGAATGCTTCCTGTCACACAAAACACACATTCAAACATCGTCTTTAATTGTTTCTTTCTCATAAGAACTAAAAAGAGTGATTCTGGAGATACTAATAGAGTGAAAAAAGCTTTCCTCATTTATAACAAATTGCTAGTTTTTGCACATTTTGCATTGTGCATACAAAACATGGTGTAAAATAAAAAAATATGGTAAAACCTCTGTTAGCAGTTTGTTCTACAATATTTAATCATTGCAATTAATTATCCAATAAGATTGAGTTTGTATGTGTTTATGTTTACTTGGGATGAAACAGGAAATGACGTAGAGGGGCGGGACTTATACTGAAAGGAATCTCAAGGGATTTCCTGTTTCGGGTCACCTCTCTCCCGACTCTGGACTTGATTCTTCCCCCTTTCTCTCTCTCCCTTTTCCTTTCTCCTCTCTTATATTTCTCTCTCTCCCTTTTCCTTTCTCCTCTCTTATATTTCTCTCTCTCCCTTTCCTCTCTTATATTACTCTCTCTTCTCTCCCTTTCCTCTCTTCTCTCTTATATTTCTCTCTCTCCTCTCTTCTTTCCCTCTCTCTTCTCTTATATTTTTCTCTCTTCTCTCCCTTTCCTCTCTTCTCTCTTATATTTCTCTCTCTCCCTTTCCTCTCTTATATTTCTCTCTCTCCTCTCTTCTTTCCCTCTCTCTTCTCTTATATTTTTCTCTCTTCTCTCCCTTTCCTCTCTTCTCTCTTATATTTCTCGCTCTCCCTTTCCTCTCTTATATTTCTCTCTCTCTCTCTCCCTTTCCTCTCTTCTCTCTTATAATTCTCTCTCTCCCTTTCCTCTCTTATATTTTTCTCTCTTCTCTCTTATATTTCTCGCTCTCCCTTTCCTCTCTTATATTTCTCTCTCTTCTCTCCCTTTCCTCTCTTCTCTCTTATAATTCTCTCTCTCCCTTTCCTCTCTTATATTTTTCTCTCTTCTCTCTTATATTTCTCGCTCTCCCTTTCCTCTCTTATATTTCTCTCTCTCCTCTCTTCTTTCCCTCTCTCTTTTCTTATATTTTTCTCTCTTCTCTCCCCTTTCCTCTCTCCTCTCTTATATTTCTCTCTCTCTTCTCTTCTTTCCCTCTCTCTTCTCTCTTATATTTCTCTTTCTTCTCTCTCTGTCTCCCTCCATGATGCTTGCAATGTGATTATATGCTTCATTGATATCAAGGTATGAGCTTCATTTATGTTCGGAATAAGTAATAAATTGCTGTTTGCGATTGTGTTCATAAATCATGTCTCTGGAGTATTCATTTCCATAACAAGTTTTGTTCACGAATGCTGAAGTAAAGGAATAATTAGCTCCTGTCTTGAACACAAAGGCATTTTAGCTCCATATAACAGAATAGTATGCACAGTGAGCGGATTGGGTCGTAAGGCTACAGTACGCTTAAAAACATGCTTTTGGTACAAGCTTACCACTGCGAATTTTCCTACTAAATTAAGACAGATTTAAAAAGTTCTAGCCAACTTTGTATACTAATACAGCAGAGTAAAGACTTTTTACACTAGCGTCTTCTCCAGCGTAGTGTCCGATGATCCTCAGTCCTCCGGGGTGTCGCTTCACCCAGCGGCTCACATCGTACACCTTCCTGTCCACCACCACCCACTGGTCTCCTGGTTTGGTGTGTTTCTGCACCTCGTCCCAGGAGAAAGAGCTGGATCTCACACCCGTGGGCGAGCTTCGGTCTGTCTGCTCGCCTCCTGCGCCCATCGCGGATCTCTCAAAGACTGATTCAGCACTGCCGCAATCAAAGAAATGTTTTTAAGATCTTAAGCACTCAAGTAGAACACAGTGGTACAAAGAAAAGCAAACAAATAAAAGGAGCTACATAATTAATGTGCATAAGATGTGCACCTGGGGTTCAAAGACATCAATTTAACTGTGATTGAGGAAAGTAGACGTTTATGTAAGAACACAGGAATATAAGAAATAATTTTGTGGAATACTAAACGAACTTTTTTGTACGTGTAGAGGTTGCGTAATTTGTGTTGTTGTTGCCAATTTGAATTGTGTGTAATTGGGTCACATGGGCACGCAGGGGGATGTTCACCTGATGGCATTTCCTGTTTGTGGAACGAATGAGGCGAGGGTGGGTGAGCGGGGACGCTTACTTTCTTTTGACCGTTACCTTTGATTGTTGCTTTCTCTGAACATTTTGCTTTATTTATCACCTGTGATTTGCTTGTTTGTCTAATTTTTTATCACGGTACTAAATTATGAAACAAAACTAAGACTCGTTGAGTTCATTCTAGAGCTGCAGCAGTTAATTGAATTCAGCGGAAAAAATTATCGATTACGGTTTTAACGAGTCTAAGCTTTGTTTAATAAAAAAACTTTGGGTTTGTAGAATCTACTTCCGGTGCACGGTCACGAGCGTCAACAAGACAAAACACGACAGATGAAGTGTGACGATACAAAGCAAAGAAAAAATGGCAGAAGTCATCTCAGATCCTCTCAAGCTTCAGCGTGGTTCAGAGCACAACATCAGTAGACAAAGCCTTTATTAGGTTAGAAATATTAATAATAATGTAGAAAAGGTTAGAAATCTTTAAGCGTTTTAGAATCCTTTCAGGTTTTTTATTGTTAACTCATTGATTGTTCTGTACAATACAACAGGACCACGCTCAACGGTATAATCTATTAAAAACACTAATAATGTGCTTCTGAAAGTGGCTTTTTTAGTGAAATATGGGAGATGGAGACTCCCTTTGAAGAGAAATTAGTCACTTAATTAAATACTTTAACCTTCACACAATTTTTTATCATAATAAAAAACTAAAAAATTCACCTGAAATCTTGATCTGTAGTTTTTAGAGATTTGCCTAATTTAGTGAAATTCTGTAATTCTGCGATGTCTATAATAAGCGGATTTTATTAGTAAACTGTAATTTGTGCCAGCCTTTAAGATTAGCATGTAATGCAGAAACGTGTGATACTTCTGATATTAAATACCTTTTTACTTTTCTGTAATGTAAAATTTTAGGAGATATTTTAGAAGAATTGAGAGCTTTAAATTGATTAATGGATCGATCGATTACAGTGATATGTTAATCAAAATAATCGATAACTGCAGCCCTTGTTCATTTCCACCACTTTGTTAACTATGCTTCTTTAAAACAAACTGAGCTTTTACATTTTTATCAGCATGATCAATTTGAAACATAAGCACTGTTTGATTGAACACTTAAAATTTTGGGGATTTCTTATCTTTTAGTATGTGCAGGTTCTATATTCCTATATACATTACATTTGTACTCTCCAATTACTTTTTTTAAGAATAACTCTTCAAAAATGTAGAAAAACATGCCTAAATTCCTCTGTCATATTTCTGATCCACATGTTTCACATCTGCTGATGGATTTAATACCTTGTAAAGTCTTCAGTCAGATAAGATACGCTATAACTTATTCTAAAACAGCTGATTACGACGACCTTGAAATCTTTTAAAGTCGAAACACCCTTGATAGAACAATCTCCCGACCCTTCTCAATCTACTCACAGTCAAATTTTGTAATTACTGTATGTACTGCAAATCCACTATCTCTGGTTTCCAATTACAACATTAAATCCTCTGAAGTCAGAGGGTAAAAGTAGAGGATTAAATTTGCTCGCACTGCTGTAATACAGGTGTTTTGTGTGCACTTCTACTTTTAAAAATACATCTTAATGTGTAGATTTGATTCTTCTTTATTTGATCATCTTCTTTACATATAGATTATGATGACACCTCACCACAGACTAAACAAATCAGCTTCAGCTGAAAACAAACTATGTATAAGCTACCAAGAACAATAAAAGCATTATAAAACGTGCATTTAGAAAAGTTAACAAAACGGGAAGCTTTATCGACAACTGGACATCAAACCGGTGCAAAGTTTAAGTTAAGCTAGTTTACATGCGTCAGCAGCGATGGCATAGTGGTCGGTGCACAGACACATGCAGACATACACCTGAAACAAGAGTTCCAATCCGACCCTGGTCCACCCCTTCTCCCTGACCTCTCTTCCAAAACCTTTCTCTCCGCAGTACAAAGGAATCGAAAGCAAACAATATCTTTAAAAGGTTCACTTGAATCTATTATGCCACTCCTGATTTGCTCTCCAAATAAAAATGTTTAACCATTTCAATCAGATTGAAAACGCATTCATTCTAAGTATGACATGATCAGACTTAAATTGAAATTCTATTAGAACTCATACCATAAGGACAGTCTCAGATCATGTCAATTGCTTTCCTGACAATAAGTAATAAGAACTGTCCATTTAAAAAAATATCTGAATTTCTGAATTTTAGAAGCAAAAAAATATCTTACATGCAGCAAACCGTGTTATCAGCCAGGATCTCCGTACCTACATTATTTTGGAATTTTTTTAGCCAATCTGTAATTCTGTTTCTCAAAACTGTAACGGTTGTACTACTACAAAATAAATACATATAAAGTCAAGGTTCAGCTAGATATTAAAATATCATTGTGTCTCTTTTCAACTAGTATCAAACCACACCCAACTTTGCAGTAAAATACAGTTTATCAAAGCTCAAAAAGTATATATAGTAGATTTTTATGTCATCTTTTCTTGATTCATTTTTAGATGAGTAACTTCAGTAAACCCTGAGGGTAAAATGACCTCTATCCAGAGCACGCAGAATAGACTAAATATAAGTGAGTTAAAATATCTGAAGCTCGCTGTTATCACCTAATCAGTATGGAGCAAATTTTGTGCCAAATCACAAACAAAATGCAAAAAAAACTGTATTTGAATTAGGCACAAAACTCACTCCATGCAGCTACATACTTTATTTCCCATATTTATTTCCAAAGGATAACTTTATTCGCAAAACAAAACTAAAAAACTGAAACCTGTTTGCAAATATAGAAGTGGACTTAAACAGAGCGTAAACTCAAAAAAGTTTGTAAAAATTTGCTTGTTTACAGCATTGAGTTTATGCTGCAGATAAGTGTCAATTTATTTGCAGCTTACATTCTGTTTATGCTCAAATCCACTTTTATAGTCAAGTTATTCTTTGTAAAACTGTTTGTTTGAAGAACGGCTCTAATTGTATGTCAATTTTGCACAAAATTCTCTCCATAAAACAGCCTCTTTTTCACTGAAACCTTGCACTTTGTAATAAACATTGTACTTTCTCTTTAAAAAGCTCATAACTCTAAGTTTCTATCTCAACGTGGAAAACAAGAATTGAACTTAATACTTGTTAAGGTACAAGTTGAGAGCAGTTGAGAACACAACAAAGTTACTTTGAGGAGAGACAACTAGATGCTCTTCTTTCAAGTAGTTTTTCTTTAAAGAACTTTTGCTTTGCATCGTTCAGATAAGAAGCTAATAACTAACTTCTTGAGTACATTTTTCATTTGATATTTCTTTTATACTCTTACGTATAGAGAAATAATTTGGTAGTTACTATTACTTAAGTTTATTTTTCACTTTTTTTGTCAATATAGTGAAGATCCAAATAAGAAAAGAGTCAATTTAGCTCTTTAGATTTTACTGTGTACCTTTAAATCTTTTTACTCTTTAGCATGCAAAGTCTGTTTTTCTGCAATATCTTGAATTGGGTCATTTTAAAGCTAATTAATGCTTAATTAATGTAAAAATAAATGACATTAGGAGAAAAGTTAGATCAATGTCATTTAAGTTCCCAAGACTTGCAAAGCAGCATTTTCGAGACAGAAAGTGAGAACATTTGAAAGTTTTAAGGATGTAAATAAAAGCTGAAAGTCATGTAATGTAATAAAAGCGTGATTAATCTTTCTGAGGGATTTCCAGAGCTCTGAAACACAATCCTCGCTCTAGTTTAGGATGAAGACAATGAAAGCTCACATAACCTCGTTTCTTAATGAGTCTTTATGCTCATGCACCAGAATATCTTCATTTTATCGGTCTCAGTTTGCTTTATTAATCCATTATTACTCAATACACTTGCGTTTGCAAACTAGGAATTATCAAACATCCAAGAAAAAAACTGAAGCGATAACTCCTCAAACAAAAAGATGCCATTTCGGCTGTAAACGAACTTGATGAACTACTTAAGTTACATAACACCATGCAACACTATGAAGCGCGCCGTTATAACTTACATAACTTGAGAAGAAAAGAAACTGTGCAATGCATCCGCACCTGGTTCAAACTTCACGAACCGACTCACCCTCTCTGTCTGGAGACGCTTTAGTCCGCCCTCGCTCGTAAAGTCTCAAAAAAGAAAGAGATGCGACAGAAGAGCTCTTTCGGTCTTATACGCTCTCTCACATCACTTGGACTTCTGCTGAATTCCGAACAGATCATTCGAGCACCTCATCCAATCAGAACGCGGCTCTGTACCGGTCTGCTGAAGCATCAGCCAATAGCGGGAGGAAACAACTTCTAGAGGGCGGGGCTAAAGAAGAGTTACTCAGGTTCGGATGAGACGAGAAAACAGCATCGATTTTTGCAAACAAACGCTAATAATCTAATTTTAGCTTTATATAATATTACTAAATGAGCCTGGGGATGTTAACTGGGTCAGATAACGTCACGAATAGCCTTAAACAGCCAACATATTCTTAAAATGTTGCCCAATAAGGATGTTTGTAATGAACATGTGAGTTGTGGGAAAAGTTTTCCTACTCTCTTTTGCAGTAATACCTTAAAAAGTTTTGCTCTTATCTTATTGGGTATTTTGCCACTTGTAGTTGTCACTTGAGTTATATAATCAAAATTATAAAATTTTTATTATATGTTTATAATCTAAATAAATCTATAGGCTTGCTTTACTATTGATGTAAATGTGATTTAAGTCTTTTAATTCTTGAGAAAACCCACGCTTGTATCCCAGAAAAGCATTTTTATCAACAAAATTTGTATAAAAATACATTAATAAAAAAATTGATATAATTATTAGGTTATTAAATTGAATACACACCTAATTAAATGCTGGCAGGCGTGACTTTTGTTACATTATTTGATGAAAAGGACACTACAGCTGACAATATTCACAAAGACTTTTGGACTATTTCATGTAAAGAAAACCCGCAGACTAAGAAATTAGTACTTTAAGCATCAGACAGTTTAATACTGTATTTTACAATTTCACGTGACATTGCATCATTGCCATTGCTTTTGTATCTGATAATGCTCAATAAAGCAAGATAATACGATGCTGATAAAATTGTCTTTAAGCAAGATACCAAAAATGTTTGCATGCATCTGTCTTTTCAAGGTTGTTTTAGCTCAGATTGAAATGCTTTTGTTCAGGCAAGATATTTAATCTGCTTGTAGTTTAAGGTAAAAAAAAATAGCCCTAAACAACTGAAACGAAATCCATTTGAATCCTCGTATGAGCTTCATGTCACCTTGACCCGAGACGTTTAGAGCTGGTGCAAACTTTGCCCGGATGTTTGTCAGAGCAGATATACATTAGTATTCAACCAGCTAATGAATATTGATAGGATGACATCACAACTGATACTCTATTAAAACATACACTTATTTACAAGCAAGATTTCTACTGTTTGAAAAGGTTTGTCTTAAAAAGTAGTCTCGTTAGGTTATTTTTATAATAAATTGTCATTATATTTTAAAATCAATCAAAAAGTATTATATATATATATATATATATATATATATATATATATATATATATATATATATATATATATATATATATATATATATATACTGTAAAAAACTGTAGATTTACAGCTAATATTCTCTGTACTGAACTGTTCTCTGAAAAAATACAGTTTTTTACCATAAAAATGTAATGTTAAATTACAGGATGTTTTTTAGTGTAAGGTATAAGGTTTATTTAGTTTTGTCTAAGCACAACCTTTGAAGGACATAATGAGATTTCAAGTTTTTTTTTATGAAGTTCACTGTCAAATTTGAGCAAAAAAAAAACATTATTTTAACTCATTACTTATTAAAAAATAATGATGATTAGTGTAAAAAAACTGTAGTTTAATAACAAATAAAATTATGATGAGTTCAGTTTAAAAATAAGGTTTAAAAGTATCACTTCATTCAATTAAATTAAATTAATACAACTATAATGAATAATAATAAAACTGACAAGTGATGAAGGAATAAGAAAAACTACCTTTAAATAATTTCTATTAAATACAACTTGAGATTTACTTAGTTAATACTCAAATGCCAGCTTTCAGCAGAAGTTACGTGAAGTTCAGAGCTGCAATCTAAACCTCCATTATCAAGAAAACATGGCTTTAAATTCTATATTTAAGAAAAGAAAAGTTTCATAGTTAAAAACATTACTAAGAACATTAAGTATTAAATTAACTAAATTGTAAGAGTATTGTACTATTGTAATATTAAGCACTGCATAAATTCACAATAATTCCAATAAAGCAACAAGAAACAAAACTATATAGATAAACTACAATATTTAACATCATGAAATTCAGATTTTAAGATAGTAAAACTTATATATATCTTATATATACTTATATTATATATATAACTTATTATATATATATATATATATAATCTTTAATTTGTTGTTTTTTTATTATGTATAAATAATTTGAAATGATACAGTAATAGTATTTTAGCGCTTGTAAAATATTTTATTCTTAATGGTAACCTAATCAGTGCCAGCAGCCTTCCGACCCAAAGCCAATAAGGTGACTCGTGACAGATAAACGGCATCCAATGAGAGCTGGCGTGTTGATCGGGGGCATGACGCGTGGCGTCCACTAGAGGCTCCGAGCGGCTCTGACAGCGTGGAACCCTGAGCTGAACTTTGAAGCATCTCGAACAACTCTTCAGCAGAGCCAGAATAAACCTGCTTCAGGGCAGCTTGATGTTAGTCCTCACACGAGTTCTGAGACGTGCTTTCAACACAATCAACGTTTTCAGGCCATACACATAGTGTTGTACATTTAATTCAAATAAACAGAGCAAAAGCAAGAAATGTGTCTAGCCCAAATCTGTCCTCTCAAACCTTTTCGTTTTGATTGTAATGTTTTTACGCAAGAGAAAGAAGGATGCAGAAAATTTCTTTAGATTATTTGTAAATAATTCATTTGTAGTGAAGTGATGTGTTTTAAGTGGCCTAAATAAGCTGTAAGCATTATTTTTAGAAACAAAATGTCAATTAAACTCAGAAAATAATTTTTAAAAACATTAACATGAAGTTGATTTCTTTAAAATCAGTATAAAAGTATTAATCAATTAGCAGGTTATGTGAAGAAGTAATATTATAAAAACGTATAAAATTGACAAGAATTTAATGAAGACATTAGTCATTTATTAAATTGTATATAGTGAACATGTTAAATTGCCTTTGAATACCGTTTCAATGTGAATGCTTGTGTGATAGTTTTAGTGATTAATAAAATGGATCAGTTTAAAATAAGTATTTGAAAATGGTTTCTTAGTTATGACATGCATTTATTTTTTGCATAACTTTTAACTTGACATGGAGCTATGATGGCGTCACAGTGGCGCAGTGGGTAGCACGGTCGTCTCACAGCAAGAAGGTCGCTGGTTCGAGCCTCGGCTGGATCAGTTGGCATTTCTGTGTGGAGTTCTCATGTTCTCCTCGTGATCGCGTGGGTTTTCTCCGGGTGCTCCGGTTTCCCCACAAGTCCAAAGACATGCGGAATAAGTGAATTGAATAAGAACGATTGCCCATAGTGTTAAAGTGTGAAAGTGTGTGTGAATGTTTCCCAGCGATGGGTTGTGGCAGGGAAGGGCATCCGCTGCGTAAAACATATGCCAGAGAGTTGGCGGTTCATTCCGCTGTGGCAACCCCGAAAGGGAATAAAGCCAACATGAAGACGGATGAATGAATGGAGCTATGATGACCGCCTCTTTATAACCACGTGACTCTCAAGTGCCACTCTTCTTGCCTTTTTCGGTTGCTAGGGGGAGAGAGACGGTCCATAGCAACGCTTGGAGTGAGTGAGTGAGTGTGTGTGTGTGTGCATGCGTGAGAGAGAGAGAGAGAGAAAGAGAGGGAGAGAGCGAGCGAGAGACAGAGAGAGAGAGAAGAGAGGGAGAGAGCGAGCGAGAGAGAGAGAGAGAGAGAGAGAGAGGCGAGAGAGCGAGAGAGAGAGAGAGAGAGAAGGGAGAGCGAGGGAGAGACAGAGAGAGAGAGACAGAGAGAGAGAGAGTGAGTGAGGAGAGAGGAGAGAGAGAGAGAGAGAGAAGAAGAGAAAGAAAAGAAAGAAAGAGAGGGAGAGAGAGAGAGAGAGAGAGAGAGAGAGAGGGAGAGAAGAGAGAGAGAGAGAGAGAAGAGAGAGGAGAGAGAGGAGAGAGGAGAGAGAGAGAGAGTTTGGTTTTGATCCTGAAAGAAACTCTGCTATCGAGTCGGACGCCCTGGGAAACTTTAAACTGAAATCGCAGAGGATTTTAATCGAATATTCGGACCACAGGAACTGGATCTAGGATTGATCCCATCAGCTCGGTTCACATTGCCGGCGGCCAGGTCGCAGCAAGACCGATCCCGGATCTACTGACAGGGAGCGCGGGAAAAGAGACTCGTTTGGCGGGAGAGAAAGGCTGTGCGACATTCCGCCTGTCTGAAGTAAAAAGCTCCGTCAGAATTTTCTTACTTATCCAAGTCAATTCAAGCTTTCAAAAGCGAATTTAACTTTACACTAGAGAACCATCTGTATGCTTGCTTATGCATTTAACAGTTATTAGCAATTATAACGCTGATAAACCTATCTGACAGGAATAAGAGTCAATGCATGAACAAACTACAAGTTAAAAACTTTTATCTTTACTATAATTTTAGTGTGGACTAATTAATGTTTCTCCAAATCAAAAATTGTAATATTTTTTTCTCGTTGATCTGCTAGTTAACAACTCAAACAAAGTCACCTGTATAGCATGCAAATGTCAGGAGGAACTTTTGGCACTTTATGAGTTTACGTCGAAGACAAAATTAAGCTCAATTCCAGTTACAGTTACACTTTTTTGTACAACTACTATTACTATTACTACTACTATTATTACTACTACTACTACTATTACTTTTATTACTATAGTCTAATCTATGATTCATGACTTAAGCATATAAATTAAGTTAAAACCTTGAAAACACGAAAAATGTGCCCTTGCTGGAATAAACACCGGATTTGCTGACATTGGTGTTGGCTGCATCGAGACTGTGGGAAATCCGCCTGTAGCACCATGTGTCGCTTTGCTGAATCTGTCGCAGCTTGGTCCATCCGACTGACTGAAACTGACACGGGGAGGACAGGCCTGGCCCACAGACCTCCTCACACTCTCACCCCGTCCTGAAACACACCCTGACTAACAGGCAACCACTGGCGAGCCTGCCAGGAGTATGGGCAACTCATCTGGAAAAAAGGACGCACCCGAGGACGAAGGTGGAGGTGATGATAAGAAGAAAAAGGATAAGGATGATGAACAAGACAAAGGGGATGAAGCAGGTGAGAAAGAAGAAGAAGAGGAGGAAGAAGAAGAGTTAATCATTCAAGATGAGGAGTTACCCCTTGGTGTAGATGAACTTTTAGCAAGTGGAGATCCAGTGTTAGATTTGAGCTATTACAAATTTCGTAACATTCCTCACCAAGTTCCACATCTTGACTATTTGGAGAAATTGTATCTCTGTGGAAACCGCCTCCGTGATGTACCTAAGTCAATACGGAGACTTCAAGGTTTGAAAACTCTTGCTCTTGACTTTAATAAGTTTGAAGATGTTCCACTTTCGGTTTGCCGACTGAACAACCTCACCTGTCTTTACCTGGGAAGCAACCGGCTGATGAGTCTTCCTCCAGAAATAGGGAACTTGCATGGTTTGCGCTGCCTCTGGATTGAGAGCAACTACTTTCAACACTTCCCAAAAGAGCTTTATGATCTTCCCAATCTCCGCTCGCTACAATTTGGGGACAACCGCCTGCGCACCCTTCCCTCGGACCTATGCTGCATGGAGGCACTGAGAGGAATCTGGTTGTACGGAAACCGCTTTCAAGAGTTTCCGCGGGTTCTTCTCAAAATGGAGTACTTGGAGATTCTGGATATGGATCGCAATCGAATTACGGAGTTCCCTAATCTGCATCATCTTCCATCACTGAGACTTTTCTCCTACGACCACAACCCTGTGAAAGAGCCTCCACGTGTAGGACCGGAGGTGTTAATTGTTGGGGAAGGTGCTGAGGAGGTTTTACAAACTCGTGAGAGAAGGAAAGAGGCTAAAGAGCAAGCGGAGAAAGAGGCAGAGGAGGCGGCGGCAGCTGCAGCAGCGGCAGCGAATCCGGTTATTCACGGGATACTTAAAAAACTTCGAATGAACTCTGCCCTCAATCTGGCAGCTGCAAAAGAGAAGGAAGCAAATGAGTCTGCAACCCCAACAGGGGATGAGGGAGAACCCCAAAATTACGATGAAGGGGTGGAACCAGATGGGCAAAGTGTGATGTTTGATGAGGTGGGGCTTGGGTTTGACGGCGAGCCATTGGAGTATGAAAGGGAGGAGCTTATTTGTGAGGAAGAGGGGTATGAAGGCTATGAGGGGGTGGAGCTAGAGTATGAGAGAGGTGACATGGACTATGAATATGAAGGTGAGGAGCACAATCAGCCTTGAACATGTAAATCAGATGTTTTTGGTTGTTGACAATTGAGACCACAAAGACTTGAAAAATGGTGTAAACCAGCTGTCATCGGTTTCCAGGATATATATATATATATATAGATAACGCCAAGCCAATGATCCCTGGTTGTCAATACGTTTTAGGTAATATGAAGCAGTGCATGATGCAGACAAGAAAACAGATGGAATTTGCACAGTTATGTGTTGCAGAAATCATACTATTCTTCTGGAGTAATTCAAGGGTTGCCGGTTCAATCCTGAGTTGAGAGACACCAAGTGTGATATTGGGGTTACGAAAGAGACAAACCTGTAAAGGATTTGAGTGAAATGATTGGTTCACTTTGAACCAACATTTATTTTGTTCTATGAAACTTCTTAAATATAATCAGATTTTTTTTGTCAGTGCAGTGAACTAAACAGGCAGATATTCATTGTGTTGACAAGGACTGATGCAATTTCTACAAACATCTTCATTCTGCCCAGTTTAACAACATTTTGATGAACTGCTTTGACAATACAGGAATGCATCTGTAATTCTAATACATAATAGTCCCATTAAACGTCATAAGTTTTGCTAGTTTACTTTTATTTTTGGCTGGACCATCAAATGACTTCAATATTTACAGGCTAGGATTAGTTGTCATAAACAACTGTGAAGAGCTCTGAAGCTGCACAATGATTTGATTTTTTCCAAGTGACATTTGTATGCGATGTGTTTCTGAATAAGAGCAGGGCTCTAGATTATTAGTTTGAGAGTGCTTATGGAAATTTACTTAAATATGAGTGTTCTGTATCAATTGCAGTGAGGTGTGTTGCTGAAACCAAATCTTCTCACTAAATAAACAATGAGTTTGCCTTACACGTTTCAATGATTCATGTCTACTCGGCTTATCTGGAAACATATCTGTAAGCTTTCACTCAAAGTATGTGGTACATACAACACTGTTTAAGCCCTGCTGAATAATTTTGTACAGATGTTTAAAAAAAAAATTGTTATTATAAATGTATTGACAACTTTTCTAGTTGTTAAGTTTAAAGTTCATATTCTGCTGAAACTTGCTTTTGTTTGGACAAAAATCTCATTGAGTTGCATAGACAAGTTAGACTCAATATTTTTATAAGGATGTTTTTGATGCATTAATGTTATATTACATCCAGGATCATTTGTAACTTTTAGGGGCATACAAAAATCTGATCTCACATTTGGCTGGCATAACTTTTGTAATACACTTTTAAAACATGCAAAGCATTATTTACAGTGTGATTAAAACTACGCGGATGGAAGTAAGTCAAGACATGTCCATTGTTAAATGGTTCCTATTTAAACACTGGTTTAGGTGTTAATTCTACTGCCACAGTGTTTTTAGTTTGTCTTCACACTCGAGCTGTTTATTCAAGTCCACACCAGTTGTGTAAATTAACAAAATTAATTGTAACGTCTGACTTGACTTTGCCTCCAAACACTAAATTCTAGTGCCTACAATACTCTACACTGAAGAAAAAAAATACAGACAGAAACGTGTTTCCTTTGTTTTAAAAGGGAATTTCCGTAAATGTAAAAATTTCTGTAATAAAAAAATATGAATTTTTTTTCTGTATTGCACAATGTTACAAGAAAAATCTAAATCACTGTCTTGAGTGGAATTCAAACTCTGAACTGAGGAGCACCTGGGATTTCTAGTCCGCTTTATCTTGAGGTAGTGGCAGTTAATACCTGGCTTGAAATTTATTTCAATACATGATTACAAATAGTTTGCTAACTCAACACAGACACTACTGTATATAGACATAACCATGACAAGTAACAATGTGTTTAGTACATAAGTACAAGCTTTAAAAGCTTTACTTCTACACTGACCAACTGAAAAAGAAAATTACGAGAGCTGGCAAGTGTTCAGGATATAATGGCACCTGTTCAATCAGCAGACTATCCCTGAAAGCAATCAGAATTTTTAACTACATACAAAACACTGTAAACCAAAAAACGAAGAGGGCTTTTGTTCTGTCAGGTTTTCCAGCGTAGATATTTTCTACAAAACATCCTTTGTTTGCAAGAGGAAAATAATGGAGAGGAATTGGCATCAAAGAGAGAAGAATTTCTCTTACAACAGAGCAAAGTGTTAAATTAAACCTGGTGCCAATTGTTGGACCTGTATAAACATCGTCAAATTGATAAATGGAACACATCGAAAGTTAAATAGACATTGTGAATGTTTCATTTAACATCATGCTAAAATTGACCATTGTCATCACATCACTTAGTTATAATCTTGTGTTGTTACTACTGTTGTTAATGATAATTTAACACTACATTGCACTGAATAATAGTAAATGATCTAGTAACTGATGAAAAAAAAACAGTTCTTGTTGGCCTTCTGTGTGATGTGTGAACAGAAGAGAAACATCAGGCAGAGAACATCTTTGGGTGTGCGCTCCATAAAAGGACACAGAAGTTAGTCATTGATGTCCATGGAGACAGACTGAGGGAGACCAGCACTTAGTGTGTGGAGTATGAACTTCAGGAACACATACCGGGACGGTTGGGAAATTAAGATTGCATCACTCCAAAAGTACGCCTAACTATATAATTCTATTTTCAACATTATCTAAAGTTTGGAAAAACAGTGTTAAAACATAGGTATCAATGAACATTATTATGAGGATAAAGAAAAAGCAACTAAATATTTTGGACAACCAATCGAAATTGCAATTTGGCCATCTGGAGAGAAATCTAGAGCAATCCAATGATAATTAAAGCGATAATTAAGAATTTTGCCTATACACCAGGCTCTGATAAAGAAATTAATTTCACATAGTCACGCACCTCAAAAATAAAAATTCAATTTGTGTTGATGATGGAGTCAGTCTTCTTCTTTCGGCTGTTCCCAGTTAAGGGGTCGCCACAGCAAATCATCTGTTTCCACCTAACTCTGGCCTCAGTATCCTCTACTCTTGCACCAATTACCTTCATGTCCTCCTTCAGCACACCCATATAACTTGTCTTTGGCCTTCCTCTTGCCCTCTTGCCTGGCAGCTCCATCTCCAACATCCTTCTACCAATATAACTACTATCCCTTCTCTGCACATGTCCAAACCATCTCAATCTGGCTTCTCTGACTCAGCCACTTTTTGTGGATTTTTGTGACTTTTTTTCAGCCACTTTTTGAAAAACTCACAACCTGACGTGATTTGTATGCTCCTGATTTGTTCAGCTTTTTTCTCAGAAATCTCATAGTCACCCAAATGTCTATTCCAGTCACATCTGCCAAATATCTTATTCTAGTCAAGGAGTGTTTTCATTGCCCTTTCCTCTTTTCTTCCTTCATCAATCTTTGTTCTTTTTAAACTCTTCAACTGCTGCCACTTCTCCCCCCTGAAAAAGTCAAATCCCACCTGTTAAAATATTTATGTAAAACAATAAATCTGCCATTCTTGCTGGAAACAGTGAAGAGTTTTGGCATGACATGCAATAGAAAGTGATAAAAACACGTGCAAATAAACCTGCAACGTCTTTAATAACGATCATAAGAAAACGTATTTTAGTGTCTTAACATTGCTGCATTAAAGAGATCACATAAAATTAATATGCAGAAGTCTATACTTCTTAGATAATGGCGTCTTGCTATCAGCTAACAGTTCTTATGCTCTTTTGGCATGAACTTGAACGGTGCAAGCTTTGTTTGAGCTGTCAAAAAACCCCAGAAAAGATTCTGTATAACAGAGTGTAAATTTCACATGTTTCAAGAGGACAACCAGTCCTTCAAACAAATAATCTAAAAGTTTTACAGAAAACTTTAGTTAAAAAAAGGTCTTCTATTGGAAAGTTTTGGTGCAGGTGGGTCACACAAAAAAGCTTTGATGAAAATGCTTACGTTTAGCCCCTTTTAACAAGCAGATTATTATTACTCAATGGCTACTTGCCCTGGAACAAAGATGCAAAGTATTCATAGCACTGTGATACAATCCAGACCTCAGGAGCAGAACAGACTCCCTGTTCTTAATCATTTAATCACTCACTGGTAGTTTACTTTAATGCATTTACGAAAGTAAGCCACACAACAAGTCAAGAACGAACACCGGGCTGACTCTGAAACCTCATACCTTGGTTGTACCTTAGCAGTAATATCTCTGACAAGCCAGAAGTTATCTAGTGTCTTTAATCCTTGCCTTTGTATAGTAGACTGCATTAACATGAGGAATGTCCAGAGGTAAGTGTGTATGAGGTGTCAGCATTTTGTTACGCTCTAATATGCATCGTACAAGTGAAAAGTTCTACAGAAATTCTCTTGGATAGTTTTTAAATGGCTCAATGCATCACCCTGACACATTTCATCAAGCTTTTTTTCACTTAAATAGTCTTAGCTTCTCTGAATTTCTAAAAACCATTCACACTGGAAACGGATGCAAGTGTTCCTGGTGCAGAACTAATCCAAGAGGAGGTGAGTGGAATCGAACATCTGCGCTTCTTCTCAAAGAAATGTAATTCCTAGCAAACTATAGCACCATAGCTAGAGAAGAAAGCTCTTCCCTCGCTCCTTGCTCTTCAACATCTTCAAGCATGTGTTGGTTCTGGTGCGCATCCTAAACAAGTACACACTAATCTCAACACTTTTGTCTTCATTCAGAATTTTCAGAATAAAAGGCTGATGTGATGGGCTTTATTCTGTCAAGACTTTGATTCGAAAACACAAGCTATTAGCTTTATTTAAAGTTTTACTGTACCTTGAATTTTATTCTGACATGAAGTTTTTCAAGATATGAATACAATGCATCAGACTCATACGTACAAGTTCTCAACAGAAACACTACTTACATGGAAACATTATAAAACCAAGTATTTTAGAAGTTCACCTTCTCCCTTGAAAACAGACACAATGGCAAGAAATAATGGCATATTTTCAATTGTTGACTAAAATATATTTTTTGTAATTCAGTTAACAAAAACCACTGAGAATATGAACTTAATTAGAATGAGTTCATTCAAACTCTTCAACAAAAATTGGGAGAACTGAAAATCAATAATTAACAGAACTATGCCTTTGATCAAAGAAAAAAAAATGTAGTTTAAAATAAGTTTAACTTTACTAAAATAGTAAAATACAATAGTAAAATATTTTACAGTGCAGTGTAAAATACAAAAAAAATTTTTTATGTAGCACTTAAGAGTGAGAGCTAGGTTACTGATCTCATATAGTATGTAATATATCTTATATGATTAGTAAAAGTTTCAGTAAAATAGTTCAAATTTTGACAATTAAACCATAAAAAAGGCAAACAGAAGGCCATCTGAATGGCCAACCTGCTTTCGCTCCTTTTCTTTTTCTGATAAAGATTATTTAACCTCAATCTGCCTGTGTGGGAGAGTGAACATTTGCCCAGAGAGAAGCTTATACCCACGCTCACACCAACCTGAGCAGGCACCATAACTGCGCCCATATGCCAGGCAGCTGAGCCATCAGTTGGTGCTTCTCCTCTCACAGCGTGGCTGCCGGCTTAGGAAGTCGTGCATATGGGTTGGTACTTGTTTTTGCATTCAAATATATGTCATTTCAACGGTCTACGAAATAAGATTTATATGAAAGAGATGTTAAAGCAGCTGTTTTTGTTCTTTCAGAAAAAAATAAAGGCTGGTCAATAGAGGGCGCTAGGGTGCTAATGCACTTCCCTCCTTGACCTGACCATGTAAAATAAAAAAACTGTACATAAACAAAAATTAATAAAGAAATGAAATATGTTTAGAAATCATATATATTTATGAATTCACTATTAAGGCAGCATAAATATCACAGTTAGCAACTAAAGTTTTTAATTTTAGTTTGCATTGACTGTGGTTTCAGTCAGAGGTCCTATGTGGAACATAAATGTTGTTGATTATGTACACTTCTTTGTGCTTCAGCTCACCCCAAGATCATTCTCAATTGTTTTAACTGGCACATACAATGTAGCAGCTTATCAATAAAAGATTTAGAGACCAAAGCACAAGATTTGTACATTTTTGCAATTTCAAATTCATCTCATTATTTTGACCATTTTGTAACAAGTATCTGCTTTCTCCCTGAATTTAAATGAACACGTCTACATAAGGTCCATGCAACTTTACTATACTGACAATCCAGAGCAAGTGCAAAAATAAAAATCTTAACCCATGCATTCGGTCATGAATGATTTTTTGCAATGCGACCTTTTTCTGGCTTTTGCATCATTGAACCTGACTTAAACACAGTTTCTCAAAGATATGAGTCCTTGGAGAAGACATTCTGTTAATGATATTGTTACAAGAAGATGTATTTATAGGTTTAAATAAAGTTAATTACGTCATCACAGCACTTCTAACTCGTATTAATACCTAATAGTAGCTTAATACTTGCTTATTTTCATCTCATTTTATTTCATTAATCTATAAACTAATAAGCGTTGGCTCTGATCTGACATTTTCATCAACAAAGCCACACTGAAGTCATACAGCAGTCACATATTATTTGTAATTTGAACAAACACAATAAACAAAAGAGTTTTTTCCCAAAAAAACACTGGTGTTGACGCACTGTCGATGACGTGATTAGTTTAGTAAATTAGTTTAGGTCACTTTGACTTGTGTGTGTGAACCATGTTATTTCATTGGTGGACCATCACCTGTCACTCATCGAGTCACATCACAAACTGCCACAGAATAAATTGGAACTAGTTCGCTATTGTACACGCAGAAGGCTTATTGGTTTCACATTTACACAATTTTTAATCATTATTTTTAGAGGCCAATTATAATTAGAATTTCTAAATTTAGACAGGAAGAGAAGTGAGAGAGTGGGGAAACGCTGCGAAAGGATTTTATTTTTTAGATTCAAACCTGGATTCCTGATGTGTTCAAGTGACCATTAAACCAATGAGCAGGACTATTTGGTAGATTTACATTTTTACACTTTCTTTAAATAATCAGAATATTGAAATGCAAAGCTTAACACAGACCCACTACTTAGAGCCAAAGGGAATGCTCACACTTAACTGATCTGTGGTACACACAATTCAGTAAAGCTGCTTTATTGTAAAGCCAGGTTTTTATGTCCACTGAGATTAAACCTGTGTGAAAGAGACAAGAAGTGAATCTTTAACATATGTTCCAAAATAAGATCTAGTATGTATTTATATGTGCACCTGTCAGTGTCTCGTCCACTGTACCCACTCTCTCTTTGCCCCTGTATCCCTACTCTCGACCTTGGCAGCACCATAGAGGATTTATCATCAAACCTAGAAGAAGAGATAAGAGTTAACTTGCATCTGACCTATAAGAGATGCACCCTTAGCAACCTATCAAATAAAACTATTCAGAAAAACACTTGTTTGTGAAGCTGCTTTGAAGAAATAACCAAAAAGCTTAACAAATACACTTAGTTTTTTTTATAAGATTAGACAACCCATCAACCAACAACAACAACAACCATATCCTCCCAAAGACCAAATAGAGCATAGTTCCTCCTTAGCAAACAAATCAAAGAAAGTCCCAGAGAAACCAGTTAGAAATCATTTTCCCAGCCATCCTGTATAAGCTCAACCAATCAGATTACAAGCACATACTAAACAATAATTCATAATGTTACCATTATCTAATCTACCAATCCGAATATTCTGCTAACATTAAAAGGGACATTTACAGTTGTTACAGAGATATTTTTTTTCTAGGAATTGGATTTAATCAGATTCTAGTTATCCACCAGCAACCAATCCCAGTACAGGGAGTATTCTTCATCACATAATAAGGGTTGAGATCAATTGGCAGCCATTCTTCCCATAAGGAGACAGATGCGACTCACTTGCTCTGGTGGTGCGTGAGGAACCATTGAGGGTCGGCTGGTGTTTCTGAGAGGCTTGTGAAGTTAGGGGCATTAAGTACAAATCCTGATGAGCCCTACAAAAACAGACGATCCAGAACACAACACCAATCAACCAATCTCCTTGAGAGCAGAATCAATCAGATTTACGATCAAAGTTTTGGTGGATGAAGAGTTCTTGAGAGAGATGATATCTGAGAGAGCTTTTCTGACATTGCATTGAAGCCGAAAACAACAGAAATTGATGTCAAGTTCAATTGATATTTTTTTCATATGAGAGGATAGATGAGCTTAAAGTCTGTCCAGACTTGATGCATGTGACTTCGGTTGCTTTGAAATCACAGTATTTAAAACCCAATTGATGTTAAATGCCTTGATGTACATGAGAAAAAATTTAAATTTTGGACAATCATGCTCATCTGAACAATCTTCAGCAGCCTGGATAAGTTCATTTAGTTTCTGTCTACTACACATGTTCTGTGGACCCAAGTGGGTTATTCTTACTTGCGAACACTGTGAGGCGCTATACGTTATTTAATGGGAGACCTGTGTGCCCATCAGGAGAGTTGGGGAAGCACAGCTTTTCTGTCATGAAGGTGAATGTAAAAGCGATATTTAAAGAATTGTTTTGGAAAGGTTTTATGGTACATTTAATTTGAGAGAATAAAATAACACTTTAATAGAAGTCAACTCTTTATTCTATTTGTACTTTTTCACACATCAGAATCTGCTCACACCAAAATAGCGGCTTATTGCATAGCCGTTGCATTTATGGAGCGAATTTAATGCATACATTTTTTTCAAACGTAAATAAGGTGTTATTTTACATGTCATTTGTGGATCTGGTACTGCAGATTCCTGTACATTCTCTAAACAGTTCAGATTTCTTGTCAAATTAGCTCAAATACACTCATAAAACAAACATATTACTAACGTCTCTATTTGGTACACTGTAAAAAATATTCAGTAAAAAACTGAGAAAGTACTGGCAAAAAATTACTGAGATTTTCATTATTTTAAAAAGGTGTTTCTGAAGTTACTGGGTAAATATTAATGTAACTGAAATTTCTGTTTGCTATAATGTTACATGATCAACAAGTGAATCAGTGCCATGTGTAGGATTTGAAAATCCTACACATTGGCTTCCTAGTCTGGCATGCTGTCCAGGCAGCGCCTATAAATAGTTTTAACTTTAATTAAATATGTGATTACAATGAATCAGCCTAACATGAGCAAGTTTAGTCACCACAGACACTATTTAGACAGAAACATGTTATTTAACCATGTACTTTACTAAACAAGCTCAAGTTTCTTCACTGAAATGACAAAAAAAAAAAAAAAAAAAAAGAAAAGATAATGATATCTTGGGTTTAAAATGGCACTTTTTCAATCAGCAGACTTTCCCAGAAAGCAATGCAAATATCAAAACGCAAAAAACAAAACAAACAAAAAAAAAACCTGCATATGATGAAAATGGACCGATTTCATAAAAATTAACCGGCCATTTTTATAATTTTTTTTATTAGTTTACAACTCATTATTGCTACTACACATACCACTGGGCCGATAGACATTCTGGCTGCATCGAACCTGTTCTTCTGTCTGGTCCCTTGGCTTACATCTTCTACCCAAGAAGTCTGTGGAAACGTCAAACATTCCAGCTAAATTTATATCAAGATCTAACCACAAAGAAACATTACTGCTAAAGAGAACGTGGAGTATATATATATATAAATTAATCGCTAGAAACATAATATTCATCATAAAGTAAAACAGTACTCAACCAATGTAGAATAAAGTTTGTTGGTTCTCAAAGCAAAAGTGTTTTCTCCGCTCAAAGTTCTGGTCGTCCATCATCAGGTGGCAACTTGCAAACTCAGTGTCTTTCTCTATAACCGTTTATGAGGGAGTCTGAACTCAATAGTTCATTGAGTTTTGCTCCAAACTTTTGTCCACATTGCAGGCGCATGCACTGAGTATGTTCAGTTCACGAGTTGCTCACTAGAGCCCCCTCTGTCCATCAGACAGTCTCACAGATCTCCACAGTTGACTTTTACCCTTACATCTCCTTCTAATGCATTTTAAATACATTTCTTGCCAGAAAACTTTAACATGCTTTGGATTAGTATTACAATACCTGTAACGTCCTTAAAATAAGCATAAAAATACAGTTCAACATTAAGGAGAAATGCAAATTCTTGAAGTTATACAACATAAAATGATTTCATTGATGCTACATTATATATATTATATATTGTATATTGAACACATTATACATAGAAAGTACAAAAATAATTTATCTTTGAAGTACACTTATTGCATTTATTTTGTTGTTTATCAGTTTAGAATCTTGTTTGACTTTTCCAAAAAACAATATTTAAAATGTTTGTATCTCAAGCCTTAATATACTGAGATGAATAATTAACCCTTTCTGACCAGAATTGTTTTCAATTTTAAATAAAAGTATCTAAAGGAGGAAAAAGTACTCCAGTACTTACTAGATACTTACATTTTTATGGTTAAGTTCACAAGTAGTTACTAATTAATCAACTGATTCGATTTTTCAATCATTTTTTTAAGTAAATAAAATCAGAGTAAAATAGTCAGCAAAGCACAAACATGCAACGCAGCTGCACGAACAACACATTCTTTTCAAAAATGGATTTAGTGTGTTTACATGCAGCATCTAATAGAAGTGCAAACACCCCTTGCAGTTTTTATAAATATGTATTATATCTTTTTTATGTGAAAACAATAAAGAACTTAAACTCTGCCACAACGTAAATAGGTTTTTCTACTGGGGATGTGCCCTTTGTTTTAGACACTAATGTCTTGAGTTTTTGTAGAGATTTTTTTTATGTGACAGCAAACCTTCATTGTTACACAAGCGGTACTCACTACTTTACTTAGTAAGCACATAAAAAATATTTTTCATATTTGAACTCACTTCTGTCAGTTACTGCGTAAACCAGCTTCTCATAATGGCTGTGTTTACATGAGGCAGAATGTTGCCAGATTGCGAACTAAGCCAGAACTATGAATGCTGCAAACCCTTTTCTTTTATGACTATGCATCAACTGCATGAATCGATGACAATTTAGTGAATTTTAATTACATATCGGGTACACTTACCTTGTTCAGAATCCATCTATATGTGAATCTGCTTCAGTCGCTTGTATCATTTTTTAAATGTAAATAAAGACCACCTAGAGCAGGGGTGTTAAACTCAATTCCAGGAGGGCCACAGACCCTGCATGCTTTTGTTCCAACCCTGTTTCAGGACACAAACCAGTAACTCAGAGGAGCTTAATCAGTGGATTCAGGTTTGTTCAGTTAAGGTTGGAGCAAAACTATGCAGGAGTGCGGCCCTCCAGGAATAAAGTTTGAGACATCTTATCTAGAACATCCATACCAGAACTCATACTGTATTAAAATGAACTTACTTCACAGGCAAACATTCTTGCATCAGCAAACTTACACAACCCTACTTTTGCAGTTTTCCATACTTGGTGAACAACACAGGAAATGTACACTCACCAAAAAGATTATTAGAAACACCATACTAATACAGTGTTTGACCCCCTTTCACCTTCAGAACTGCCTTAATTCTACGTGGCATATTGATAGGAGAGCATCTTGCAGTGAATTATTTTAGCTTTGTGACATGGTGCATTATCCTGCTGGAAGTAGCCATCAGATGGGTACATGGTGGTCATAAAGGTATGGACATGGTCAGAAACAATGCTCAGGTAGATGACCAATTGGCACTAAGGGGCCTAAAGTGTGCCAAACAAAAAAGCCTGCACAGTGGTAACAACAATAATAATAATCCCTTCAATTTATATAGCACTTTTCAAGACAGTCAAAGATGCTTTACAATTATTAGAGCATTATTCATTCACTCCACATTCACACTCTGGTGGTGATAAGCTACCTTGGTAGCCCTCAGCTGCCCTGGGGCCTCTTTTTCCTATTTGTAGTGGAGATGAGGAGTACCCGGTGGGGTCTTCTGCTGTTGTAGCCCCACCATCTCCAAGTTGTGCTTGTTGTTGCTTCACAAATGCTTTGCTGCATACCTTGGGTGTAACGAGTGATTATTTCAGTCAAAGTTGCTCTTCTATCCGCTTGAATCAGTCGGCCCATTCTCCTCTGACCTCTAGCATCAACAAGGCATTTTCTCCCACAGGACTGCCGTGCCACACTCAAAATTGTTTAAATAACCTTTCTTTCCCATTCTGGCATTCAGTTTGGAGTTCAGAAGATTGTCTTGATCAAAACCACACCCCTAAATGCATTGAAGCAACTGCCATGTGATTGGTTGATTAGATAATTGCATTAATGAGAAATTGGACAGGTGTCTCTAATAATCCTTTAGGTCAGTGTATACCATATTTGGCTCTAACAGAAGTTATGTACATCAGGTTGTCTTCAGCTGTTACATTTATTTCCTGGTTATGGTATCATTCTGAAAAAAAAAATAACAACTTGATTTACTGCTTCTACGGCTAAAAAACAAACAAATAAAAAACTAACAAAAACTTAACTTGGCATTCAAGGCACACAAACAATTATAAACATATTCCACTTTTGAGTACCCATACGAGCCCAACACTTTGGCAAAAGTAAATAAAAGTACATTTTACAGATATTTGTATTATCAATCTGTTTGTTTTTCAGTCTCTAGAAGTGCTTGGATGTCTCAGTATGGTATTGTAAATTAAGCTGCCATTACTTTGAGGAGACTTATTTTTTTGTGTACTGTCTCATTTTTCTATTTACTCCGGATCACTGAAGACTGACATCTATGTGGCTCTAACTAGAATTGGTAAATGGAAATACAAGATGAAAGAATAAATCCATCAAACATATTAATTAGTATGGTTTTGTTTTTTTTTAATGACTCTTAATTTGTAGGAGAGAAAGGTGGAAAGAAAGAAAGAAAGAAGATACTCACTGAACTGGTCAGCAGCCTCACTGTGTCTCTTGTATATCCAGTTTCTCTGACAGAGCGTGAGGCAAGCTTGGGTAACACATCACTACCCTGATACACAAACACAATACCTCCTAAATAAACAGACAATGACGATAAAAAATAGCAGTCTGGTGATGCTGAAATACATGTGCATTTTACTAATGTGAGTTTGTAACACCTTTACCGTATACGGTTTATCTTGTAATCTAAAATTATAATAAATCATTTGTCAAAAACATATTTTATTGCGTATACATTTCTGTTTTATGTGCTGTAAGGTGAGTGCCAAGAAAAGTGACATAAATAAAAATCCATTAATTATTAACAAGCCATGTTTGTCTTCAGAATAATTCTAATGCATGAAAAATCCAGAATGACTAAAAGCTAGGGGTGTGCGATATGGGTTAAAATTCATATCACGTTACTGTCCAGATGGTATCGGTATTGTATTGTGATATGACAGGAAACAATTTGATATTTTAGTAGATCTTAATAACATAAAAATTATTTTTACCTGAAGTGCTAGATTAGACAGAGAACAGAAAATTGTTTTTGCCACTATTAAATATGACAAATGTTTTTGTTCATTTCTACCAGCTTTCTTGCTGACGTTTCACCTCAAACTGCACTCGGGGTTTAATTCTGAGCAGTTCTCATGTAGATTACTTATGAAATCTGCTATCTTAGAGCCTGCTAGAATATTTTCATGATGAACCCTCAGTTAGTTTTTGTACTTAACTGTAAATGTGACTGCTTAACACATGTTTTAAACAATACATATATTTAATTAGCAACTTTGTTCGTTCTGGCTGATAGTCTTTTCAAAGCTGCACTGATGCAATTTCTGTAAGTTACCTGACTAGTTTCCCCCTCTGCTCTCAGCTCAAGAGCTCGCATCACGTCACAATACATCTCCTCGTCTAAACATCATAAATTGAGCCTGTGCAAGCGAAAGATCAAGCTGAATTCATGAAATTTATGAATTTGATGGTATCCATGGTATTAAAAAATCCATATTATTGCACAACACAATACCGGTGTTCACTTTTATACCGGTGTAGTGCCCACCCTACTACTAGCTAATGATAGCATTTACACATTCATGCAAGCTGTTGATTGTGGAGATATTTTGGTTTCTGTGAATTTGTATTTTTATTCATACGAGATCTGATAGAGCAGAGGAGAGTTTCATATTGTATCTGGCTAACATAAATGTCTGGAACATTATTACATAAAACGTTTCAGACTGAGGATCCTTGACATTCAGGTGCAGCATGTAGAACAAAGAAGCTCTATGAAATGTAATTTTATTCAAAATAGTAATGTTCTTTGATGTAAAATTTTACTATATTAGAAATACTAGGAACTAAAAGATAAAATTCTGCTCATACAGTGCTTCTCCTTTATATATATATTGGCTGATGTTTTTTTTTTACTAATTCTATATAAATAAAAGTTGTAAGAGACACCTTTTGAAAAATGCCAGGCAGGAAGTCAGTCCGCATCACACTCTTCGGCGTCCTGCGAACATCCTCCTGCAACCCACAATGAGCCAATCAGAAAAACACGATTAACTGGTTTGCTGATGAGCTGCCAGATTCAAACATCCACACTGAACCATATCGACGCGTCGAGGGAGGAAGGTGTTTGGTTGGACATCGACTCCCTCAGTGTACCCACTCTCCTCCATGGGTCCAATTACAACACGCTGATCTGAAACACCTGACAAATCAAATTTTAAAAAGATAATTTGATAAAAGATAAAAATTTTTTTTTAAAGGAACAATGATTATTTACCCATAACCCGAGGAGCTGTGTACAAGTAGGAAGCCTTGTATTCAGTTTGACCGGGGGCTTCTATCTAAAAGAAAGAGAATATTGTACTGGAGCATTTAGGCCACAGCCCTCATATACAATTTTTACTTATCAGAACTTGATCCAGTCTTTTACCGTAATTCATTGTGGTAGCGCTGTGGGCTTACATAAGTCACTTTGCTAGGCCAAAGTACCACAACGAATTATAGTCCTTGACTGGACCAAGTCTTAATTCTTTTCCTAAGCTGAGATATAGATATTTAAAAATGGTTGCTAGGTTAAACAGTATGGTTGCTATGGAGGAGTTGGTGACAATTAAAAATTATTGCCAAAATGACCAACCGAATTTAACCACTGCGTCTCAAACTTTTTTCCAGTTTGAGATATTGTGGGACATCTCCATTCAATGAAAATGTTAACAAAGGTGAACTTTGACCCCTCTGGAGCCTTGGGGTCAAATCCTTTTGCACCTTGCTCAGCATGGTTTTGCTCTGTTGTACTATTCCAAGATATGTATATAATTATGGATTATTAGTAATAAGCTCCCCCAACACAACATGGCTTAAGGCCCCCACAAATCTAGAAGCGACCCTCTTGAATAAGTCAAGAAAATTCAAGCCTTATTTAGTCATAAAGCACTATAGCCATTAAACTTTGTAAAGCAGCTTCCAAAAGAGAGCAGGTAGCAATTATTCTTTTTTATTTGGTTCTTTGATGTTTCTGGAACCTTCCCATCAAACCCACTGCAAACTGCCTATCACTGTATTTGTGTCTTTGCACTCACAGGTCTTGGTTGAGATTCAAGCTGTAAATATCCGCTCTCTCTGTGTCTGGACCCCGAGCAGGCGAAAGGTCCTGTCCCGCCAGGAAGAACCAGACGCTTGTAATCACGCTTTGTCTGAGAGCCAAAACTCTCCAACAGTGAGAGACTTGGAAAGAGAGAGAGGAAAAAAATATCAAACCGAGATTAAGCTACAAAAAGTGCAAAATAGTCAATAGTATGTATTTTAAAGTTGTAAATGTATTTTAAAGTGAAATTTCCCAGACTAATTTTACATAGAATAATTTAAAGCCAACTTCAAAAGCTTTATACCAAAACTTATTAGATGTTAAATCAAGCTTTACTACAAACAGAAATACAAACAGTTTTTTTTCCTTTTTGTCATAAAAAGTTTTTTGTTTGAAATGTCATCACTGGCTTCCCTTGATTGCACACAGCATGTTTAATGAAAAGTTAGTTTTTGCTTTTCAATGTACTTGAACAATTGAAAAAGGTGCAAATAAGGAAGATAAATTGAAGTAATTAAAGGTCATACCCAAATTGTGGATTATCATGGTGGTCCAGGCTGGAGTTGTAATACAGAGCAGGACGGTGGTTGGAAGAATAACCCGTTCTACCATTACAGCTTAGATGTTGTTGGATAAAATCTTTTTCTTAAAAACAAGAAAAAAACACATATTTTGGCAGCATCCTATATACCAAGCCATGATATAATATAAATTGTGTTTTTAACCTTTTGTTTCTATTTCAATAAACTTGATTTCATAGTGGTCTAAAAAAATTGTTTTATATCAAATCAAACTTTAAAATGCACACCTCGAGTGAAACAATGCGGTTGGGCATAACTGTTAAGGGCACAGTGCCTGTAGTTAGTAAACAGGCAGTACATCCTCCTTTTTCTACCTTCACAGAATATAAACAGCATATTTTCTCTCTAGAAAAAGCCTAGTGGAAGCACTCCAGCACTCATGTCACTGATCCGGGGCAGGACATGCTAGTTTTTCTTTATTTTAAAGCACATCTGAAGTCATATTATCACGTGATTCACATTCTGATACATTAACGATTTGACTACTATAACGTGTTGTGTTTCAGCAGTTATGGTCCGGTGGATAAGGAGACAACTGGAGATCGGAAGGTCGCAGGTTCGATCCCCAGATCCACCGAGTTGAAGGTGGTGTGAGCGATGAAACATCTCCATCTTCAACAACCACAGCTGTGGAGCCCTCGAGCAAGCACCAGTTTCCTGACTGGGTTAAATGCAGAGCACAAATTCTGGCCAACTGGTCACTGTCACTTTCATGAGTCACTCCTGGCCAGATTGCAGGCAGTCCACAATAAAACCTGATATGTTTATATCTGTAGTTTGAGTTTTATTGTATATTTTCGGTATATTGTAATTTCTGAGCCATTTTACAGTGTCCAGCACACTGAGCAAACTTTTTGTTGTAGTGTGGTGCTTTTACAAATACATTTTGATTGATTTGACTGATTAACATTGAGTCAGCAACGATTTGCGCGTTGCCCAATTACCGATGTGAACACGACATCAGCGGAAACGATCTGTTTAGAAGAGATAGAAAATAAGCAGTAATTTAAACAAGCTGTCTTTGATCAATATTGCATTCGCTAGTTCAGTGGTTCTCAAACTTTTTTCAGCAAGTAAAAAAAGTACAGCTGAAATAAAGGTAATATTATTGATACTACAAATATTTATTAATTTTAGCAACAGTTAACACTATACAGCCTGAACATTAAGAATGTACTGTTTTAAATGAAAAAAGTACCAAGTTAGATAGCAAAATACTAGCTTTTTTAAATGTTCTCTTAAAACAATAGCTGTTTAAATAATATTTTGTCATGTGTATATTGCTAATGTTGTCATCTTTTTTTTGCTGTAGTATTTTTAAATCTCCTTGGCTTGTTGTTGTTTTTTAATTAAATATTCATTTAAGTAGGTTACCATGTTTGTTGGAAGAGATTTGGGTTTTGAAGTTAAAGCAACTGAAACTATCTGACACACATCCAATCACAGCTGCGTTCCTGGAAAGACCAGCCTGCCCACTCTTGGACAATAATCTAACTCACTCGAGCACAGGAATGAAAAGAGCGAGCGAGGAAAGAGGATTGAGAGAGAAAGACAATCACGAGAACAAATTAAGAGCGTCCCGTCGCTCACGAGAGTGTGTGAGGCTCTCTCTGGTGCTGTGTCAAACGTTAAAAAAAAAGCTTATGGTTTGTATTATTGCAAACGTGGTTCAGTTTTGAAAGTGATTTGTTGCTAAACAGCATTGCTACATTATCAAAAATGATCAAACTCATTCTTGCTACTCCGGAGAGTGGAACAGCAGATTTAACCAGGATACTGGTTGGACTAGTTCGGTGTCCTTCAAAAGAATCAACCAATGGGCCACGATGAGTGTCTCAGATACCCACGGTCGATTATTTTTTGTTTGACATCCACACACACAGTAATGACCGCCACGTACCACCAACAGGTGTCTTAAGTACCCTCAACAGGCGTCCTAAGTACCCTTAACAGGCGCCCTAAGTACCACCAACAGGCGCCCTAAATACCACCAACAGTGTCTTAAGTACCACCAACAGGTGTCTTAAGTACCACCAACAGGTGTCCTAAGTACCACCAACAGGCGTCCTAAGTACCACCAACAGGCGTCCTAAGTACCACCAACAGGTGCCCTAAGTACCACCAACAGGTGTCCTAAGTACCACCAACAGGTGCCCTAAGTACCACCAACAGGTGTCCTAAGTACCACCAACAGTTGTCCTAAGTACCACCAACAGGTGTCTTAAGTACCACCAACAAGTGTCTTAAGTACTACCAACAGGTGCCCTAAGTACCACCAACAGGCGTCTTAAGTACCACCAACAGTTGTCCTAAGTACCACCAACAGGTGCCCTAAGTACCACAGTTTGAGAACCACTGCTCTAGTTCATCAAACCTGCAGTGATCTTGGGGTTCAACATTGTTATAACATCCAAAAATGTATAATTTGACCTCTTTAAGTGATGAATTGCAGTTTCAGTCACTTTAATAATCCCTTTTTGAATAGGAACAAAAATATTTAAGGACTAGTGCCCTTTAGTGGCAGATGTAGGTTTTTAGTCTGGCTACTTTTGTTTTGGAAAAACTCCAGCTTCTTTATTACATTATTGACTCTCAGAAAATGATGCAAAGCCAATAAGGAAATGGCCAACTTCATCAGTTAAATAATCCACTATATGTTCCTCAAAGAAGAGGGCTTGTAAGAAAAACTCAATAAAACAATTTCACCAAAGTTTTTTCTTTTAGTGGTAGGCATTAGCCAACCAAATATTACACTTCTAATGGGGCTTGCTGCTATAACACTGAAGGCATTAGAAGCCAATTGTTCACAAATACATTTGATTCATTTAGGATTTTATGAAAGTTGCAATCAGAATGCTTACATTAGGAGGCTAGACATTGTAATACTAACTTTATGGAGTAAGTAGAATCATGGATTGGTGAATTGTCTGAGGGGATCTCTTGATGGCACTGAAATTGTGTCATCGATACATGTAGGTAATGCATAATTAACAAAATTAACTCACCATAAGCTTGTCTGTAGGAGGTGCAGTATTGGTCAAGGCTAATGTTATTTGGGTGGCCTTCTGGTCTGAGCATCCCAAACGAAGGTTTGGCTAAACTTGAAGGCCTGACCATCTTTAACTGCAAAATTGTTACAGGTGTAACAACCACATGATTGAAAGGAACATTAAGTTAAAAAGTTTATACTGTTTTAAAAATACTTTGCAGCATCACTATATATATTTCAATAAATATCAGACATTCAGAAAACTCATTTTGGAAACAGTTGATTAAGTTTTCATCTCATAATCACACATGAGTTTGTAAGAAGAGTTTTTAAAATTACAATTTCTATAACTGACGATAAAAATGTTAATAATTCAAAATTAAACTTAATTCATATTTAGTTACCTGTCCTCCTCAAAGCTAACCTCGCACCTGTAGCCGCGGGCGTCTCATTAATCTGTTTGATCGCTTCCGGGTAACCGTTGCCAGGACGACCAGTTCCTCACGTGACAATGTTTAGGTTTAATGTCCGTGAGACCCTTTTTCCAGTTATTCACATTTTTTCAGGGCTATATTAATTGTAGCTATAAAAACATTCGTGATAAAATAACCTAATTATAATATTAAGGTAGCTAAAATAAGAAAATCCTTCATATACTACACCTAAATGTCGCCACAATAAATTGTGTCCTAAATACTGTATTCATTTACTTATAAATGTTTATTTATTTAATATCTATTTCATATCTTGGCGTATACCTTCAGAAGGGTTTTAAATACTATAACGAGTTTAGTTCAATATACCCAATAATTTTTTTTATGCTTTCAACTCAGTTACAATAATTCTCTTCTTTTCTCTTCTATTATATATTTTCTTCTCACATGGTCTTACATCATCACTAATGTTAAGCTAAAACGAAACGAGCAAGAGAGACAGGGAGAGACAGAGAGAGAGAGAGAGAGAGAGAGAGAGAGAGAGAGAGAGAGAGAGAGAGAGAGAGAGAGAGACAGAAGAGAGAGATAGACAGAGAGAGAGAGAGAGAGACAAAGAGAGATATATATAGAGAGATACAATAGAGATAGATAGAGATATACATAGATAGATAGATATAGAGAGATATATACATATACTATACATATATATATATATATATATATATATATATATATATATATATATACATATATATATACATATATATATATATGTGTTAATAATTTTGGGAACCTATTGCTAAATGACTAAATGACAAGTGACACCTGTGTCAGAATTGATGAGTAAGAAACTTCAGATAAGATTAAATATGCCAAAATATCAACAACAAAAAAAATTTTTGGGCTAACTTGTCTCTGTCAGATTCTACTCATCACCAAATATATATATTTATCAGTTATGCAGAATATAACTTTTTTTTAATTCACAATTATGTAGTTTCCATCACAATTAGTCTAAAGGAATATTAAATGTATGACCACAGGATGGCGGTGTTGTGCTATTACAATGAAGTACAGGACTACTAAGATGTATAGTCTGGTAATATGCCTCTCACTCTCCATTTGGGAATGATGAATCCCATGCATGCCCAAACTTGTTAATTCTGAACAAATACTGATGTATCTCACATAATTAGAATATCACAAACAAGTAAATTTTTTGTGTCACTAAGTTAGAAACTGAAAGCTATTTTGGCCCTATAAACGACAGACCATTTACATTTACATTTATGCATTTGGCAGACGCTTTTGTCCAAAGCGACTTACATTAGGGGAGAGACAATTTGCAATCTGTTACACCGTCAAAGTCTATCTCAGCTTCTCATAATAGAAATTGTATCAACTGATCAATAAGCCAAAGCAGTGAGGGAGTAGAGGAAGAAGATAAAGACAGAAGAAGAAAAAATAAAGTTTTTTTTTAGTAGAGTTTCCCTGAAGAGAAGAGTTTTCACACTTTTTGAAAGCTGTTAGTGTTGCTGCTCTCCTGACTGGATCAGGAGTTTGTTCCACCAGCCAGGGACAGTGAGAGAGAAGCTTCTGCTGAGAGATCTTCTGCCTTTGTGGGAATGTGAAAGACCAATTCCAGTTTTATTATAAAAGACCAACCAGATAAAACACTTAATCAAACATTCTGTGTCTATTAACTTATTTTCATTTTGCACAAGATAAAAGCAAAAGACTCATATTCAAATCTGTACACTCGATGCTTAAATGGGCCTGTTGCATTAATTACTGTATCATTGTGGCACAGCACTCTCAATCTTTGGCACTGCTGAGGCAGGTGTAAAGCCAGAGTTGTTTTGATAGCAACCCTCAGGTCATCTGGATGGTGGGTTCTCGTTCTCTTGAAGACATTTACAAGGTATTTCACATCTGGTGAGTTTGCTACACAATCTGCTCCAGGGCCATTGAACTGGTTTTGGCAGTGGAGGCAGGTCCCAAAGCTTGCTGGAAAAAAATCAGCATCTCTATAATGCTTTTTAGTAGAAGGTTGCTGTAATGTTTCCTAATTGATTGCTCTGTTGACTTCACAAAATCATGTGGAGCAACTCAAGCAGATGACAGGCAGCTACATGATCACTGACTGTGGAAACTTCACACCAGACTTCAAGTAACAAAGATGTTGTCCCTCGCGACTCTTTCAACACAGTCTGGCACCTTTATTTTCAAAATTTTGTCCAATTGGTTGAAGGTTTAGCACCTAATAAAAAATATTAAACAAACCAAATAAAAAAAAGTTATCCACTGAATTCGATGAGCATAGAGAGTCAGAACCTCAATTTTAACATCTCCTCCATAGGACGATGCTCCATTAGAGTGCAACATCCAAACCAATGCACAGTGGGGTGCTCGGACCCAGCACTCCTGGTCTCACCAGGAGTACTTCCTACTGTAATCTGGTTTTCCCATGAGGTTGTATACTCACCAGACAACTCCTGAACTCACCAGACTCCTCCCTGTTTACTTTCAGTGCGGAACCCCTCCTGGCTTTCAAGATGGAATGGTCATAGACTTCCCATTTTACCTGAGCACCTTTTCCTACAGTCTTGTATTTCTCATATTTTTGTTTATATATTTGAATACAGCAAATTTTTAATGCAGGCTATCAGCTTTTTTGTAATGATCTGTCTGTCTCCTCATGGGGAGACAGAGAGGCTTTTTAGAGCAGGGATGTAAAGTCATATGACAGAGGGCCGGTCTGGTTCAATGTTTACCAAAACACGAAATGATTGCAGCCCATTGAACCAAGAAACAACTTTATACATTATTATGTAAATTATTTAATGATTAATTGAAGGAAGCAATGTTTTAATAAGGGAAAACACTTTCAACTGGCAAATAGAAAAAAGTTAATGTACTTCAAAAACAAAAATTTAATGCATTATAGACTGAAAATGCATTTTTGTGCTTCTCTATGATCCTGTCACTGTTTTTCAACAGTAAATTGAGAAAAAAAATTTTTTAGTTTGCAGGCTACTGTTGCATTGTGGGGAATGAAGTATTAGTGCCGATTTTACAAGTAATTAAATATCATCCAAGGGTTCATTAATAATACATTAGCGGTCCGGATCTGGCCCCCGGCCCTTGACTTTGACAAATGTGATATAGAGCTGAGGAATCATTTGCAGATTAAAAAAAACAATAACATATTTTTAGTTGTTTTTCAATCATTTTCTATACAAGCAAAACTCACAAAAGAGCCAGATCTATATCTCTTTATCTATAACAAACCTATATAACAAATGAGCGTTTCTTGTTTAAATGATTGACAAAAAGATTGAATCTTTTCCTAATTGACGAAGAGTAGTTCTCTGACAACGAAAGCCTCTAGCAAGCTGAAATCTTGGTTGAATCTATGAATGAAAAAAAAGAAAAATGCAGTGCAGGGATAACTGAACCATAGGTCTAACCCTTTTCCACACTTTGATCCACTTGAAATGTTAACTGTAACAGTACTATCAGATCCCAGACACACTTAACTTTGCATAGTCTGAATGGCCTTGTCCATGTCACTGCCTAAACCATTAGCATAATCACCACAACCTCCTCCACGAGTAAAGCAATAGCATGTCGCCGCATTACCATCATTCTCCCGTCTGGAAAGATAAAGTCAAATCCATCAGTACAGCAGCTATCAGCAGGTCCCCACTGACTACCTGTCTCCCACATTAATTCTGTCTCACCTTCAGTGACAAGGCGTTGTCACTCCTATCTCTCAGCACCAATGCAAAAAATTGCTCCAGGAATGTGGCCTGTCGCTCCTCGGAGTGTTTATGGAGCAGTGCATGTAGGCATGGCTGCCCTTGCGGATAACGGCACCGTTAAGTTTGCTCAAGCAGCTCGGGGATATGTCCATGACCAAAAATGCTCACACCTTTCTGCAGTAAGGCAGATTAACCTGTGTGGTGTGCAACAGGATATGGAAGAGTGACCTACATTGGAAGCAGGTGCTGGATTTTTTATCGAAGAAGAGGAGAAAAGCTAAATACTTTGCTACATATTAACTAGCAAGGCTAGTTACACATAACCCAGTAGGGTTTTTATCAGCTAATAGGCACCTGCAATCTACCTCTGAATTAAGAGTATTAATTACTAACTCAAAATATGCTTGTTAATGATTTTCATTTCCATTATCAACTTTGACTTGCTAACAGGTTTTGGTATAAAAAGTTTCCCAGATTGTTTTCACCTAATGGTCACTTTCACTTTCACTTTCAGTTTGGTTCGGTTGGGCTGGAAAAGGGAGTGTTGGGTAGGTAAATAAAATTTGGGCTGCTTTTAAAAATATTTACCATGTTTTAGTGTCATTATAATTTTCATCACGAAACATATACATAAAAAATGAGTAAGAATTGATAAAAAAATAAAGGAAATAAATATATCTACATATATGTGGAACATGTTATAAATATTTAAATATATATTTTCTAAATGCATTTATATGCAATATATAGTTAACCTTTGTGGAGTATTCCCATTTTTTTATTTAATTTTACTCCATAACACATTAACATTTATGATATCTCAAATTCAAACAATATAGAGAACATATCTTGAAATATTACAACCAGTCCCTACTAGAAAAGAATATACACTTCTAAGATTTTTATTCTTGTAAAAATTAGAAACTGGTCAATTTGACCCGAAGGCCACACAAGAGTTAAAAAATCTTAAAAAAGGTGTAAATAAATGTATTAATATATTAATAAATGAAAAAAAATATTAATACATATTCATTCTGGCGTGACAATAGAAGCTTGGACATAAGGACAAAGAGTTTATTGCACACCAGAGTTACAGGATGATACGTCAGATAAACAGAGATAAGAAGAGCACAGGCGGTCGACGGTGGTAATATCAGCGCCTATCAGTCCAGGTAAATGCTTGTTCACCAGGTGCCCCGAGGGAAAGTACTTGGATTGAAGTACCAGTAATCGGGGAGCGTTCAAGTGGTGACTGGAAGTGTCTTTGCTCAGGTAAGCGATAAACAGGTAAGTATCAAGGGGAAATAGAGAGATGGTGGCGACAGGAGAAAAGTTAAGCAATCAAGCGGTCAAACACAAGAGGAAAGTGAAGAGTAAATCCAATGATTCAATACTGGCTTCAAACTACCTCCACAGGCTGCCTAGTAAAACAGAGAACCAATCAATCCAGAACGAAGAGCTCAGGAAAGGCAGAAGCACTGGGATAGTGTGTTTTTTGGCAGTCCAAGAAGTGACTGGGAAGTGACTTCGATGTGGAACAGGAAATAATGGGAAATGGAGTTCCTGGAGCTCCTAGCTCTTGCAAATGGAGCTAGAGCTGATTCGTTGATGGAATAATACGTTGTAGGTAAGGAACTAGCATGTGCTCAGTGTTTGAAGAAACACAGAGCAGGATTAGAGAGTAAGAAATGTATGAGTAATAACTAACTAACTGACTAACTAATGCTAACAAGAATGCTAACAAGAAGAACTAATCTTTTCTTAGCTGCAAGAAATTAGCAATTAAAATACAGTAATAGGAGTCCTGACACCATTCCTCTTTTTTGTTTGTTTTTGATCTAAACTGGATCAGAATAGAATTTACAGGTGCGTAATTTGGGATACTAACTCTTTTTTTCCTTTTAAAGGGGGTCATGACCTGAATATTTCAAAAGATTCTGTACTGTTCAAGAGTTCATGGTTTTTACATGTTCTGCTTCAGTTTTGAATAGGAAACTAACTTAATTAGTAGTCACACTTCTAATATCTGACGTGCAACACAAAACAGCTCTAGTGGGTACCTGTGTTGGTAGTGGAAGTAAATGAAATGAAAAGAAAGGTCTCTAAAATTATTAAGCTCTACAAATCTAAAAAAAAAATAAATAAATAAATTCGAGGATGGAAGTAACTTTTTAGGTGAAAAATGTAACAGCTATAAAAGACGACTCTCACAGTGTCTCTGTATATAACTTTACTTTAACCTGTCAATGCTATTAGTTTATGTTTTGAATTTGAGCCTTGTTCTAATTTGTCCTCTTGTCATTTATAATTGAAAAATGGATGATGGGAAAAAAAACCTCACACTTGGTCCTAGAGTGTAGCATTGTGTTCCCATCTCTGACGCCTTAAACCTGGCATCTCTGATGGCTTTAGTAAAGATTGGAACAAGTGATGGGCATCTGGCACAAATCACCAAGGCAACAATTTGTCTCTGACATTTTCAACAAAGAAGAAAAGTGAGCTGGGATATAAACACAGCGCCTCAGGAGCAGCATGATTGCTTTCCCTTTTCGGGACAGACTCACTCACTGCAGTCCTAAACCTACTGAGCTGTCAGGTTTTTCAGGTGCCATAAAAAGAGCCTAAAAATAGTACTAGAGAGCACTCAGGGCCGCATTCAAGGCCCACAGGCCCCGAGGTTGCATCTTTGTGTAAGGCCCCGCACTAGGTCTGAACACAAGCACACAATCACAATTAGAACAATAAAATAGTATAAAAAGCAGCTAAGTCTACTCTGTCCAGTTTGATTTGCATTGCAAATGTTGATTAGACTCACAAAGGAATTTTAGAATAAGCATCAAGCAGGATATAATTAGACAAGGTTATCTCATACTTTTATAAAACTAACTTTACACATGAAAGAGAGTGAACTTAAAAGTCTTCAAAATCTTGCTTTGTGAGTTAAAGATAGAGAGAGGGAAAGCGAGAGAGAAAAAGAGACAATGGAGAGAAGATAAAGAAAGAGAGAAGAGAGAGAGAGGGATAAGGAAAAAGAGAGAGAGAGTGACAGGTGAGAGAGAGAGGGAAAAAAGAGAGACTGAGGTAGGGGTAGAGAAAGAGAGAGTTGAAAGAGAGAAATAAGGAGAGAGGGATATAAGGTAGAGAAATAGAGTGAAGGGGGAGAGAGAGAGGGGGAGAGAGAGAAAGAAGAGAATTGAGAGAGAGAGAGTAGTAGGAGGAGGGAGAGAGAGAAAGAAAAAAGGAGAGAGAATGAGAGAGAGGGGAGGGATAGAGGAGAGAGTGATGAGAAAGAGAGAGTGGGGAGAAGAAGGGAAGGGGAAGAGGTGAGATCAGAGAGATGGACAGAGATTGGAGAGCGAGAGAGAGAGAGAGAGAAAGAGAGAGTGATGAGAAAGAGAGAGTGCGGCGAGAAGGGAAGGGGAAGAGGTGAGATTGGAGAGAGAGAGAGAGAGAGAATGAGATGGAAAGAGATGTGGGGAGAGAGAGAGAGAGAGAAAGAGATAGTGGGGAGAAGTGAAGGGAGAAGAGGTGTGAAATTGTAGAGAGAGAGAGAGAGAGAGAGAGAGAGAGAGAGAGAGAGATGAGGGAGAGTGGGGAGAGAAAGAGAGGATTTATTCATTATTATCGATTATTACCATTTTAATTTGCAAATTTAAGCCACAGCCAGTTCTAGAGTACATCGATGTGAATAAATTTCCTTCTGATGTCCTACGAAGTAAAAACAAGCTCACTGTTGTAATCCATGAACATGTTTCTCCATAACCGCTTGCAAGCTCACAGTTTGGAGTGTCTGCCATTGGAAATCAATGCGTGCTGTTGTGTACAATTACCCACAATGACTTCTCGCAGAACAAGGATAGATCGTCTTATGAATAAGTATGAGATCAAAGCACTTCACTCATCGCAAACATGACATTAACTCCATGCACGTTCTGAAGTGGCCACCTCTTTTAGGTGATAAAATGGAAAGTCTTTGCGGCTGTGCATCTAAACTACAACTGCATCTACTAAACAGAAAATAACAAACAAAATGTTTTTTAATCAAGCCTGATTAGCTGCTAACTAAACACAGCTTTGATATCCGATTGCCAGTTCTTCATTTTGTACTCCGGTTGAACGAATTCTTGAAATGGAGTTGTCTACATCGGCAGATTTCTCTCTATGGGGTCAAAACTTCCTCCTGTTTTTGAAGCCGCGAACACAGATGGTGCCTGTGGGCTTGGTTTTGTGATTACAGCTGACTGTAGACTTCTCCCCAGAAGCTGTATCTCTAATGGAAGCATTCTGTCTTTCACAAAAACCCCTAGAAACTGACACCACTCATCTCTCAGCTGGCGGCCTTTAAGACAGATGCCCTTTCAAACAGCACTGCTCTGTCTGCGTCCCTTCGGCGACACCAAAATGAGGTCGAACATCGCTCCAAAATCTGCATCTATTGTGCTGAATTCCGGAATATTGCATCTGCACTGGGGACACAAAAGAAGAATCCTTTTACATACATTAGAAATTCTTTATTAATATTTGGGTTGGATTTAACTTTATTCTTTACTCAAAAGGTCTCTTAAATGGGTTTCATTGAAACCCTCAGGGAAACAGTTCACCCTCCTTCAGAAAGAGGAAAGTTGGTATTTTGTTTCAGAGCTGACCCTTAAGCATGACATGACTACCTTTATAGAGATTACGGAAATAAAAGGAATAAAAGATGGCGACAAATTATCTAGGAGAGTTAAAAGGATTTTTTCTTGCCTGTAGCGGCACATGGCCCTTCTCATCTTTTAATGCGTAATTGTAAAAATCCTTTTGTTCTCGGTAATCTCTGGTTTGTGACCTTCTGTCATGGTGTCAGGTGTTCTTCAGTTTGTTTTATTTAATGTGCATCAGCAACCCTTCCTTCAGTTTTTAGCTGATGTGTTTTAAAGAGACGCTGATGTGTTTTAAAGAACACTTAAAGAGACACTCCACCCCAAAAATGAAAATGTAGTCATTAATCACACACCCCGATGTTGATTCAGATTGGTTAAGTCTTTGTTCCTCTTCTGAACCTTTCGAGATATTTAGAAAAATCCTGGAGGGTTGTGACTGGCCCATTCATGTTACAGACATTTTTACGTCTTAAAACAGCATTTAAAACCCTCGAATGTCTCCATCAGCCATCATGTCTTACACGTGAATTTATTACCATGGCAGGAACATTAAATAAACACTTAAATTCACATTATCTGCTCCTTGCTTAAACTGTTAGAAAGCTTATGTTCAATAAAGCTCACATTCATGTTTGTAATTACAAATCACAAGCCTTCAGTGTTATATCTACAATATCTCATAATCTTTAAATATGGAGAAGTTGAGTATTGTTTTTTTCATCATTTACATTTCTTAATGACATTTAAAACCCTTCCATAGAATTTCATGACAAAGTTTTGTTGGAAAAATGCTGGCTTCGTTCTGACCCTGAATAAAACAAAAAACAATGCTCTTTAAGTGCAATGTTAGATAAGGGTTCTTTGGTTTTGTTATGGTGCGCATCAAGCGAAGATGATTTGGGAAGAATGTATGATTAATATATAAAGATGGAACAATCTACTGCACGATACTAAGGATCAGGACCGTGCAGCATGAGAAGGGTGAATTTTCTGCAAGGATTCACAAGAGTGAAGAGGCACGGCAAACCGGACTGCTGGCCCAAGGTGAAAAAGTTAAACTCGTCCCCGGAAACCAATCAGGGGCTTTCGCTTGTAGTTTCTCTTGTAGTCTTTCTCTTGGAGTTTTTTATTGAGCCGAGAGCACTTCCAACAACAATGGAGGAGACATTGGAGGAGTGTCTGTGGCATCATCCATAGGTTAATGGTAAAGTTACCAGACAGAGTGTGTGTAGCCAGTACTCAAAAACGCATCCACAGAGATGGGAGATAGCTGTAGTGAAGGTGTCTGATTGGCTGAAGAGTTTCATTTTATATACCTTAAACAAACACATTTAAAAAATAATTCACCCCCTTCTGAGTGTTCATGAAGGTCAAAACTAGTGATCTGAATCAACAAACGTAACGGAGCCAGAGGTTAAAACATATTTTTTTTCTTCTCCAAAGTTGGTCAGTTTTAACATTGGAGTGAATGAGAAGCTGCTCACAGTCAGTCTCAAGAGGCCGCTCGGGGAACTGCAGTTCAGTCACTTCCTATTATGCATCAAGCGAGAACAAAAGACATGTTCTGTTCGTTTGTTTATCAATTGGTGTGAATGCCCGGTAACAATTGGAGATGGTCAAAAACAGGCAGAAAAACAAAAACATGGCTTGGAATAACTTTAGATGGTTTTATCACAGACACACTGTAAACCTGAATAACTAGTTAATCAGTTTGATTTCTTTTCATTTAAAATGTTACAACAAGGTAATATTATTTACCTTGTTGAGTAGTTAGAACCTTTTTGATTTTTCTAGTGAAAAATAAAGTATGTGAATTGCAACTTTTCCAGTAAACTAAACAATGTTTCTGTTTTAAGTTATGCAACATAGCTCATATTTTACGTTGAGCTAAATTAAAACATTGGACATTTCACAAGATTGCATGCATTGGGGTAATCAGCGTGTTTTGGTTCAAAGACTGTTAATGTGCTGTTTAGCACAAATTATCAACGTAATAGTTAATGCTTGGCCATTCATAAAAAAATCCTCAGTATTCACGTTTTTGAGTAAGCTCAACTAATCCTGGTATACAGAGTATATAAAACATCTGAAGCTGGATTGAGAATAAATGATCCTTACATTCTTACATTTACAGCTGCCAGTCTTTCATCTCCTATTTTGAACAAATCCACTGCTCTCTGTGTTTCTCCAGCTTCTCCTCATCTCTGGAGTGTATTTCAGCACCTCCTCTCGCCTCCCAGACACTTTGAATTTTCACACTCTCTTCCCAGACTTCTTTTACTTTCTCACCTTGTCTCCCTCTTCCTTTCACTGTCACATCGCTCACTCTCTCAATCCGTCCTGGAGACTGCTGGTACTCTCATTGTGCCTGGACTCTCTGTTCCTGGGAAATATCTTGACGGAGCAGAAAATGATTGTGTCGCTCTTCGTTTAGAAGACAGATTGAAAGAGGAGACACAAAGAGGTTTGGCTGAGGGGTTCAGCATGAGGTCATTTATACTGTAATATAAAGGTAATATTAAACGTGTGGTGTGTGATTTAAAAAAATACATCCTTGCTAATAAAGAATAAAGGTTAAAAAGCTGTCAAAATGGGGGCACGGCAGTATTGGTGCTGGGCGTGTATATATATAAAAAAATGGATTTTAACCGATAAACCCGGCTATCAGAAATTGCATACAGCACATTCAATTTATTGTCAGCAACAGTCTACTACAAAACATGTACAAATGTCTGAATAAAAAAATGGTTTACAAAATGAAATGAGAAGTTAAAGCCAGAGAAAGCAGTCATGGTAGAAACAGCAGAACACGGACCGGAGCAACAGACGGATTGCACGAGAGGTGTGGGATGAAGGTGTGGATGGAGTGACGTGCGTCTATTATTAGTCTGCTGTGACATCACGACAGAGCTCCAGCCGAGGTCGTGGGTTTGAACCAGAGAGAATCGAGGGCTCAGGATTCAGCAACATAGTGTTTGAGCAGGTTCTTTATTCACTCCAGGATGTACTTTACAGCCTTCGGTTCTATTTATAAACCCCTCTCTGGCTCTCCTATCCTGCTTCTCTCTCTGCAGTCTGTTCTTTTTCCCACATGGGCGGCTGCTCGGCTGTTTTGACAGGCCTCAGCTTGATAACGACACAAGCAAATGTTCAGCTGAGTATCTGGCTGACTTCACTCCGACGAACACTCTTGGGAACCAGTCTCTAATCAGGAGGATTTTTCTGATTCTTGTTGAAGTTGGTAGCTGTTGTCCTCAGGAGACAATGTATATTGGAAACCGGTACTATTGGAAACTTTGTCCCACGCTAATTAAGATAGCAAAAAATATATAGCCTATATTGTGACTTGCTAATATACTGCTTTCTCTATTTATAATTATAATACATTTGGAATTTTTTGTCACAGCTTTTTTACCTAAATCTCACAAAAGTAATATGCAAAAAAATGAAGCCTAAGTCTGAAGTCTGAAGGAGAGAGAGACTATGTCCACCTTCTCACCCTAGATTAGAAACCTTGGCTTTGTTATTGATTCTGAACTGAAAATGACAAAACAAATCGATATGATCCATGGATTAACATGCACCACCATACCTATACATAACTGAGGTACGGCTTATCTGAGCGACCTTTTTGAAGTCCTTGAAAAGAAGAAAGACCCCTTTCTTTTCAATTGCATACTCTGTCTGCCCTGGGCCTTGTACCATTTTCTTCTTACAAGAATTCTCCTTCAAATCTACGGAAACACGTAGAGAGAAGCGATTTTCATTCTGTTGGTCAATTTTAACGAAGTAATCTTAAAGTAGGTTCGGAAACCGCTTCCATTTGCGTATGCTAGGTGTTTGTGTACATTTTAATCATTCCATTTTTATATTTAAATGGAATAACAACATGAGGGGAAACAACTTGTTTTTTTTTTGCTCGAAATGAAATGTTCTTTTCACACATTGTTTAAGCAAGAGTCTTAACAAAAATAATATATTATGGTATTTTATACCCTGATAAATCATAGTACTTTGGATACTTAAATAATTTTTTTTGGCAAATACTTTAGTAATTTAACTCAAGTAAAATTCTGAGGGAGCACTTTCTTTTTCATGGAGAAATATTTTACCTGGCGTATCTCTACTTTAACTCAAGTGCTTGGTTTGTCTACTTTGTCCACCACTGTTTAGATGAAAGTCCCACTAGTTCATATTTAATTTATTTCCACATATGTGGTGAGTAGTAACAAATTTCTGATTTAGTACATTTTTATGTTACTAGTACTTTTTGAGTACTTTTCAAATTGTGTACATTTACTTTTACTCGTGTAATTTGTTGTGAAAATCTGTACTTCTACTTAGTTCCATTTGAGTTACAACTTAGTTAAATCTTAGCTGCGTTCCTCCATTGATATCATGGAAATAAATAAATAGTATTAAAATATAGCTATCAAAAAAAGTCTTGCAAGCTACTCGCGTCAAAGATGCAGATCACCTAAGGCCTTGTGTTCAGTTTGTTTACTCTCAGATGCAAATAAAGCAGCTTTATGATGCCCAAAGTGACAGATCAAGTCCTGAAGTGACAACGATACTGTTAATATTAATATGATGTCATAATTGAAAATCAATGCTCGTTATCACTTAAGATTACATTCTGCTAGATGTTATCACATTTTAATTAAGTTAATTTTAAACACTAAATTAACATTAATATACAACTACAGTTTTATAATATCCAGAGGTGGGTAGAGTATACAAAAAAATATACTCAAGTAAAAGTGCTTGTGAAAATATTTACTCAAATAAGAGTAAAAGTAATTGCCAAATGATTTACTTGAGTAAGAGTTTAAACATACACTCAAGTTCTTAGTTACTAGTTACCTCTGATAAGAATATTAGAAGCGTCACGGTGGCGCAGTGGGTAGCTCGGTCATCTCACAGCAAGAAGGTCGCTGGTTCGAGCCTCGGCTGGGTCGGTTGTGTGTGGAGTTTGCATGTTCTCCTCGTGATAGCGTGGGTTCTCTGGGTGCTCTGGTTTCCCCACAAAGATCCCGGTATAAGTAAGTAAAAATGATTGTCCATAGTGTTAAAGAGTGAATGAGTGTGTGAATGTTTCTAAGTCATGGGTTGCGGCTGGAAGGGCATCTGCTGCGTAAAACACATGCCAGAGAGTTGGTGGTTCATTCCACTGTGGCGACCCCGAAAGGGAAGAAAGCTGACATGAAGATGAATGTATGAATGAACGATAGAAATTACAAATTACAATTAGCTATTATATAGCTAATTGTTATTATATAGCTTATAGTATTTCCTATAGATTATCTACAATCAAACATGCACTACAAAGACGATACACACCACAACAAAAAGACATTTTGCGTCTCTACAATCAAATTTCACACAGAATACATGATCTGTGAAATCCACATTTATATGCAGAAGTGTCCTCTATCTACATGCGTGATGTCTGTGCGTGTGTGACGTCAGTGCGCTACAGTCTGCAGCCAGAACGTCTCGCTCTGTCACCGTTGACTCAAGTAGCTGCAAACTCTCGTGCATCGGCCTCTTCAACATCACACGAGACTTGCTTATGTCATAAAATAACTTGTGTTTAGATTTATTTCCTTGACATTAGTAATGGGAGAACGCAGCTGAAATGTAACTAAAATGTAACTAAGACGTAACTCAGATGTGACTAAGTAAAAGTACTGATATTTCACAAAATATTTACTTGAGTAAAAGTAAAAGCACACATTTTAAAAGTACTCAAAGTACTAGCTACCCTAAAAATGTACTCATGTAAATGTAACTAGTTACTACCCACCTCTGATAATATTTTATTGAGTATAAGCTAACAATTATGTGCACTTATATGACAGTTTTTGCTATATAATGTTAAAATTGTTAAAAGGCTACCTTTTACTGTTATCGAGTAAATAATTTCACAAGTACTTTTACTTTGGTACATTTTGCGGATGCGCTTCTCACCTCTGCACATATGGATGATGCTTTCTGATCTCAAAATATCTGAATGCATTCTGTTTTTCTGTTTACACTATCAAAGATCAGATCTAAGCATTTAAGCTAAATATCTAAATCGGGTCGGTAGTGTAAACGGGGCCTTTTTAAAAATCACAAATCAATTTAAGATCACTGGACCAACATAAAAAAGTACATTAATCACTTCAGACACTAGAGGTTTCACTAATGACGCCATCAAAAGAGCGGTGCACTTCAAAGCAATGTTTTGATCATTTCCTCACACATATATTGCCTAAAAGCTAATATTCTCTCCTTGATGTAACAAAGAGTATTTTTTTCCAAAAATGTCCCGGGGCTTCACTTCAGAAGGACCAGAATAATTGAGAAAATTCCAGAACTGATCATTTGTTTTCTCACTGATAGAAAACTACCATTGCACAAACATATGAAACATTTGTAGAATGCGCTTCAACTATAGAAATGGAAAATGAATAACACTTCTTGACAAATAATTTCAAATAAATCACCTTGTGTGGTGATGGATTCTGCAGTATTGATGTGCTAATGAGTCAATGTTTCTATTTATAACCACTTACATTAGAAACCTGAACAAATGCATTCGCAACCTGGAAACAGTAACATTAGTGTGTGAAAAATGTATAAAGTTGAATAAAAACACAACATCAGCTGAAGTACAAATGATTTCATATATTTTATTATGGAACATAGTAAGAACTGTGCTCCATAGCTCTGCCCAACCTCACAAACAATCGCACGGAGGTGTGTAGGTGGCTCAGTAAAACAAAACCAACAAGAAATAAAAATTCAACCAATAAAGATCACAGTCCGCTCGGCCAAAAAAACAGGAGAGGCTCCAAACTAGGAACGGTTTACCATCATTTAGCCGGTCGCATGTCTCAGGCAGCTCTTGCTCTACCAGCACAATAGCAGTAAACTCTCTACCGCCCTCTACAGGGAAAAAATTGCATATGCTAACTAAAGGAAAACAAACAAGGGGGAACAACGTTCTTTTGTTCAAGGGAAAAGTTATTTTTGAGTAGAACTTGATTATTTAAGTGTCACTCTGCTCATACAAAGCTCTACTCAAGATTAGAAATTCATCCTCTCGTGACAAGTTTTTACTTACATACACATGAAACACATTTTCAAATGTAAAAGCAGGAAAACTGGTGTTTAGGCTGGAGTAAGAATAAGGGCTATTTAAGGGGAGTTACCACTGTTTCAAGGGACTTGATTTGGTATGTGAACGTGTAGATGACATATTTTCTGTACATTTGTTTGTTTAGTGGCAAGGTGCTTTTTCCATGGCAGAAGTGTGTGGGTAAATAGCTGGTGTTGTGCAATATTTGGCAATATTTGACCTTCATTTTCACAGAACAGTCTAAAAGTTTGTTTTATAGCATATCCAGACAAAACTTAAAATAAAGCAGGTGGCATCAGCTAATAGATCCCACAAATCACAAAGATAGTTGCCCCACTTTACGACAAAAATTCCTTTGACTTGATGTGATTGCACACTCGAGTGTCGCACACCTTTGTGTGGCTTTGAATTCCACTGAGCTAATAAAGAAAGATGAGCTATTAAATCATGGACTAATTAATCATATATATTTAGGTTATATGGCTATATATTATCTATAGCTAAAACAGAGTAATAAGCACTATCATCCTTTTGGTAATTAACAATTTGCTTTGATAGTAGTGTATTCATGATGATTAAGCATTAATTAATAAATACTTGTTCATTTAGTTGTAGGTTATCAGGATATGATCAGTTTTTATATTTATTTTTCTTGTCAACAGACTTGAAAATCCCCTCAGGAAGTGGAATAATTAACATAAATAAATCAAACTTTTGGGCACAATGCTTAGTAAAAATTAAGTATATTTATACTTATTAATGTTCATGCTTGATTAAGAAAGTACTTTAAAAGTACTTTGAGACATAATTTATGCATTATAAGCTCTTGCTTAAGTACTCAACCAACCTTTTGCATGAGTTAGAGATTAATTCTTTCATTAATGTTTCATGTCACTAAATTTGTTCATTTGGGATTTACTTCTCAACAAATTTCTCAGCTTCAAACAACTTGAACTAACAACGTTCTTTCCTCTTTTTGCCCACCCACACATCCCAAACAATTTATGTAGCACTGGAAAATACTAATAGTAGATTTTGTATTCCATAGAGAAAATAATTAGATAACAAATTAAGCACAACATTTTTTTAATTTAAATTTTGGTCAGTAATATCCAATTTCATCACCTCTCTTTATATCTTACGATGGGAAGTGATTGGAAGAATAAAACAAATGGCTTTCAACTGGCCATTTCTTAAACTTCTTTAGTAGTACTCATGGAATGTCTGAAGTATGCTTTCACGAGTGTGCCTTCGGTAGAGCAAGGCTCCTAAAACACAGTCCAGCTTCTGCATTTCATCCCTTGCTTGTACAGTTTATAGCGTCTCATGAGTGAACACACACTCTAGACATACAATGAAACATGTGAGAACGCACAGCTAGGAAACACTCAATCTGGCAGGGAAGGACTAGACTTCAGGCTTTAGCTATACGAGTGGGTTTTAGCAGTACCATCTAAACACAATGGACACGCAGATATAATGGTAACACAAAACGTAGATCCCTAAATCCTCTGCTAACCATTCTACGTTCCTAGCACTCTCCTGGGTGCCTAAACCTCGCTGTGTTCCACAACAAACATACAACCAATAGAAAGGAAACCACGCGAAAATGATGCCACTGGATCATTTACAAAAACACCGAAAGAAACAAACAACAACAACAACAACGAGAAAATCAGGAGAGGGTATAAAACATGTGGCATCCCTCTGCATTTACAGAAAGCAGGTTGCACTGGCTTTAGATCGCGTCTATGCTGTTAACCTCTATCCACACAATTCTGTGATCGCTCACAGGCAGCTATATCTATACAGTACTGTTATTCCTCGTAGATTTATAGGTTTTTTTACACTGTACAAAGTTGGCAAAAAATACATGAATAAATACATCACGCGTGTGTTGAGGCCGAGCACTTTTGTCGTTGAAGAGGCGTGTTGGGGGAATCAGAGCGTAAAACACTCCAGACGGCCAATAAAGTATCTTCAGAGCGAATATTTCCTTCATTACTGGAGTCTACTAGAGTTTTATTATTATTGTTCATGTTTCCTCCATCTAACGTAATCAAAAGTGGTAAAAGCTAGTCATTAAAATATGTTTGTGCAATGCGCACTAAACTAAAAGTGCTGAGTGTGAGAGAAATGGGTTTTTATTGCCTTTCGATTATTTGGTGTAACCTGATTTGTTGTGCTTGGGAAACATGATCGTGTGAGTGGATATGGCTGGATGATTCGAATCGTTTACATCTGCCGACAAATATCCCATCCTGCATTCTCAAATCTCAAGTCATTTTAGCTCAGTTAGCTGTGTAATATCATGATCAGATTAGAAAGGGAGCTTACACATAAAAGTTGATTATTAGAACAATTCTAAAATATAACATTTAATTAGTCTTCACATTGAGATTTTTGTTGATCAAATTAAAGGGCAATCGTTCATTAGACATACTAAGCACCAGATTAAGAGCACTCATGTCATGTATATCTGTTTTCTAACTGAGAGCTCCCACAGAGTTCAAAGCAGCTGTATATTTGACTTGTGATACCGCATCACTGCAAAGCACTCGATTGGTTAGAGGAGACCATGAGCTTACACTTATCTTCTTTTAAAGCAACTGTTTATTTTTTAGGACTTCAGTATTAATGTGAAACTCATTAGGGTGACCTCTGATGTCATTTCAATTATTTATATTTAGAGCTTGGTATTTTTGAAAAGACGTTGCCTGGTGGGTGTGGTCCTAGCATAACAATGCAATAGCTATACATGCTTTCAAAAGCTAGCGTGTCCCTTTAAATTTCGTGAAAATTAATTTCATTTGCAAAAATTAGACAGCCTTTTGTCGCAGGAAACATTATCGACAGTTGTCTCTTCCCCTTGTTGCCAGAAGCCGATGCTCTCAATGTTAAAATCAATGAGAAGACTTCTCCATGTCACTGCTTGTCTCTCTCTTTTGGAGTACATCAGGATTTAGTCAACTCTCTCAGAAAAAAGGTATGAAACTATAGCTTTTAAGGTACAATGGCTGTCACTGAGGTGGTACCCTAAAGGGTTCTATTTTGTTCCAATATTAAGACTTTTGTACTATTAAAGGGACAATTTTGTACCCCAAGAAACAAAATTGCAAACACTTAAGGTACAAAATTGTACCTTAAGAACCTATTGTGGACTATTTCAGGTACACTATCAGAACAAAAAGGTACCGCGCAGAAACAATTTTGTTTCTTGGGGTACAAAATGGGGTACCACCCCCAGTGACGGCCATTGTACCTTAAAAAGTACAGTTTCATACCTTTTTTCTGAGAGTGAATAACTCTGTTAAAAAAATGGCATACAATCCATCACATGTTCAAACCAGGAATTGGTAAATGCACGGATCATTCCTCAGTGAATGCCTGAAGCGCTTCATTTATTCGATTTTCCCGTAGATGAACTCCTCGCCGCCATTGCTGTTTTCTGGGTTTCCCCTCACATGACTCTTTAGGAAGCCCCTCTAGGAATCTCCTGACTGGTTGCCCGACTGAGAAAAAGTCTAGAAATTTTGACTTCCTTGATGTATACGAGGATGTACCCACACTTTGCCTGCTCCACCACACTATCCGTCCCCCCTTATTTTTCATGCATGCTCCACCTTCCCCGCACAAATTCCATATCAGGCATAGTCATTGATTTAACATGTGACTCTCTTACATGACCATATTCACGGTCTTATTCTGAACGTGCTGTTATGTTTCAGTCAACACATATTGCTTGTAACAGAGTCCATCTTTGACAGTATTTATTAAAAAGACAACTAAAAAGACAAAAGACTGGCCTGGACCGGAATTAATCAACACCTGTCAGCCAATCAAAATCTAGTATTCAGACAGACCGTTACATAATATTAATGTAAACCACAACTTTACAGCAAAAAAGTAAGCTGTATGTTAAAGAAGGATACTGTGTAATGCTAGTCTGAAACTTTTTAGATGGTGATATTTGGAATTGCACCCACTCAAAAATGTGTGACCCGTTAAACTGCATGTATAAACAGTTTGCTGCAGATTTACAATAAAATGCTGCCTAGTGTATCTGGAGTAGAATAAAATGTGAGGAAATCGGGCCAGAACAATTTGGGTTTTGGGTTTTTGGCTGGTGTCGGGTGTTTAGAGAGTGATGGAGTGGATGATAGACAAGCTATGCCAAGCACACACCAGGCACTAGCATATGGGATGCAGACAGACTGTGTGTGTTTACTCTGCACATGCTGGACCAGTGTGTGTTTGTCTCAGCTGGCCGCCTGAGAACAGATGCACCCCATATCAAACTAAAACAATCTGGAGCTGTTATGAAACTGTGTGCAGAGCTATTTTTAACTTGAGTTTCATTGTGACTTTTAGGAATTTAAAGGGGAAATTCTACTTTTTTCTCTCTCAAGAGATTTTATTTGATAATTGCTTTCTTCAGTTAAACAGAATGTTGAGAATCATCATTAATGTTATGCGAGAAGCTTTAAGCGATCTAGAAATGTACGTTGAGCAGGTTAGGAGAGAGCAGGAATCCCTTCAGGGCGAAGTGCAAGGGCTGTACCTATTGTGACTATTGTGTGAACAAATTATTTTTGTTGAATTTGTAGTCCAAAAAAGAATGTCCTTATGCATTAGTAATTTTTTTGCAAGTGTTTAAAGTGTTCACTGGTGGTTTTTTATTATTTAAATTACTTTTAAATCAAATTTAAAAAAAAATCTGAGATTCAATTTATATGAAATCACCAGGCCCACTTTTAATGACTTTGCAAACACTGTTCTTGCTATCATGTAACTTATGGAATTTAAAGAGGAAAATAACTTTTTTCTCTTCTAAAAGATTCTATTTGTTGTTTGCTTTCTTCAGTTGAACGAAATGTTGGGAATCATCAGAGTAGAGCGATGTAGACAAAGTTTTTAATCTCTGATTTTTTGGACAAAATGTAAACTTAATTTTCATCAGTATATTTTTTACTAAAATGAGTACATTTAAATGACAAAAAAAGTAATCATTCAATTATAATCAAGATTGTTCATGAATATTACTCAAATATAGACCAATATTTATTTTTAATCGTTTTAAATTTCTTTTTTTGTCTGCTTATAAAGTTGACATCTATCTCACTTTAATTCTCTCCTTTACTTTAACTCTCTGATAGGAACTTTGAGGAAAATATTTTTCAATCTGGTAACCCAACTCCTCCTCCACACACTCTAAGGCAAAAAAAAAATGGAAAGCAGACTAGGTTTATATAACATCAGTTTCTAATCCTACCTATTTTGTGATTCACCAGAAGTAAGGTTATGTGAAAAGCTATCAGCAATCTAGAAATGTAACCTGCGGTTTGTTAGGAGAGGACAGGATTCACTAGACATCTAGAGACCCTTGTCCAAAACTAGAGTGTTTTGAACAAGGGTGTCCAAAATCTGTCGTGGAGGGCCATAACTCTACAAATTTTAGCTGCAATCCTGGCTCGTACGCATACCAATCTTGCTTCAAACAAGCAAAGAGGGGTTTTACTAGTGTGTTCAGGTGTGTTACATTTAGTTAAATCTAATATGTACAGGGCTGTTTCTCTACAGGACCAACTCGAAGAGGAAAAAGAACACACAATGGAGATGAGCTAAGTGAAAGATACCAACCAGGCATGGTCAACTCTATTTTTAAGACAGCTTATTAGCGTCCTTTTTTGTCATTTTTTTTTTTTCGGTCAGTCCTTCTGAGATTATGAAGAAAGCACCACAACATGTGGTCACTATATAATCTACTTTATACTAATAAATATTTCATATAAAAAAAAATTCCTGACGAAATAAATCATTTTGGTTCTTTTTCAATATTCTTGTATGTTCTGGGAAGCGTCTCAGACAGTCAAATCTCATTGGTACAAAGTTCACTTAAGTTCTTGGCAGTGATTTCACTCGCTTGAAGACTGTTTTTATTCATTGAAACTTGAAAGTAATGGATCTGGAGGAATTGTGGGTAGGTTATCTGCGAGGGTTGGCAGTGTGAGGATTGGCAGTTGCATTCTTGCTCTTTAATTCCCCCTTCACCCTCGAGAAAATACAGATGTTAAAAACCGCTCCATCAAAAAGAGCGACCGTGCTCCTCGTCAACACACTGTTCATCTGGATTTAAGTACAAGTGACCAACAGAAACATTTACAATAAATTTCATCTATATTTACTGTTATTTACAAAAAGTTCCTCAAAACATCAAATCAGGAGATTTCTCTTCTTAACAGCAACATTTATGATCAAGAATAACAGAAAACACTGACCACACTCACATACGGACGCACACAGAGTAAAACAACAACAGAAAGAAGAATTATTACTTGTAGCGTCATTTTTGCGCCATTCAGAAGAAGTCGCAATAAAACCCTGACTGGGAGGAGTCACCTCTTTCAAACCGATAAAAAAAGCACGCAGGGAGCTGGATTGACAGAAGAGGAGAGAGAGAGAGAGTGAAGAGTAGAAAGATGACAACCAGTCAATGTCTGACCGTTACACAAACTAAAAACCTAGTCTTCGTAAGCTCCTCTGAGAGAAGCCAAAGAGTCGAGAACACCAAAAGTGTGCGAACCTTTCAAAGCTGAGAATGAAGACAAAAACAAGGTGCTACAGAGGGAGACGGATCCTGTGTAGCAGTTGAACCCGCCCCAGCTCTGGCTACACACACAGTGCTGCTTGGCCTGAGGGTAGCACTGACCAATAAGGTGACATGATTCACAATTTATTCATGCATAAATAAACCATCAATTTATGATGAGTTAATGATGAGTTTTACATGACATTTACATTTATGCATTTGCTGTTGTTCCAAAGTGACTAACAGTAGATTGATACAATATGTAATTTGTTACACAGCCAAACTCTAAGTTTGCTCGTACTATAAGTTGTACTATGATTGTAAGTATTCTATAACTAAAACTAAAGTTCCTATGAGTTAACTTATGTGTTAATCATTAACTCATGCATTCATTAACCTGCGCTTGAGTCTTAGGAGTTATTACATCAATTACCACCTTAATTAATTATTTATTTTTGATGTTAATGAATGCATTATTTGACTCTTTCAGGTAAAAAAATGCTCTTGTAGAACTGTAATTATAATAAAATAATGAGGAGTTAAAGATGATTTGCATCCTAAAGTAGTCAGCACCTAATACAAAATAACCAATAACTAATTAATGATGAGTTGATAAAAGCACTTTCCACATTATTAGGAGGTGACTATTTTCAGAGGCATATCATCATTATTTATGTAAATCACTATGAGTTATGGTACATGACTAGACCAATTCAACATTCCAGTGAAAGGCCACAGATGGGCCATGACAGGTCCAAGCCTCAGCCAAGTTAACGTTAAATATTAATGTTCAATCAGGAGGGGAAGGACGAGGACCCTTAATGTGCTGTGTTAAATACAATAGCATCCCTGCAGGACTCTTATCGTGTTTGGCTCACAAACCGTACGCCAGTGTCAGGTGAACGTCAGACAAAACCCACAAAAAGATTTTTACCAACTATGGTACACTTTGTGTTTTTGAGCAGATATTTAGGGATTCGTCAAAACAAATAAATGTGTACCTGTGTTTTCCAAGTCTTTGACAGAATAAACAAAATATAGTCTTAGGTCAAAGGTGTCAACTCCTGGAGGGGCAGTCTTTCACAGTTTTGAGCCAACCTTAACTGAATGCACTTGACTCCACTGCAGAAGTTCCTCTTGACTTGTTCAAAGCTACTCATGTGTCTCTTGAGATAAAATGGTTGGAATAAAAACCCGCAGAGGCTGCAGCCTTCCAGGAATTGAGTTTGACATCCCTGCTTTAGGTAAAAAAAAGCATCAGCCATGATTGGTAAACTTGGCAATTCACACACTGCAAAAAGAGATGTGTGTTAAGACAGTGTTAAAAAATTGCACATCTTGTCCCTGATCTCACTCGCCACATGTGTTAGATTTCTGCACAACACAATTTGAGTTGAATTTAGTACATTTTCTCTTCAAAAAATCCCACGACACAGAAACGGCGTGGCAGCATGCATGGACAATTAACAAATTTGACATCCAAAAAAATCACACATCAAGCCACAAATCACACATTTGAATTTTCAAAGCATGGCGAGATCGGAGAATATTGGTGCGTGGCGGACGCAGTGTGCAGTTTACAGTTTACAGCTGCTGAATCCAAAGAGTGTGCAGTGAGCTTCTACGGATGAGATCTCTGCATGATGCAACACGCTGCAAACACACACACTTGATTCTTCTCTCGGTTCTCGCGCTCAGCTCTTGAGGAGCAGCTAATTGGATAGCAGAGTGACTGATGCACGCCATCAGTGTGGGAATTTGTAATATGTGCGGCATATTCATCTTATGTGTGAAAATCTTTTTAGCTGCAATTTGTTAAACTCAACTGAAATGATTTTCCTGTTGAAAGTCTCTTTGCACATGGAAGAAGTACAGAAACCGTAAAGGTTTTAATGCATGCCAAAGCACGCTCAGCTTAAGGGTCAATCAACACCGTTGAGTCACGGACCGAGTCTCATGAGAATCGTGGCTAAATAAAGCCCAGCTATGCAAAAAAAAAAAACCCACAAATATCCCAATACATTTATTCTGCCTCATTAACTAAAATAAAATTTTTTAACTTATTCCTTGTTCCTGGCACATTTCTTGTGGTTAGTGACAGCCACATACATATTTATAGTTTAGATTTAGTTACTAGTGTATGGCTTTAAGTTTGTGTCTTTTATCTGAGTATTTTTCTGTCTGGTTCTGGCAAACATTAAGCATATGAATTAGTGTTTCAGATGCTAATAGCAGAATGACAAAAGTTTTATTTATTTTTATTTTTTTACTTTTTTTCTAAACATTTTTTTAAATTTTTTGTCTCATTCTGGTGTACTATTACAGGAGCTTTGCTGCAGTGACATGGCCTCAGCAGGCACAAGAATAGAATATGCTTACTTCATCAAGAGATATTGTAAAAAAAAATAAAGATAAAAACTGAAACTTTGATAAAAATGCTTCTGGTCTAATCTGATTCAATGAAATATGCTAAGCTATGCTAAAAGTGCAGAATCAGAGAATGTTGAATAAATTCCAAAATAGTTGCGAATATCTCAGGAAAGTTGTCTGTGGAACTGATGATGGTTTTCTGCCACTGGTAATTGATTGTAATTAACGATTGCTTTAATATTATTTAAGCAGTCATCTGTAAATAGTTAGAATATTTGTTATGCTAATCTATATGGTTGTTATAACATTGAAAATAAGTGGTTGCTGGGGCACCATGGAAATGTTTGAATGTTTGCAATAGTTGCTAGGTCATTGAAGAGTGTTTGTAAGTGGTTGCTAGGGAAATGATCAAAATGCTTTTGCTTTTTTAATTGCTTCTAGACCATGGTAGATGTCTGTTTTGATTTTTTTAATGGTTTAGAAGATTTTGTATGGTTTAGAAGTGGTAGCTACGTAAATTACAACAATTACATATAGTTGTTAGGTTACTGAATTTGGTTGCTAGGGCACTAGTAATAAACCCCATGCCTTCTAAAGGGCTTTTAGGACATTCAAAGTGTTTATGATATGAATATGTCTATGATATGAAGCGGTAATTAATTATTGCTAGGTTAATCTTTGTTTGATTGCTGATGTGTTTATGCATTTTGAAGCTATAATACTGTGGTTTTTGGTGGTCGATTGAGCATACATTTTCGGTGTTGGTGAGATCTTTAAAATGCAACGGTGTTGCTAGGGACATTAGGAGTCTAAGGTGTTGGTAAATAGTGAGTAGTACAATGAAAGATCATGTCTGTGCACTTTTGACCAATCACTAGTGTTTTCGGTGGTTGATAGGTGTTAGAACTTTCTACTAGGTGTCTGCTAGAGGGATTTATCCAATGGTTAAGAGGTTGAGGGTGCTTTCTAAAATAATCTGGCTTGTTCTTCATATACACATACACAGTTTGATGATTTTACCCTACATTCAAAGCTGTTCTGGACAGTCGTAAGGTTAAGGATAATTTTTAAGGTGGTGTCCACATGGTATCATTTCAAAATTTTGTCTGATAGTTTGTTTAATAAATAGTTGAAACTCTTTTCTAAAAAAGAACACAAATATGGGTTAAGTGATGTATTGATGGTCTACTAATTGTGGACACTATTGTCATCATACCTTTCCAGTGAACATGTGTTTGTAAAGGATTGTGTCCTGAGAGGCCTCATTACCTGACACACATTACAGAAGTTAAACTGTCCAGAAATCACTTTGACCCTGATTCACTCATTAAATATTTATCTTCTCAGGGGAGCTATGGTGTATGTGTGGCAGCTACAGGAGAAAAGCAAGGTGACCTCAACAGCACCTGCTTCCACGTGACTGCACTCTCACCCACAAACCAAACTCCAACTTTACAAAAGCACTCAAAGATCAACGTACAGAAAATGCTGGAGTGTTTGTATAAGCTAAAAGTAAATAAGCGGTGAAGAAACACAAGCACTCACAATTTGAGCTGAACTATTACCTGATTACATCAAGTGTTTTAAAGCTCTCTATTAAACGCTCTGCTGATCTGAGATGGCTTCTGGCTGAAGCCAGATGTACTGTCGACACTTAAATACAGTCTGAAAGATGCATCGCATGAATGCACACAACACAAGTCGATTTAAAACACTACAGCACACTGAGTAAGAAATCATTATGATTCACATTGGTGAATGCAATATTACTTTAAGACTTAAATAATTATTAAAAATCTTAGATTCTTATGTTGAGATCTTACAACTCATCTAAATGTGATTAAAATGTAGGGCAAATTCGCAAAAAAAATATTTTTTTCCAAAGATTTGTTTTGGCTTTTTTTTCATTAATAGTGAAGTGGGTCAAACTCGATTTCTAGAACTCTAGCACTCAATACGCTATCTCCTCATCTCGTCTCGTGGATCTAATCCCGATTTATTTCAGAGATCATCTAGTACCTTTGCACCACCACAGCCATCTAAATCTTCCATTGGTGCGCGTTCATTCATCCATGCAGCTCCAGCACTGTGGGACTGACTCCAACCAGATGTGCAATCCAGAGCTAGCCTCAATTTTTTAAAGCTATAGCAGAAATACATCTGTTTGTGAGTGCTTTTGGTGGTTAAGTTGAAAGTTCTGGGGTTCTGGGCTTAATGTTTTTTTTTAATCAATTTTGATTGTCTACTGTGCTTTAACTATTCTGAATGTACAGTTTTATGCAATAAGGTGTCCTTAAGAGCCTTGAATGTGCCATCAAATAAAATATATTATTATTAAAGGATCAAGAACACAGAATCAAACTTGGATCAAACCAGCAACCCTGTGCTTATCATGTAATTAAAGAGCCTCTTGTTTTTCAGACTTAAAATGTTTAAATACTTATATCGAAATATATCTGAAAAGTAAAGACCGTTGTAGAAGTTCAACAGCTCAAGAAATAGATTTTGTTCATTTAATTACAAAAATGAGTTTGTCACACATTCAGAAGGATTTACGTAATTATCAATCAATTTAAATGGATTCACAGGCCACATAAAAGCTAAAAAAATAGTTTTTGGCCACCATTAACTCTACATCAGGTAGAACAATTTGAGTCACTTGAGTTTGATAATATTCTGAGTACATTTTCAGTTTCAATCTCCATTTGTGGAGTGTAAATACTGAGAATTGTTTACAGACTACTTGTACTGGCTTTAAGGAAACTATTTGTCCTGCTCAAGGTCTCAGCCCAGAATAAATGGTTGCTCTTGAATAGAAGTGAAAGATTGGATGGCCGTTCTCAACTCTACATTCACATCTTCACCATAGCAACCCCATGGTAACAGAACCCTTCAAAGCAACAGTGCCCTCCCTTTATGGCAACGCCACACCTAGCTGTTGGATCACTCCAAGAGCTTTCGGCCAGCATTAGTGACAAGAACACATTTAGAAAAGAGAGAAAGAATGATGTAAGAGATGCGTCAGTCCAGCCTCCAGAAAAGTGCTACTTGCTCTTAAAATGCTCCTCCCATAAACTACAAAAACTATTCATTATTGTATTAACAATTACTATTAAACTTCTCCGTGTTACACCATTTAAAAGTGCAGCTCATGTTTCTCCAACTCTTTTCGGAGAAGAAAAGAGAAAAAGAGTCTCATTATAAGACGGAAGGAAGCCATGAGAAAATAGAGCAGCATATTCACACACTTTGATTACTTTAAACATCAATGAAGATACACATTAATGCAGTAATGCACACACAAAAACCTGTCGAGAACAAGTCCGGGTCACATTTCACCACTAATCAAAAGTTAGGAAGTGGAAACTGCTTTTGCGTAGAAAAATCTTCATCTGGAGTATTTCTTCTGTTTGGTGATGCACTTTTGCATTTTTGTTCTAAGGATTGATACTAATCTTCATTTTCTTCAGGCAAATCTTATTTTTGTCTTTTGATTGTGAGTTAAAACATGACTAGCAGATGAGTCATCTGCATAAAATAAACAGAAGTGGAACACTCCACTTCTTTGGAGAAGTAGACTCATTCTCTGTGTGAAGTAGCGAGTGAGGGAGTAGTGTGTTTCTCATTTTAGAATGTAGTTAGGCTTCTTTTTCTCTAGCGATAGCACTTTTAGCTTTGATAATTAAATTGGATTATACCAGTAACATTGCAATAGCAGCAATAAACATTTTTTTGTTGTTAAACTGGACTCTTTTCAGTCCCGTACAGCAAGACCAGCACAAAATGAAAAGTTGATGCTTTCTAAGTGTTATTGTTAGGAAATTCACTCTCATTTCAGGGTAATAATAAAGTACATGTGTTGCCCTAAACATATCAAACAGTCCCAGAAAAATAACGAACTTTGCCAACAGATTAAAGACTGCTGATTTTGTATTATTAAAAAAACTAACCTGATTCAAACATGATTCGTCATGTGCATGCACAAACTCTACTTATTTATCATTTTTTGTTGGTTTTGAACAAGCTATCTATTGCGTTCTTTCAGAAAAATAGATGGTAGGTTAGATTATGAAAATTATATTTATTAAAGAAAAAAAACATAATAGTAACGACACAAAACTTGGTTAGTCCATAACTCAATGTGTTGTAATACTGTAATACATTTTTACAATTCTATCCTAAACTCTTATCTTTTGCTACTGTAATCAGTATCTTGTTATTAAGAAGGAAAAAAAAAACATTTGTGCTTAACTTCTAGGCATATGGAGAAGTGTACGGATCTTGTTTCCTGTAAGGATCAAGTATCGACAACACTATGCTTCACTATTCAATGCTATGCTGTCCTTGTATTTAGATGTTTAACTGAGGCCCTGACTCTGTGGTCATTAAATTTCCAGCATGTTTTGTCATAAAATGTATAGGTGTAACTATGGCATTCCTAGCCATATCTGCCCACTCCTAATAACCCTGTTTTCTAATTGGTTACATTGCTCTACCCATGCCTCCAATAAACCATTAGCTGGTGTGTGCTGAGCATTCTGGCACTGATATAGCCCTATATAGTTGAATGTTATAAATACAAAAAGGCTATGCTATGCTAAAAGTGCTAACGTGAGAACCGTAGAACAACTGAAAAGATTCCAAGCCAGTGAGAGTCAGAGAATGAGCTTATGTCCAGAAAGTGGAGTGTTTCTCCAGTAAAAGCTTCTATGAGTACACATAAAGAAACACGGCACCAGGGTAAAGTGTGGTGAGGACTCTTGGTTAAAAACTCTTTTTGCTTCTAGAACTCACAGCAAATCTGGAAGGTTTGTGAATGGTGTCTTCAATTGTCCTTGTTTAAAAAAAAAAAGATGACATCAAGTTTTTAGAATGTGAGATTTTTTCCCCCCGGATGTGTTACCTCTCAAATATCCCAGTAGACCTGGAACGATTCTTCAACAAAGTGTTATCTTTTGTCCGCCAAGGTGGTCAGTGTCTTTAATGATATTTTGGTTGGATCTACAACACATCACTCACAGCACACGAACGACAAGGGAGCCCAAGAAAAATAGGGACTTCACTACTATTGTGCCAGCAATAAAGAGAAACCACAGAGAAAAAGCAAGGACAGAGATGATGGAGTCTATCTGCTGTCTGTGAGTCTCAAGATGGCGCAAGATTTCAATGTCTGCGGCTTTCAGGCGAATCAATCGGAGCTGTTAATTTAGAAGGTACAGAAAATATAGATAGAATGAGAAGAAAAATCTGTTAAACTCAAAAAGGAGAAAGAGGTCAAACAAAAAGGTCAGGGAGCTCAAGACAAACAGCTACAAATGGAGACAAAATAAAAGGGAGACTATTAATGGAAAGAGGGTGTCTCAATCCCCCTCATGGCTTTAATTACAGTGGCCCTAAGGGACCAATGGACTCACATGGGATGTCTGAGACATGGAAAATACAATTCCCAGAGTTCCTGTGACATGATCCGGTTCAGAGGTGGCCAATTTAAAAGCTGCCAAATGAGCTCTCATGAGCCTGCGGGTCTAGACGTGATCATGCTTGAATGAGATGAGGGACAGGGCAGAGGTGATGCAATCACACATCAGAAATATAGCCTGAGGAACACAGGGGAATTGTGGGGTAAAAAAACAAAGAGGAAGGAATTGGAGTCCTGGTAACATGTAGTTATGTTGAGTCTTCTTAGGGTGTCTGTAGATGGCTTTGTCGGTTTTATCCCTCAAAGAATCAAATTAAGAATCAAATTCAACTCATATGGGTAACCTTTCAGTTCCTCAAGATCCAGTAGTTCCTCTCAAAGGAAAGCAGGCTTCTGAGTTTTTGACTTAAGCAATAGTCAGTTTTTTTATTTTTTGAGGTAAGAAAATGTTCAAAATCTTTCAGTAATTAAACCCGGGTCATGGCACCAACCCACAATTGTGGATCTATTCGCACCACGCTAAAAGGAATTCAAATTGGGAAGGTGCAGAAACTTACTGTGCTTACGTAGTATTTAAGTCAAAGAAAAGAAGATTAAGCTTTAAAAAACTGCTTCATTGAGCCTTTTAGATGGTTTCTTCTTCCATCTGGGTCACGGCACCAATTTCACTTTTCCAATTCTACAAGCACCACATTAAGGAAAAATTGTGCTTGATTGGGAAGAAGAAAGAAAAATACTTAATCACCAACACCATCCGTTTTAGAAAGAGAGGAGTGAGGTTTAAAGAACATCTTAAACCTCATTTGGGTCACAGCACCAATAAAGTTTGTCTGTGTTCTGTCTGCTTAGCCCCAGTTAAATCTACACTACATGTTACCAGATTAAATCAAAACAAACATGATTGAGAGATTGAGATGCTTAAAGGTTACAAGAGTGGATGGCTAAAAGTACCCGTGTTGTGCCGCCTGGCAGCAAGTTAGTCTTGTGCATAAGGACGGGGATTCGGGTCATATGGGGTCGGAGGGGAAATGGGAAATGAAGAATCAAGCTTTCAGGGCATGCCACTGTGCCACGTTCGTGCGCGGTCGGCTCAACATGTCCTTCCAGTGTTTGACCTCAGCTGGGCCACTCTTCCACGACAAATAAATCTGGAAAATAAGGGATTGGGTTTAAAAGATACAGCAAAGGTTGTCACAAAGGTACATTATAGCACAATTTGTTTGATTTTATCTTAGATTAGTAGCCCTGTCCACACAAGGCAGGCTAGCTTTTACCATGTGGTTTTGGTTCATCATAAAACACAGCATCAGTAACTGAGCATTTTAAAAAATGCTATGCAAAGTGAACTTTTGGTGCATGGTGGGTGCATCATGGTATATCATTTCAGCAGGTCTGGAAGCTTTTAGTTTGGTGGTGTCTGATTAGCCTACATGACTTTACATCCTGCCCTCTGAGCTGCATGCTGTTGACACAGCTGGATTGAAACATGTTTGTGAGGATGATATTTTAATTGTAACACATAAGAAACTAAAGAAAAAAAAACATGTTGTCTTACATTACTTGTGATTCTAACAACATAACCACAAATTATTTGACAATGATTAGCCTAAAAGTTTTTAATTTCATGTGATTGTTATGCTAATTAGGTAATGATCTAGCAACTTTCAGCAACGTTGGAGCAGTAAATAATGACTTTTCTAACTGAGGAGTTGGCAAAAAAAGTGAAAAGCGAGAACACTGATTTTACCAAACTGAGGTGACAGCAAATACTTTTTCCTCAGCTCTAAAAAAAATTATGCACAGACTGCACACCAAATCATGCAGGTACATGAGATAGTGGCTTCAGTCTCTGTTCTCCTCTCCTTCAATGAAGTCTCCTTCAATATTTTCCTCTTCTTTCAGCATACTTCAACTACAAATATAAAGCAGGTCCTCTGTGTAAAGCTAACGAAGTGTCGTTATATTCCCCATGTTAGCAGAACACTTGACACTCACCACATTCTCATCATTTTCACTGACTCTCTTCAGAGCAAAGTCTGTTTTAATGTTGTTTTTCTAGAAGAGTTGGGTGCTGTCATACAGCGGCAGGTGTTAATACACTGTGACTTTAAATTTCTTCTCTAAGGACAATGTGTCTCTTGTCTAGAGCAAGCTGATTATTTGGGGGAGTCATATTTCTGCCACAAACTTTGTTTCCAGTGAATGCAACATTCCTTTACATCCACAACATCCCACCACCACCACAAGAAAGCTAGCAGTATGCTGCAGCAAATCAATTTCTTTGCTGCAATTCTGCTTTTCCAGCATGATTGCATCGGCTCATTGACTTAACATGTAAAACATCTGCTATTCCTGCTTTTCTGAATGTGTGTGTCAACTAATCAACAATCAGAGCGAACTTTATTAGTATTAAACAATATTGAGACAGATTGAGACAGAAAAGAACATTATACTCCTGGAAGCGAAGTTAGAAGTGCTCCGATAACAGCCACGACTTCATTAAGCTTTGAATACTTTAGGCTCTTTCTGAAACTATTTGAGTACAAGAACTTCTTCTCCAGCGACTCGTATCTTTGAGAAACTGTGTTTAGGTTGGGTATGATGCAACACCCAGAAAAATGCGGCCTAGCTGGTCAGACTGAGGTCGCGATGCCAACATTTTTATTTTTTGGTCAGATTTAGGACCACATATGAAAGCAACCAGGATCTGATTTGAAAAAAAAAAATCGTAATTGAGCTGTTCAGACATTCTTGAAAATGTAATGTACAGGTCACATATAGGCAAAAAAAATCAGATTTGGGTCACTTTGTGCTGCAGTCTGAACGTAGCCTTAGTTAAAAGTAGGACAATGTGCATGACATTTTTTTGTTGATATACATTGTTGTCTCACTGTGGATGCTCTTTATTCTTCACAGGATACCTGCACCACTGAGCACGAGAGCTGCGCATGTTTGATTGGTCTGCTTGATGCTATACTGGTCGATCATGATATTTCACTTGTTTTGCTGCCAATCACAATAGGTTTGGATATTATTGGTCTCTCACTTCCACACCAGTGCACAATTGCCAAACAACATTGGCCCCCTATGCAAGTTATTTCCTGTCCTTCCTATTTGAGGGCCCCTTTAAGCTAAGGAAACTTGATTTTTCTACCAATTTGGGATGGCCCTGTTTAGAGGGAACAGCAAATAAAAAGATATAGCAAGCACATTCACCTTCCCAATGACATCGTTGCGACTGAGTCGATCCTTGTCCATGACAGTGATAATGATGGTGGTCTCTCGGAGAACATGCGCGGGTACGTCAAAAGGGAAGGACTCGTTAAAAACAGGGTTCAGGCAGCGTTTGATGGTCACCGTCTTCTTCTTTTCCACTCGCTTGTCTTTGTGCATTAGCCATACTTTTACATAAGGGTCTAGAAGAGAAACACAGCATGAGAGATTCATGCAAAAGACAGACTTTCTGCATTCATCATGGCATCTCAGAAAGTTATACCTGAGGTGCCCCCAATGTCCATGGCTTTGAGGTTTCGACCTTTTATGATGTTTACAGTGATGGTGTTGGCAGTGGGGTTGTAGCACAGAGACAGCAGCAGATCACCACGACTTCCCTGTGAGAAATATATGTACATGTATCAAAAAAGAAGAATGAGCAACAGGATATGCACATCCCTGTCATCCCTTAGATCAGTGATTCTTAAACTGTGGTACGCGTACCACTGGTGGTACTTGGACACCCCCTAGTGGTACGCCTAGTGTAGAAATATATTAGAATAAAACATGTTAATCTTGTGCCGCTTTTGTGAGTGAAGCATTGACTGTAGATAACAGGTGCGTCGCGTGTGGAACTAGTTGGAAAGCTCCCGTGTGCAGCGATCGTATCTCTGAAACAACTGCAAGAGCCAAAGGATGAGGAAATTAAACGAAACAAGAAGCTTCACATTGCACGAGTCTTTGCGATGCCAGAGCAGGTGAACCCCACACACTTCTGAAAAGCTCTGTTTGCATTTAGCCAAAAAATGGTGCGCATTATGTGTGGAGAAAAAGCACCAAAACAGTGAAACTTATGGCAGTTTAAAACAGCGCGGTGTCACTGAATGTTGACATGGCTGTTGTTTCTCTCTGAGCGCGTGCATGAGTCAGACGCAGGTGCGCGCGAGCTCCGTATAATCCGCTTGTTCGGTTCAATCAGTCCCTAACAAACATGAATGCAGCAGCTACTTTAATATTTTATTAAAAAATCTATTTTACAAAAAAAATTTACCATTACTTGCGCGTACTAGCAGAATTTTGTCTTCTCCAGAGCAGAAGAAATATGTAAAAGAGAAAAATGGTAAGACAACGGGATGTTTTTATGAATATTATAAATATTAATATTACAAAATATAACAGCAAACTGCACTTAACTATAGCTGAACAGTAGGGTCTATACGCTGTGGCTATACTGTGTGTATTTGAATGTTTGAATGGAGCTCCAAATTTTATACTATAAATTAGTACTTGGTGAAAAAAAGTTTGAGAACCACTGCCTTTGATAATATGGACTTAAAGAAGCAATGGCTGAGACATCAGCCTTGTTTTCCAAGAAATGTGCTGAAAAGCAACTTCTCAACACCCAAGAACTGGGGACTCCAGATCCAGTCCTGGAGGGCTGTTCCCCCTGGAACATTTTAGTTCCAACCCTGCTCTATGCCCAATTTAGCTTCAGATAAGCCAAGAAAGCTTTAATTATTTCAATCAGATGTGTTTCATGATGGTTGAATATTGGATTTGTGCCAAAATACTTTAGGTTTTGCTGGTTTTCTGTCATTTATTTTTTTGTTTAAAACTAGACTTACACTGCCATCACTGCAGGGCTTGAGGTCCTTCCAGAAGCTCTTGAGCTGACCGAGCTCCACTTTGTTTAGAGGAATGGAAACCTCTCCGATGGGGTCATTCCGACTGAAGCGATCATAATCCAGAACCTGGAGGTACAGCGTTCGCTCTCGGACCTTCTCATATGGGAAACCTTAATGAAAAGCATTCATATTCTCTCATTCACAAATAGAAATCTTTTTCCTAGCCAAATACATGAAGAGACGGACAACCGCAAAAATCTATGTCAACATGTGAGGTTCCATTCCAAGTTCCATTGATCAAAGTTCAAAGTGTTCGTAGTAATATGATAATACCATCCAATTAAACATAACATTATCTTATGAAAATTGTTAATAATAAACTATATGTGAATGTGTTTGCTTTTCAGTGGCTTGTGAGTGTTCTCGACTTGAGTACAAATGTCCAAACTTATACTAATATCAGATGTGGACTCATTCTGGATCCTGATTGGACAATGCAAACATGCACCAGAACACATGCCAGAACTTTTAAGATTTTTTTTAAACCCTCATCCTTTTAGATCTTAAATGAGATCTAAGCTTACAGAAATTAAAATTCTATTCTAAATTGTGAAAAACTATGCTACTTTTTGCTACTGTAATAATTCGCAAAACATTTATTGAACTAATACAAATACTAACCCTATTAAAACCTGCTCTACTCCAATTAAAAAGCCTCTCATCATTTTTGATGAAACCCACGAGGTTAGAACATTGCACCCTGGTCTGTGTGAATGGTGATCGAACCTTCAAAAAGAAAAGTTTCATTCCAGTGCGGGTTGAGATTTTTCCTCTTAACTTTGGTCTCAAGTTTGTGCTTTCTATCAGGAAGCAGGTAGATTTTAACAAAGGGGTCGGACGTCCCAGAGAAATCTTTCGCCGGAAGATCTTGCCCTTTGAGTATTTTCACCGTCAGTGTCGTATCTTGGAAACTGTAACCCAGAGAAAACTGAATCCTGCCCAGTTTTTCGCTCACTGGACCCTCGTGATCATCATCTTCTGAGCCTGGAGACAACTGAAGCGAGAAAGAGAAGGAAGAATGAATGTGAGAGAGGGATTGGTTGATGGAAATAAAACAGAAGATGTGACTCAACTTCTAGATTAGGTTGGATGGTATCGAGACTGGATTACTGCAATGCACTTCAGCAGAACTTCCTTCAAATTAGGTCAAATGATAAAGAACTCTGCATGTTGTCTAGTTTTCAAGGAATCTAAAGGAACTCACGTTGTCGGTCAGAAACGACTAAAAAATGACCGGCATGACTTTCCGATTAATTTTTTTGATATACTGAGCATTTGGAGTTGGAGCAGCATCTGATACAGGACCAAACAAACCTGCACACTTAGTCACATTCACAAGTTTATATATGTACGGCATCTTATCAGCACTTTACATAACATTTCTTGGTCAGCATCTCACAGATTTAAGCCACGTACTTGTTTTCAATACTTGTAGTCATGTATTTGATGACTAAGTATTTTCTTTGGTCTGTTTGCTCTAATTGACTAAGTCAAAATGAACGTACAGCAGAAGCATGCAATGAAAAGATTGTTATGAACCGAACTAGATGAGGCTCTATCTTGACTCAAAGCATTGTCCAAACAGATCTGGTGTCTGAGCACCATATACATACAAACTGTTGAAAAAACAATGTGGTTCAATGTTACTCTCTAAGCTCTCCCCATCATTTATCTCTCATCCTGCAGCTGATCCTGATCACCGGTTTGTTGTCTGTGTTACAGTTTTCTAACCGTTGTTTTTTTATTTGTTAGTTTCTATTTGTCTTTGTTTGTGTTGTTTTTTCAGGTGCTGTCCAATGAACTGTTCCTCGATGGATATTAAGTTTGTATATTGTTTATGCTGGGGAGGTGACTAGCACCTGCCTCAGTCAGCGAGAGACCCCTCACAGAGGGAACTCCTATTTACTCTACCTGATCCTCACTAGGACTTTGTGAAGCTGCTTTGAAAGCACTATATCAAAACTTGATTGATTGATTGTTAATACAATAAATAAACATATTGCTAAGTCGTTTAATTGCCAAATCCCACAACGTCACTCAAATTAAGTTCAAAACACTGATGCAATCAATCACAAAATCATTACTTTATCTGTCTCCATCTATCTTCACAAGTTCCTAATCCCCTCCAGACGTTTGCATACAGTGAAGGAAATTCCTCACCAGAACCTTCTCATTCACTGTCCCCAGCTGGTAGAATAGTCTATCTAGATAGATAAAACATTTATGACTTTTAAAAAACATCTAAATCTCTTTGTGAGCACCTTAATTTCCATCCTCATAGGACACTTTGGTTCAAATGATTCATCTATGAGAACTTATTGAGATTAACTAAATTCTTGCTCTTTCTCCCTTAATTGTAAGTCACTTGTATAATTACACATATCATATTATAAAACTTGCGTCCATAAACAAATCAAGATCCAATAAGGAAGTGGACGGTCATACCATCACCATGTCTCCAGTGAGTGAGTTAGCCAGGTCTGAGACTGAATAATGTCCATCAGCATCCGGCGGTTGACCTTTAGGACTATTCGCTGGCTTGTTCCCCATATTCCTACTGCACACGCGAGAAAGACACAGAAAAAAGTACATTACAGAAAAATTCCAGATGTGTTTTTGCTCCAGCAAAGTGTGAACCAAACCTCCGAACACAAATGAACTTTTGACATCTGACCCCTGACATTCTAAGCACAAAAGTCACGTGAGAATATATGAAGAGAACAAATTAACCACAGGCATGAAATTCACTGAAACTGTACAATAAATAAAGCCACAACAGAGAAATAGTAAAGAAAGCTCACATAGTAAAAGTCACATTTCCTGTTAGAAAACGTAACACACAACATGAGACAAACTGTTACCTTCATTTTAAACACAAGCAAATACAGCACAAGTACGTCCAGCAGGAAAAGTTTTGATGTTATTAAGGTCTCAGCAAAGTGTTGTTAACTGATTACGTCCGTTTGGGTTTTTCCAGTCGCTGTCCAGTGTTGGAGTGAGAGGAAAGTCTGGATGGAAGGATATTTAAGGAGAATGTTGGTCCAGTAAAAGCCAAGCTATTTGTCAAACATCTGGAGTGTAAGGTAATGCTCATGAGCAAAAAAAAAAAAAAAAAGAAAAAAAAAAAGATCACCATCTTGGTGAAATATCCCATCCCGAATGAAAGCTATTTGGACTCCATATATGAAACAAAAAAACACTGTCATTAAATAATAGAAAATGTGCAAAACAACTACAACTAAATAAATGAATAATGGTTATAAAAAACAGAAAAAAAGTCTTATAGTTTAATATAAAAAATAGTAGTGTGAAACTGTTTGCCCCCGTAACTGATTTAAAAAAAATACTTTGGAACCTTTCAGGGCAACAAACTAATTTAAATACAACTCAAAGATATCTTTGTCTTTCCAGACCATCACAAAACCACCACCATTTTTCACTTTTCTGAAATGAGGTGTAACTTTAGATCCTTTAGCCTTCCTTACTTTCTCTGGAAAGCAATATTTAAATTATTTATTTAAATAACTTTCTATAAACAGGCTTAATGTAGTTTTATTTAGTTTTCCCTAAAAAATAATAACCATAATTAGAAAATAATTACAATGTGTTGATATATTAAATATCGTCGATGGACATTAAGTTTGTATTTTCTTTATGCTGGGGAGGTGATTAGCACCTGCCTCAGTCAGCGAGGCTCCCAGGGGCCTCACAGACGGAACTCCTATTTACTCTACCTGATCTTCACGAGGACTTTGTGAAGCTGCTTGGAAAGCAACTCCTAAAGAAGCGCTATATATAACTTGATTGATTAAATTTGACTTGTATTTAAATTTATTCGATGATCTTGAACATCTAAGTGCTATACTGTACATGTGCAAAACAAATATAATCGGGGGAAAACACTTTCTGATATGTATAAAGAATGATATGATACACAATAAATTTTATTGCATGTTGGCATTACATATTGTACTTGATAAAGTTGATACAAAAGTAACATTTAATTTTTAAAAGTAAAATGCTGATTTCTGTGGTACTTTATTTTATACCACAAAAAAATTTAAAATCAAGTGCAAGTACTGAAACCCTTAGCATGCCTCTAATCTTTTGAATTGTAGTGGATCAACGCAAACCAGAGCAGGGGCCAAAAGAGCAGAGAGAAAGAGACAGAAAGACAAAGACAAAGAGAAAAAAGACAAATGCACAAATCTGGATGAGACATGAGACAGAAGGACTGAGTAAAAGACTAACAGGATGAACATAAAAAAGCGATGTTGGCAGTAAACAGACAAACAGCTGGAGGAAGAGAGAGAAAGAGCAAGAGAAAGAGACGTATTTTATGGAGAGGCAGACAGTTATTTGCATGACTGAAGAGTCAAACAAAACCACGAGAGCAAGAGACCTGGACCGGCTGCAAGAGAGAGAGAGAAAGAAAGAGGAAGAGAGTTAAACGAAAGCGCAAAGATCCCTTCAACAGAAGGAGAGGAAGAAGAAAAAACAAAGCCATTCGTTTTCCAAAGAGGTGAAGCTTTGAGGAGAGAAAGAGAGAAAAATGAGCGCTGGAAAGACAAAAGAGAGAGAGGAGTGAACAAACAAGAGTAAAGGAGCACAGTAAATGGCACATACAATAGACAAACAGAGAGCGAGGGGGAAAGGAGGTACGAGAGAGAGCTGTCTTTACACTGCCAGGGACAGCTCAGGCGGTTCCAGAGGTTTTTCACATCAGGATGATTCCTTTCTTGTCATGTACTCACCCTTGTGGCAGCCCACACAGAGATGTAAAAATACACCAATTCCCCTAAACAAATGTCAACTCCTAAAATTATAACCACAGGACTTTTACTTTGTGATACTTTAGCAAGTCAATGCCCTGTTTGGTTGAAGTTTCTGATTGGTCTACATTAGTGTTAGAAAACCCGTTTTAAGGCTCACTTGTGTGAGATTCTATTTCTTTTATTGTGCTAGACTGCTTTATTCCACTCAATGTTTCATTTTTAGCTTCATTGTAGTTTTTTAATTGAGTATCTTGCTTTTGTGATTGTTTGGGTTTATTTATTTAATTTTGTTTAATTATTATATTTTGTGGTCTATACTTTCTGCATGTAATTTTTAATTATTATATTTTGTGGTCTATACTTTCTGCGTGTTTTACCTTAATGTAATTTCAAAGCATCCAATTCTATAAAGAAATCATTCCCCAAATGTGTCTGGCAAACACTATTGAAAGCTTTGATTTGCACTGTATTCATTGCATGTCCTAAAAAAACATTTTTGTTTAGAAGAAAAAGTTAGATTTTTTCAGCAAAAAAATTGTATTTATTAAAAAAAAAGATTAGAATAAAGACACAAAACCGAATAATGAAGCCGGTTACAGAATAGCTTGTATATTTCTTTTATTTGTTAGAAAACACATAGACAAATAATTTTATTCTTATATTTATTTATAAAAAGGGTATGCTCAAATAACAGGAAGTAGTTAAAAATGTCCCTATTGACTTCGATGGAGATTGGTTCTGGGACAGTCTCACACCTCTCAGCCCTGATTGGCCCATGGATTCACCAGCCAATCAGCTGAAAGAGTGCTTTCATGAACTGTCAGCCTCTTACTTACTGTTTCCTCTTCAAACTAAATGTTCATATTTAATTTTTGGAGAAGCAAATGTTTATTTCACATTTTGTTTACAAGAGAGAAAAAAATCACAGTGAACTTAAATAAAATGTAGTTAATCGTTTAGGTTTTTCTATTGAGTAAATAGAATCCCTACTATATCCAGGTTTGTAGCCTTTAAGATGTTAAATTACTTATTTAAAATGTATTAGGATATTTAAAAAACCTGCACACAAGGTTACATTAGGCAGAATATATTTAAATGCAATGAAATGATCAAAAATAACCTCTAAGCGAGCCTTTGACCCATTTAATTTAGCTTTCCCGCTTTCTAGAAAATAGTCGTTTGACTGCCATCTCCACAAACTCACAGAGCGGAACCCAAGGGTGAGGATACAAGACGTATTTTGGCATCCTCAACACTTCCCAGATCCCCAGCAGTGTAAGGAGAGCATCAAGCGTCTGTCTGTCAACACATCTGTTTCCAGGAATATTCTCCCTACTGAGTCAGTTTAGCTTTTGGTAAACCACTCAAAAGCTCCCGCACCAATAACGGAAACATGGAGGCCATGTTGTTGAAGACACACAGACAGAGTTGAAACGGAGACTAGATAACACAGAGCAGGCAAAGCACAGACGGACAGACAACTAAGACAGACAACTAGAAGTATCTACATCTAAGTCAAACAGGAGGTCAGCTCTGGAGGGGAGAGAGACAGGGCTTTCCATTTTTGAGATTTAAACTCTTGAATATTCATGAGCCGACTCTGTAATTGGTTAATTGAGAACTAAATGCAGCACTGATTGGCTGAAAAGGTTAATGGATTAGCGTTCTTGTTAGTTTGACTGAATTGAACCCACACACATTCAGCTGCCATGAAGAAGAGATGAGCACAGATGGAGGGAGGATTATGAGAGAAAGCAGGGAGCAGATTTCAAAGCCTGAAAGGAATAATTAAAGCAAAATTGAATTTTGCTGAACATTTACCCACAGACTTTCTAGATATTTTTTGATGACAAAATTAAGGCAGATTAGAGCCAAGATCGTGGCCTTTAGCGTTTCATTAAGTGTATGTCACAGTTACTACAGTTGTCGAGAGACATCATTTTTTTCTCCAAATTGGCTGCGTACAGAGGCTTTATTTCAAGCCTTTATTTTCATATACTGTTATTTTAAAACATGACACATTTCTACACAGTTTACCTGTTTGTCTACATGTAAATGCACCACATGTTCAGTGTTTCTTAAAACTGAATTTATTCTTCAATTACAGTGTCAGAAAGAAGTTTAGATTGAAGATCAGATTGAGGAATCTGATTGGTCTAAATGAGTTATAAACAGTTCACCAATTAAAACTGAATCTTGCTAACTTGACAAAAATAGCTCATTGTCGAAGTTACTATTTATTAATTTCCTTTATATTAGCAACAAAGGAATGCCACCAAATATGTAAAAGTACAGATAATTCACAAAAAAACTGCAAAATTACAAGTAGATTTACTCAAAGTATCTACTATCCACATATGAAAGTAGATAAAATTTTATTTATTAATTTTTTTTGCTGGCTCTGAGTCATCCCTGCTTATTAAACGTAGTGAAATTATTCATCATTAAATGTTAAACATGTTTTACAGCCACTTACCTGAGAGCAGATCAATAACTTGATATCAAAAGCTACTAGCTGTTTCTACGTTGTTAGAAACACCTCTTTTAATGCAAAATATAACCGATGCATTTCTTGTTCTTGAAATTGCCTCAAACATAAAAGGTAAGATTTCTCATATGGCAGAGTTTTAAGATGCCTTTCGTCAAATGTATTTTTTCATTGGATTATTACTAACTGCATCTGTTTTATTTTATTCAAGCATTGATCAGATTTTAGGTGTAGAGAACAACTTTACTTTAAATAAATTCCATGCAAGTAAAGCTTTAAAAGTATTCAATTACGATTATAGTTAGAAATTATTTCACATTTGCTGGCCTCTGCGCTAAGAAATACATTTCAAATTGCCCTTTGTCAAATGTATTTTTTTGTGTATTATGAATAAATACATTTTATAGATTTATTTTTATACAATTATTTTTAAATGTAGAAAATAACTGTACATAAAAAATATCTACATAAGTGAAGGTTTAAAAATAAAAAAAAACATCAATCAAAATGGTGTTTTTGCTTTTCCTCAAAAAAAGTATAGAAAGCGTGGTATTACAAACTTTAATTGTAAACATTTTGTCATCATTACCCAACACACACAAACAATAAAATGTTTGTTAAAACTGATTAATTGAGGAAAAATAGAAAAGTTTTTTAAGAGTCAAACAGTGACTTCATCTTTTGGGTGCAGCTCATTCCATCAATGAATTTGGAATTAAAGGAATGAGAGAGTTAATGTAACAAGGACAAAAAGAAGACAATGCGCAAAATGAGTGGCAAAATCTCTCTGTTTGTCCTTCGCCATCGATCGAGGGCAGATAAAAGAACGCTTCTCTGAGGACTGAATAATTCATTCACTACTGCAGGTTTGTCCAAACTCCAGCTCCCCAAATCTTTTTCTGAGATTTCCCTTCACCGACGAGTCACGCTAACAACAGGTGCTAATCGCTAACAGACAATTAATGCTAAAACATTCACTTATTTAACTATTTAACTTACATTTAACATAACCTCATATTTCTCTTAACTTCACTTAAAAAAGCAATCAAATGTCGAAACATTCCCTAATTCAAATCATTGATATTTCATTCTCTTAGTTCTAAATGGGTTTACATGTTTTCTGATTTGCAAATGGTGGAAATAATGGAATCATGATGGCGTGAGGGGATCATGAGAGAGGAGCAGAGCTGATGATCACAAACATCCAGGCGATGTTTTTTGCTTTTATGAATATTAATGATGCATCTATAGGCGCTGCAAGTGTGTGGAGTCTCCATTAGGGGGCAAACACAGCCCAAATCCAGAAATCCCCCCATAGCTGCAATGTGCTCTTCCAAGCACTCTCACCTCGAAACTGGGCTGTTGGCATGGCAACCGCAGGCTGGTGAGAGTGTGAGTGTACTGGTTTGACTGTGCTTGTGAGTGCCAAATGTGCTCCGTTCCGTATGTAGTCTAAATTCTTGACAACATGGCGGTTTTACACTGTTTTTACACAGTTTTAAACCATTTTTACCTGATGTCTTTTGTGTGCAGGGGTGGATTTGATTCTTTTGAGAGCCAAGCGTGGGGACATAATTCTATTGGATTTGAAGTTACAGTTTGTGTTTCTCTAAATCAGGTAGCTATTAATTGTAAGTTGTTGTAAGATCCATTTGATCTATTTTAAAACGGTTTTATATTTTCATTGGAAGTAGGCCTTCTTCACACATAATTGAAGATATTAACCCTTTCAGACCCTGCACTCATCACAGTGGAAGTCATGTTTCAGCACTTATTCTAAAGAATTCCACTCGTTTTGTTTCTTTTGGTTATTCAGTGAAACATATCCCAGACATCAAAGGCAGTTTGGCCCAGATCTGGCCCAGATCCTACTTGTGCTTCAGGCACAACTTACCCGAGTCAGTGTCTTTTGGCAAAATGGGCCAATACCGGTTTTGGATCTGTGTTTTGTCATCACCTGCTTGTCCAGCACAATGTGCCAGAATGTGTTGAGCCATGAAATGTTTGTTGACTACATTTTTGGCAAAGATAAAATTCACTAAATGTAAACTTTTCGCTTAAAAAAATACATCGAGTTAACACTTTTTTAAAATAAATTTTAATTCCTTTTGATCATAATTCCTAATAAATAAAACTGTCAGTTACTCTTGACTTTAGGCAAAGCTCATAATTAACTGCCAGTAATTATTTAATTTAGCCATAACTCCTAAATAATTTCCAGTAACTACTAGTTCAGCTTCAGGAAAATTTTATAATTGAAAGGCAATAGTGTCATTGCATTTATTGCCTTCAGAAGTGACTTAGGAAAAAAATATTAAATAATTATTTCTTTAAGTGCCACAACACACCAAAAACTTTTAAAATATATTACCATGTATACAACAATGGTCTCAGTATGATGAAGTCATTTTAACCTTTACATTGATTTTCAGCAAGAAAACAGTTAATTAAACAAAATGTTTAACTTTCTGTTTTAATAGGAAGCGCCGACTATGATGACGATGTGTCTTTATGACAAAAGATCGCCAATGTTGCGACGTTATGAGCTTCTGTTAATATGCAAGACAAAGGACAGTGAACTATCCAATCAGTGAATGGTTTCATGAATGTGAAACGATGCATAAATATTCATTAGATTGGAGAGTACATGCAAAATGTCATTACTTTCTGAGTGGAATCTGTTTGAGAAAAAAGTTGCTTATTAGGAGACATGACTTGAGGGTGTGCTTTTCAAAAATTTCTAATATGGACAGAAGTGTTTGATTTTGGAGAAAGACACCACGCCAATAACCTGATCAGGTAAGTGTGTCTGAAGTTATTATCGAGTGGCTGTTGTATCATAAACCACTTGGGCTAAAAAGTTAGTTATGTTTAGAAAAGACCCTCTTTATAATCTTGTACAGATCTCATACATTATATACCAAAAGTTGATGTCTCCTAGTTGTGATTATCTAGGTTAATGAGCAGGGATTTTAAGCATCGCCTCGGATGTTGATTTTAAAAAATTGTTATTTGTTGATATAATTATTTATTAAGTCCCGACCACTTGTCCACACGTAATTTTTGAAAACTGAGTTTTTTTTACCCTGTTTGCAAAACAATAGTGTGGTCACACAAGCACCAGCAAAAAAACTGCATCCACACAAAACTGGGTGAAACGTTGTAAAATGTTGCAATGAGAGAATCTACCCAGTAGAGGGCAGCAGACATCTCACCCAAGTTGAATCATCTAATCAGAAGCTCATATAACTCCTTCGAACACTGCATGAACCAGAATTTGTGCGGTTATAGTGTCCACAAAGAAACGCATCAGTAGTGTTTTCAAAATCACTTTGGCCAGTGTTTTCAAAATTAGTTACAGTTAAAACGCTGCTCCGGTTATGTGTGGACGCATCGCGTAACTGCGTTAAATAAAGTGCGGGTACAAAATATCCATGTGTGTGTGGACAGGTCCTAAATCTCTTTTCTCCTCAACCGGTCACGCCCCTGTTCCCAGGCCGTTTCAAAACCTAGGTGTGAAAGCACCCCTCTGAGTCTGCAGTTTGTCGTGGCACTTTAAATAAGTTTCCGCTCTCTTAGTTGTGTTAAATAAGGAATAGTACTATAATAGTGTTACCTATGATATTTTACAGACTAAATTATTTAAGAAAGATGACATGACAAACGATAGTGTTAACAAGTGCACAGTATACATGTGGTTTATCTGTAATATTTAACGCATAAAAAAGAACACTGATATAATTCATATCATGCTTATATGGAACTATTTTAGGGCCTCTAGGCTGTTGTCAGCAGACTCTCTATCTTCTCCAAAAAACAAATTCCACCCCTGTCAGTGTCTATCTGTGTATCTCTTTGTTTATGTCTCAATAATCTCATGAAGGATGTGGGCCTGTAGGTGTGTTTCTGAGGGACAGTGAGGCAGCAAACAGAAGAGCATCAGGAGCACAAACAGCAGACGAGGAGAAGGATATATATGACAGGTACAGGTGAGCGCCTCACACACACGCGCACACACACAATAGGGCTGGAGGCGGCCCACTTTTGGGTTCACCGTGACCTGTTATACTATCCAGTGTTTACCTGCTTGGGCCCGTCCGGATAGAGAGAGACTCACATACTTCTCTCTCTCTCTCGTTCCCTCACACAGAGCCTACAGTACCAGAGAGGATTATGTAACCAACCCACTACACACAATGTTGTGAGTGTCTGCAAGAACTCATTACTTCAGCATGTCAGAGATAACAGCGATCTACGTTCACACGCACACGTTAGCTCACTTCAGTTCCAGTTTGGGGTCATTCTTGAAAAGCAAGTCTACACACTGTAAACACAATCACTGGTTTGATTTAAACTTGATCCTCTGAAGCTAAATGAGCTAAGTGCCATTAAAATCCTTCTAGGAATCATTCACATACACAAAAATCACAGAATCTCTGTTTTAAACCTTTTCACTCCAGTACAGAAAGATAGGAGATAGGTCCGAGAATGTTGTTCTTTTAACCAATGTTACAATTGATACAATTCTTTTGGTTGTGTGAATATTTTTGTGAATTGTCAACATTTATTGGCAACATCATCAATTAAAATTACTGCACATTCAGACGAAGACCAAAACTTGTATATATTTGCAGCTGTGCCAACCAATCAGGAGCTTCCTAGAGTAGTCGCACTACAGAAATTCTGAAGATAGCAATGGCGGGGAGGGGAGCTAGTCTACAGGAAACATGAATGGGTTCTTTTGAGGAACATTCTCAGTCTGAACACAACTTTAGTGTATGTTAATGTGCCAAATCATACCACTTTTAAATAGTTTATAAACCTATTTGACCCTCTATATCATCACTGCACCCTTAATAACAGTAAACAATGTCTTTTAATCACGTCTAATGGTTGTGTTCCACCAAACAAGTCATGTAACCCTATTCCTCCAACTACCATGCTTCCACCGCGCCCCCTGCTGGGTTTTGCTTGTTAGCACACAGGAAATCCACCCATTTTTAACAAATATATTAAACTTATGGTAAGATAAAAAACAAACTTGCTTCTCATCGTTTCTTCTGCTACGGTTACACATCTGGGTCAGTCAGCACACGTTTTCATTGAGATGAGCTGCATTAGCGGTTCCTCTGATTGGTTAGTGGGTGGTGCTATGGTTTGATGGGCATCGCTACGACCATCAAGCCATTATTAGCTCCCAGAAAAATTTTATCAGAATACATAAACATACAAGAACCAATCAGAATATGACTTGAGGCATGTTTTTGATGAATAATACTAAAAATCTAGAAAAGTCAAGTATTATGCAACACCATTAATTATATGTGCAAAGTAATGTTTTTACACACCTATCGCTCTCTTTAGGTTTTTATTACAAAAATAAAAAATATCACAGCATTGTATAACAGTAGATAATGAACTGAAATATAGATTTTCTTTTTACATTGCAACTGTGTTGAAGAATAAAATTTAGAAACACACTTAATTCAGCCACTAGGGGCAACATTATGTACGTTGTGAGAGATATCTTGTTAGAGATTGAGAAGGCCCTTCTTGAATATATGGTAAACTGTGAAATATGGGTTAGGGTTCGGGTTAGGGTTAGGTGTGATTAATACAACTAATTCATAGCTGAAAACCTAATTCATAAATCCCAAATAATGACTTATAGATGGAGTAAGACCTAAAGCGTAAGGCTCAAGACCTCTGTAAATCTTTCAACTTCCAACACTTTATAGCTAAATACAGCTCAGACGTTCTGCTGCCCTCTAGTGTAAAAGCTTGGATCGACCTTCGAAATATCTAGGTAAGAAACTAATAGGTAAGAAATAGTTCCCAGCTTAAGCCAGAAGATGAAAAGCACAAAGATAAACTCGGACACACCTGCTTCTATTGTGGGTTTAAAAAATGAAATCTTCACAGAACCTTTCATCTATCTCCATGATGCTTTGCTTCAGAACAGAACACCGATTATGCAATCGCTTAAATCACCGTATAGGCATTTGTATGCAAATATATGCCAACAACATTGTGCTTTGGGGACCTCTGTTATCTGCGCTACACTCACACACACCACCCACACTCTCACATAGACACAGAGAGCGTTAGTGTGAACACACTCGATGAAGACAGCAGCTATTGTCACCAGGGTTTTAATTCCTGCTGATACTTTAATCCACATCAAACCCACTGAGGACAGGAACAACATACACAACAGCACTCTCTCTGCGTGAGTGCCCTGAATGTACTACTCAAGCTAATACTGAAGTATGCAGAGAATACAAACTGCGTTTTAATACCTGACGTGCACATAAAGGTGAGAACACTAAAGAAGGTTATATTCTAATCACACTTCCTCAAAAACATCTTTCAGCATGTTAAATCACCAAAACTAAAGTGCTTTGGTCAACTGCCATGGTTACATTACACTTTGAATTTTCTGGAATTTAGTTTGTACAAAAACATGGACAAAATTTGTATTTGAGACTTTTTTACCAGTATGAGAAAGGTAAATTCAGCAATATATATATATATATATATATATATATATATATATATATATATATATATATATATATATATATATATATATATATATATATAAATATATATATATATATATAAAGATTACTTTCAGGTATGAAGTGTTTTGCTGAAAATGTAAGGTCCTTAACATGATTTTTCTTTAACTTTGTAGTAATAAAGAATGGTCAAATATTTGGATATAGCTTTGCATTAAAAACTTTAATAGATTTGATTAAAATCTGAAAATATGTATCTAACACTTTGCCAGCTTGAGTTTTGAGGTGGCGTTGACTTTAAGATTCTGTAAAGTTTAGAAAGTTTAGATTAGAAAGTTATAGTTTCAGTCTACAAGTAGCTCAAATTTATATCTGAAACCCTCTTTCATCACAGCTAGAATAAGTGAGTGTTTGCAAGCCTTGTAAGCATGAGTTCACTGCTGGATTCAACAGAAAAGTTGCTTTCCTGAGCACCAGAGCTTGCGCCAATGTAAGCCGAGAATCTATGAGCTCTTAAGGCTTTCAGCTCAAGTCTGCTTTATTGCTTGTTTTAAAAAATGTTTTAATAAAATACATTTTCAGAAGATTTTTTAAAGACTGTTTTTTTAACAGTTTTACTAAATGTTAAATCACTAGAAGTCCACTAATTAATTCTCAACCAAAAGACACAACATTAACACTGTGTGTTTCATTTATATTCAAAATTGATGCCTATCTTTGAAAACTTTAATAAATATATTTTAATTGCTTGTGTAAATAAATGTAATAAAGTAGTACCTTAGAGTAAACATACATGCTGATATATATATATATATATATATTTATTTTTTTTTTTTTATTTTTTTTTTTCTAAAACAAATTTAGATGTTACAAAACACTTTTAGATTTTATTAAAACAAATTTACAAGCTACAAAATCTTTAAAATGTTCAGAACCTAAAATGTATTTATATGTATTTAAAAATGGAAACATTTAGTAAAATCCACCTAATATTTTGTTAACTTGTGGATTTTCATTAAACTATCTTTCAATTTTTTTGTTAGATGCTTTCCATACCAAAACGAACATACTGTACACTTATACAGGTATTTAATACCTGTAATGTTTGGTAAAACAACCTCAGTTGTGTTTGAAATCAAGCAGCACTACACTCTTAATTGTGTAAAACTGTTCTCCTAGTACCTGTTCAAGAATCACTCAACCCTCAGACAAAGTATTCTGAGAAAATCAGATTTTTTTTGTTGCACTTTTTTAAATAATGTCTTTTATGTCTTATGTAGACATATAGAGACACTAGGAATGACTCATTGAGAGCAGACAAGTAAAATCAATAGGTTCAACATTAAAAACAAGCAGACCTCCATACAATGGTCAGCTTCATTCATGGACTGACTCAAACCATGAGATTGTGTGGGAGCCCCGGACACACACTGAGTCTGTTCTTTTTCTGCTTGTCAATGTGAGCTTTGAAAGGCGGTCAATCTAAATGTCATGATCACGGCGGGAGTTCTTATAAAGCAGTAGAACGTTTGAATCAACAGGGAAGAGGCAGAGAAAAGCAGTGTGTGTCCAGCACGCGACTTGATGTGTGAGTGAACACTTCGTGTTTGATTGCCTTTCTCTGGGCATTGTGGGTAATGAGTCTTGGCGATACTGAATCTCACAAACTCTCTCTCTCTCGTTCGTTCTCTCTCTCTATGTCGTCGTGTTCGCCCTGAGCTCGTCCTGGCTCAGTTAATTGCCAGAGCGTGTGTCTGTGTGTTTCTCTGGCGGGGAGAACTTTTACTCCGGCTCTAATTAACAGAAGAAAAAGAGCAAGATAAAGAGACGGGAGGAGAGCAGAGGAAGTCCAGCAAGCACTCCATAATTACACCACAGCTTCACTGGAGCCTCAAGCTGCAGGTTTCTCAATCTAAACTACAAGAGTGCAACATATCAATGTTTCATGGGTGCTAGTTAATCACATGTTATTGACAAAATTTTATAGAATGTCAGAATTTGATTTACGCTAGCCATATTCAAACTAAACAGTGCATTAATTACAGTTAGATTCAGATTTACTACCTTTTTAATAGCTATAGAATTTTGATGGAGCATAAGAGAGCATGATACATTATCTCACAGCCAAAAATCTTGCCAAAACAACAACGCCATTCAAGAAGCTTGATTGCCTCAGGTGCAAATCATTTGAATGATTAATGAGCTCATTACGAAATAATGAAATACAGTCGATTAAACCATGTGCTCATTAACATTTTACCAACTTTCCTGCGTTCTCTTGTAAAGCCCAGAGAGCATAAACAGTTGAAATTTTGCATTTACTCAAATTTAAGTAAAAGATGGGTTCATTTTACTCTAAATGGACTTCAAACATTTGCTTTCACTACGAACTAGCTATAGAGAGAACACAAAAAGGCAACACAGCGAGTGGCATGTTCCTTCATGGATTTCTCCCCAGAAGTGCCTCTACTACAACGAAGCCAGTATCAAAATTTGAAATGCTAAGCAGAGCATAACAACTGATAAAATAACTTGAACGGGGTGAACACATGATATCGGCAGGCGCATTCACGCGCATTGGTTTCTGGATATCACGAAATAAGGTGTTGTTCTGTGGATAGTGCATCATTTCCCAGGGGGAGGGAAATCGACCCTATCTGGCGATGACGTTAAAATGGGACTCGTGTGATGTCGTCAATGCCACGAATGAAACCCGGATTTTGTTTCAATCTACTATTATAAATCACAATAATTGCCACAAAAAAAGCTCATTTTGGCATGACTCCTTTAAGAGATTTTATAATAAAATATTAGTTTTTTCTTGTATTCCAATCCTGCAACTACCAGCTACAAGCTAACATTTGAACACAAATAGTGCTGCTCCACAACTGCTCAACTGCTTGAATAACTGCTTACTGGCGTTTTGGAAAATAAATCGAGATAAACAACGACCACTTTGTGACTTTGAAGAGTGAGCAATGGCTGAGCTGTCTCAATATCAACGCACCCATCGTGTTTAGCTTTACGCACAATGCCTTGCTCTCATGCAGATGCTCAAACATGCCCGGTGGGTTGGTTATACATATAAAATCCATCTCTGGCTTCTCACACACACTTACATGCGTTGCATTCTGACAGGTACCTCTTTTCAGGGGGGGTTTCTTGACTGGGAGGTACTTCCTGTAGGTCTGGCAGATTGGCAAAGTCATCTTGCTCGGCCAATCCAATTGCGAGAGACAGAACCACCATTTTTCCTTCCCTTCACCATGAAAATGTCACAAACAGAAAGACAGAGTGGTGAAGTGCAGAGAAGAAGAGTCAAAAGGGGAAAACAAGAACGAGAAAAGTTAGCATGTAGTTAACATTTTAGCATCTCATTAAAACTAGGATATCAGCCTCATCCCTCAGTGTGTTCCGCATGTTGGTTTTTATGCCAACCTATTAACAATGGTTTTCTCTCTGCTGTCAATGTGAGTTTAATCTTGAATAGCTACAAAGCTTAAAACATAATGCATCAACTTCAATAAAAAGGACAGCCAAAGCTTGGAAACACTATAGTAATGGTGCAGAACTAGTCAAAACCTGTAAGGCTTCTATTGACCAATATAACTTAGGATAAGTATATCACCAACTTTGTGACTGGAATAAACATTTTTGAAAAAAAAAAGCATATAAACATCATAAAATGATTAAAGATAAAAGTGTGCATGAAGACACTCATGTTAGAGTGGTTGATATATTTATCAAGTAAGGTTTATAAAATGAGTAATAGCAAAATATAATCACAATACCGATCAATTCATAACATCACAAACCACTCTCCTCTATCAGGCCTGCCCATCACTAATTATTAACAGGACTTGTTATATTAACTGGCCCCCCAGACAGCAAGCTAGTAGAAAAACTAACATGTTGCAAAACAAAAAGGATGAATAACTGCATGGCCGGCTAAAGGGTGATTTTAAATACTAAAAATATGCTAGTGGAGCACAACATGCATTTGCGTTTTTTGTGACAAGGAATTTGGGCCTGTACAGACGAGGGGCTTATGGATGCATTACGAATCGCTGCCTCCGACACAACCTACAAGCTACCATTTGTGTTCGTGTGCACCGTTTGTTGTAGAAGTTACAATTGTCATATACTGTAACCTAATCATAGGTTTGTGTTCAATAAAATAGAAAAAAAACATCTTTGTGTATTTTCTGTTTGTATGTGCGATTAAATACAATTTATTAGATTAAATAATCCCCATACCATGTAATTAATTATATTAAAAAATGTTATCACTTAATCATAGACCTATTCTTCTATACATTTATAGATGTATATGTTCCCCATAACATTTAATATCCCACAGTTGCTGCCATTCTTGTGAGGAACATATCTGGTTGGAATATTGTGAATATGACACCCCTCCAAAATCCCACTTTTAAAAACATTGTAATAAAAGTTCAAATTTGTATTTGTAAGTTTAAGGAGTTCAAAAGACACATATGATTGATATTACATCATGTAAAAAGAACATAATATGTGCCCACCAGGGAGGCGGTGTCCATCTACACCTCCTTGGGCCCTATCATCCTCAGACACGGATTTGCGTACCACTGCTACCCTGATGACACACAACTCTATCTGTCGGTCCCCCCAATGACCAATCAGTAACTATCTGCATAGCTTACTGCCTAAACAACATCTCCACTTGGATAAAGAACCATCACCTACAGCTTAGCATGGCCAGACAGAACTTCCTGGCCAATCCCTGAAATCCTCAATAATCAGCCTTTCTCCTTCAGTCAAGAATCTCGGAGTAATTTTGCACCGAACAACATTTGAAACATCAGGCCCTTCTTAACTGAGCATGCAACTCAACTCCTGGTTCAGGCTCTGGTCCTTTCACGTCTGGACTACTGCAACGCTCTCATAGCAGCACTTCCAGCACTTAAACGCACTCAAACCTCTGCAGAAGATCCAGAACGCTGCAGCTCGTCTTATCTTCCAGGAACCGAAGCGAGCTCGAAATTCAAATCACTGATGCTGGGGTACAAAACTATCTCCAGATCAGCCCCTGTCTACCTCCATGAGCTCATACAATCTTACATGTCCTCCAGAGGCCTGCACTCAGAGAAGGAACAGCGACTTGTGGTTCCGTCCCACAAGGGCAGAAGATCTCTCAGCAGAAGCTTCTCTCTCACTGTCCCTGGATGGTGGAACAAACTCCTGATCCAGTCAGGAAAGCACCAACACTAACAGCTTTCAAAAAGCAACTGAAAAGTTTTCTCTTCAGGAACATGTATTATAAAAACATCCTTTTTTCCTCCTCTGTCTTTATTTTCTTCGTGCTATGGTTTATTGATCAGCTGATACATCTTCTATTATGAGCAAGGTGTGATAAACTTTGATGGTGTAAAAAAATTGCATATTGCCTCTCCACTACTGTAAGTCACTTTGGACAAAAGCGCCTGCCAAATGTATGAACGTAAATGTATTGTAATGCCCTTTAAAATGAAAAAGACTTCTGATTTTATGTCAGAAAGGTGAACGTTGAGTAGGCAATAGAGCTAACAAATAAAGTTGACCTTTCTTGTACTATATATGATTTAATATATGAAATTAAGTGATTAATGAGGAAGTTCTGTCAATGGTGCTAAAGTAAAGTCAAATAATGCTTCCTGAAGCTTTGGGCGAACCCTGACTGTATCTGTGCACATTTTTATCAATTTACCCCCAAATGATTTCTTTTTATTAAATAGTCCAAATGCATTCAAAGCCCCAGTGACACCTCATCTCTTTGACATTTCATTCAATTTGCAGAGTCCTTGAAATACACTTTTCTAGTCGTTCCTGCAACGTTTAATGGCATTGGTGGCGTAAAAAGGCCTGTAAACACAAACCCTCACAGATACTTTCTCTCACACACATTGATTTACTGTCAGCTACCTTCAGCCCTCCGTCTGGAACCTCTCTTGCTCTTTTACCGCCCGTTTCATCCTTCTCTCTTCCTCTCTTCAGGTTTAATTGAGGGCCGATGGAGGGATCTGGACTAATTGTTTCTATTCGTGTGTGCATGTGTGTATGCGTGCGCGTGCGTGTGTGTGTGAAGTGTCAGCTTTCTGGGTCAGTGCTCAGCCTCTGTCTCCTCTCTTCTTCCTTTACATTTCTCCTTCCCTCTCTCTTTCCTCATCACTGAACTTCACTCTCATATGCTGCCATTTGACTCCCATTAACCAGCTTTTGAATTGATCCTTCTCTTCGTCCTGATCTGAGAACAGTGGATGAGATATCTGAGGAAACAGATTCCTCTGCAGACCTTGGTTTACAGGTCCAAACATGTTTGACCACCCAAATGGAAGGATTCAGTGGATTTGTGGCAAAATAGGTACTGCAATAATCTAAAATAACTCTTTGGACTGTGAATTTACTCCCCTTCCTTCAAGCGTACAGGTTTCCATCTATAAGCATTATAAACTATAGCATGTGGAAAGACTGAAAGAAGACTCTTTTCACTGTATAGTGAGAGGTATCACAAAAGTCCAATAAATAATCTGATTGGGAGACCACTGCTCAAATCTATCAGTGACATGTCATCACTACTTGTGTAAAAATACTTGATGCCCAGATATGTGTACTGGCGCTGCACATTTGACCAATCACAGAGCTTGCTGTCGGCTGTGTTCAACATTTTCATGTTTGTTTATTCTTTATGGTATAGTAAAAGTTTATAATAAAGGAGTATTCTCCATTCAAAGTGTAATCCTGTATGTTTCACAACTTGTATAATCTTGAGAAAATGTGTCTCTTTGCCTACAGCTTAATTGCATCACGTTGAAGCCTGCACCAATTGTATACATCATTTTTTAGATCTTTTGTGAATGTGATTTGTATTCCCCTTGTGATCCAAGTGTCCTCTACAATGTCCAAATGACTGAGGTAGTCCGTTTTTTTTATGGAGGACCAGAAATCCTCTAACTGGAAACTCATACTCATGAGTTTGGTACAGAAAGTTGATAACACTTCAAGAATCCTGAAGTTGTGGTGTGATTGGTTGAACTTAGCCGGATTTCTAGTAGTAGCAAGTGTCACATTTATTGTTGTTCTGTCTGGAAATGACATGGATGTTAACGATTAAGAACACTGAATATCTAGACTTTGCCTTAGATGTCACACCAGCAGAAAGCTAGCTAAACATCTTATGAGTTTGCTATGGAAATCAAGAATCCTGAAGTACTGATTTGATTGGTTAAAATATTCTGGATTTCCAATAGCAGTGAATGTTGTGTTTATTTTTGTTATGCCCAGAAACAACATGGAGGTGTACAATCGAGAACATTGAATATCTAGTCTCACTCTCAGATGTCCCGTTTGAATACGTTCTCCATTCTCACAATTTACTCAGTTTTAGGTACAGACGGGGAATCCTTCCATTGTTGGTTTGGTTTAATATCTCTCTTAGGTGACTTTTTTATATGACTAACTTGTTGCAGGTCACCCAGTTATGTTATTTTTTCCATTGCCAAAAAATGTGATTTTTTGGAATTGGTTGTTTGCCATTTTAGTCAAACATGTGGGTATTGATCAAAAAAAGCTGCTAGAAACCTCAGACCTTCCCTGTTTACCCAAGACTAGACATCCACCAACTATTAGAAAACCAACCCAACTTCATTAGAAGTCTTTTTTATCAAAAATGTGTGTTGTTTAAACTAAAATAACATAATTCATTCTTTCATCCAAGTGGAAAACTTGTGCAAAGACCAAGTTGTTAATCTCATCAGCGAAACTGATTGTGTTTTGTGTTCCATCCTATGTCTTTAGCTTGTGCAGAGATGAATAAAGGTTGCATTTTCTTGAACAGGCAAAGCTGTGTCAGTGTCTCTTTTTGCACCCGGAGGCCACCTGTTCCTTTTGGGTTATTTTCTTACTTTCCTGATCTTAGGTACAGTCATTCTACAAAGTATGTATCTTTCTTAGTGTACATGAAGTTTTAGTGTCTTAATACGCTGTGAAGTTTTGACAAATAGACAAAAAGAGACATGCATCACACAGTAATGTAAAAGGGCAGCCTTCACAGTCTGCAATTCATAGGGTTTATGGTATATATTTGAACTTCGGCATTCCAACAAACTGATTGTTGACACGATAAACAGGGTTAGGTACTTTCAATGAGCACCATCTGTATGCCTTCACATCTTGTACTTCTCATGATCTACTATGATCCCCCTCACTTCCTCTGAATCTCTTTCTAAACGCATTTAATTCTCCTCCACTTCCCCATCTCCCGTCTCTCACTGTAAACCCATCCAGTCCTTCCTATCCTCTTGGGCTTCCCTCCATTTTGGCACACTCTGGCTATTTTTACCTTTCACAATTTAATGGCTGCAAAAAATAGCTCCTGGCTGGAGCCACTACACACTCACTAGTGTACATGCAGCAGACAGCAATAGCTTTAGCCTGAGCAATAAAACGAGCCATTTTCAGATCCTCGGCGAAGGTTCGAGGATGTTTACAGGACTGTCACTGACCACCGATAACACAGCAACAACCCTCAATTACACCCCGCCTCCTCCTTTCTTCCTTTCTTTCTCTTCTCATTTACTCTCCCAGAGTCTGTGTCAGAGCCAAGGCCATGAATGTGTGTCAATGACACCCCAACCCTCTATATAGCCAGCGGAGATGAAATATTTAGTCTTCCCAGCATAAAAGGAACAAGGATGTTTTCGGGAATGGTACACTTTCACGCTATTTATATCAGTGTTCATGCTGATACCAGATTTGCGATTACAACACGGCTCCATAGCATTTTTCTAAATCCAAATATAGCATTCTGTTGAATTTTTGATAAGAATATCATCAGGAGGTACAGATGTTCATTTGGTTTCCCTGCTAGAGGTACAGTGGCTGTTAATGGACGTGAGCTCTGGGTTGGCTGCTCTCTAGAGAACTCGAGAGCCTTTACTGGCATGCAAAATATACTTTTGGAGGATTCTTTAAAAGTATTCATGTTGAATAAACTTCTCAATAATAAACTGAATAAACTGTATACTAATTTGTTTTGACTCTTAATCAAACCAGTGTGTGTGTGTGTGTGGGGGGGGTGTTTTGAATAAAGAATGGCTTTCTTTTCATTGCCAAACTATTAAATAAACATATGTTTTATGTTATGACATGGTCTGTCTGAACACTCAATTATGATTGGCTGGCAGGTGTTGTATAATTCTAAATAACTGTTCAAGTAGACCAGGTCAGTTTGTTTATCTATGTTTATTTGTTTATCAGTTTGCGTATGCATCCTTGCGCCACTTTAGTAACTATGTACTTTTAGTAACTAAGTAAACTTGGATTGGTTTAGTTACATTTATGTATTTGGCAGACGCTTTTGACCAAAGCGACTTACATTAGGGGAGAGACAATATGCAATTTGTTACAACGTCAAAGTCTATCTCAGTTTCTCATAATAGAAGTTGAATCAACTTTTATTATAGTAGGTGTTCCCTGAAGAGAAGAGTTTTCACACTTTTTGAAAGCTGTTAGTGTTGCTGCTCTCCTGACTGGATCAGGGAGTTTGTTTCAGCATCCAGGGACAGTGAGAGAGAAGGTTCTGCTGAGAGATCTTCTGCCTTTGTGGGACGGAACCATGAGTCGCTGTTCCTTCTCTGAGCGCAGGATTTAGGAGGGCATGTTTAGTTACAGTATCATTTAAGTTACTGTTAATACGATACAATTTTTCACCAATAGTTGTTTGTGGTGCTCTGCTGAACTGGATTCGAGAGATGTTTGCCTGATTCAGCTGCCAGCGTGGGGAACGGTGATGGAGGACAAGAGCTAATGTTAGCTGCTGCATCGTTGAGAAGAAAAAGAGCATGCTGTGTTGTACTGTCCACCGTTCTTGTATAATTCCACGTTAAAATGAAACAAAGAGCTTCAAATTGGCCTTCACCGGTTTTCATTCATGTTAATAACTTACATTGAAGAAATTGTTGTGGAACTGTTCTTTGTTGGCATGTTGCTACTAGCTGCAGAGCGAAATATTTCTCAGTCCTTGCTCAACTTGAGCTCCTGCAGCTCAGTGGAACGTTTACTTAATTAGAGTTAGGGAAAGTTGTTAATTTCTAGTAATTAATTCCACTCAGATAAACTTTCAGCAGCGAGCATAAGTTCCGTGAGTTAAAGTAAGTTTCCATGTGTTTAATTAATTTAGGATTTATGAATAAACTACAATTATTCTAATGATGAGAATGATCAATCCTGGTGTGCTTTTGGTGTATGAAGCATGTGAGCACTCTGTCGTCCTGTAACGTTATGCTAAAGCGTCAAGATACAGAATTGATCATCAAACATGTGACAAAAATAGTTACATGACTATTTTTCTCTGTATTTTTTAAAGAAACAGTAGCCCAAAACTGATTTATCAATGTTTTATCAGTAAATACTATATATTGTTAAATAAAATATTTCACTCACAGCATATTTTAAGTGTTAATATATTGGTAAAGTTAGTTACCAAATAAAACCCCTGCCATAAGGAACTTTAAACTTCTAAAATCACTACCGTATTAAAAAAAGCATCCACACAATGCCTTTTTGTTTTTTTACAATTTACAAATTCAATCATTTGACTTGCAAATTTCAAGTATGTTTAACAATACAGTTTGGTTTGTGACAGTTCTAAAATCAACTTTTGGAAGGTGTTTGGACATAAATTTGTGGAAAGAACAGTGCGATGCTCCCATGCAGTGATTTAAAAAAGGTTCCCAACCTTTTTCCCTGGGGCCCCAAATGTACATATACAAAAGTCTGAGCGTGAACCAGTAAACCAGACTCGTCTCTGAAATCTTGCCCTTGTATGAGGGTATAGATAGTTTACACTTAAAAATCGTTCATAAAATGCAACTCACATACGAGCAAATTAACTTTTTGCATTCTCAAAATCAGACTTTTTGCACTCACAATTGTGACGCTATTATAACACCATATTTTTCTACCTCAACACTTTTCCCATCCAGCGCCCCCTTTGTGAACTCTGGCGCCCCCCAAAGGGGGGAGCGGACCCCAGGTTGAGAACCACTGATTTAAACGATGACATTCATTGAAAGAAATATAGGTTTTAAATCCAGAACTATAGTGCATTCACAAATATTGATTGATGGATGAAACGTTGCCTAAAACATGGACATTTCTTGAAGTAGCTAAAAAAATCCTCAACACTGTTTTTAAACATTTATAGATGAATCGTTAAAATAGCTTCTCATTGAATCTGTGTTTATAAGAGGCATACGGTTTGTTTTATTTCAAACAGGCACGGAAGAGTAGCCTCAGAGCTGCATCAGCATCAACGCAGACATGACTGAAAAAAATATAATGGATCAGGTTGGTTAAATTTACTTTCAGCGGCTGCAAATGCAGCAACTTTTTATTTTGATGATTAAGCATCAACTGCTGTCAGGCCCTGTTCTGTTTGTCCTCAGTTCCCCTGTGTGATGAAGTTTTATTGAAATCATTGTTTTCCCTTAATCTAACATTTTCACAGTCACTGTAAACTAAAATAAGAGCTAAGCAATATTGAGGTATCTTGTTAGAGTTTAATTTACTCTGTTCTACTAAGTCTATTTGGTCTTTCCCTAAATAAAGTTGAAAAAGATTAGGTTCACACTTTTTGTGAAACAGAGTAAGTATTTTAAAGCAAACAAATATTTATCCCAAAGTTTTATATGAAACATTGGTTGTTTGTTAAAATATTAGATTCAATTTGAGTGCTTTGGTACTCTATCCAGATAAATACCAAATACACTCTGAAAAGCGTTAAATTTGCTCTCAGGAGTCTGCTGTGTCATAAACACAGGAAGCTTGCTACTTACATTTCAAAATTGTGCATTAACTCAAATAAGTCAACAATTTATTAATTTTAATTGCAAAAACTCATGCTTTTTAAAAATACAGGACAATTATAATAACTCTACATATCTAGTTATCCATCCAAATATTTGTATTTAAAATAAAATTAAATCCCATTTTAATTTAGTTAATTTACACTTGTTACAATCGCATCGGTACATTCATGCACACTAACATTTTTGACGTTTATTGTTAGTTAAAATGTCACAAAAAGTGAATTTCAATTGCATTAATATCAGTAAGAAATTATAGAAGGAAACATGTCCCAAATACAATTGACACATTTTTAACCCCTTTACAATTTGACAAACATATTTAAATTAAACTTTTGAATGAATGAATATAAAATATTGTTCTTATTCTCAATTCTTATATGCATTCTCAATATAAATATCAGTTCAATAGTATATACATATTAAAGTTTATATTGACAATTAACACAACCGCTGAACTTTTTTTAAGTTTGGTCAACAAACAACTAGTAAGTTCAGTGAAAAAAAAACATAAAAAGCAATATTTCAGAATTGGATCCTCATAACTGAAACAGCAATAAAGCAAATATCTCCACTTCTATTAACACCTCTTTTTAACCAAATGCGTGAGGCAAATGTGTGTTCATCAGGAAACTCATCAAATGCAGGATCCCTCTGTACACATTAGTATCCATTCTAACTGTGTGGTACAAATAATAAGGTACAGTTGGGTGCTGTCATAAACCTTGACTGGGGGAAAAGGCCATGTTTCTTCTTCCCTTCTCTCTCTCTCCCTCCCTGTCCTGGGGCTACAATCCATTCTGCGAGTAATGATTCAGGAGACAGAAAATCAATGCTTCAGGGTTAACGTAAATCTGTAGTGAAGACTATAAGCTCAACACCTGCCTGCTTGCAAACACCATAATATACACCCTAGGACAAACACACACGAGCAAAACACACCAGGAGCACACACGATTTTACGAATAATAATCACAAAAACTTCAATCTGTGGCTTAGGTCACATGGTTCTCCGGCTACTGTTCTAGGGATCACCTGTCCCCACCTCACCTCAAGCACTCTGGTTGGAATTGCAATCGCAGCATACGTGCAACTGCTAACTGCTATTAGACATATGTCAGTCTATGGTATTTTGGTCAATGAATAGGTATGGTAGCTACCGCTATAAAAAAAAAAACATGGTAACTGTGGTAACAATAAGGTGACAAATCACCATTAGATAATTGGTGTATGAATTTGCATTGTACAAGTTTAATGTCTTCAGGATAAATATACATGTTTACTCATTATTAACGCAGAAGGAGTGAAAGAGAGAGAGAGATAGAGAGAGAGAGAGAGAGAGAGAGAGAGAGAGAGAGAGAGAGAGAGAGATACAGAAAGAAAATTAGAGCGAGATATATAGTGAGAACGAAAAAGAGAGAGATAGGGAGGGATAGAGAAAGTGAGAGAAAGAGAGCGAGAGAGATAGAGAGGGAGAGAGAAAGTGAGAGTTAGAGAGAGCAAGAGATAGAGAGAGAAAGAACAAGTTGCATGGCAGAGAGTTCAAGTCAAATATAAAACAAATGTAGGGCTTCAAAAATGCCAGTTAGCTAAATAGCTATTCAGTTATTAAGTTAGTTAGATAAACCAAGTTAATTGTTTATTAATGTTTATCTAGATAATATTGCATGCTATTATGTTATATGTTATACTGTAGTACTGTTATAAGACCAGACGAAAAAGTAACAAAAGACAAAAAAGAAACAAATTGAGAAAATCGGAAAATGCACTAAATTGGGGCTATGTGAAGTCAATATAATAAACATTAAAAAAACACAGACACCTTGAGTTAACTACTGATTATGTTCATTGCAACCAATAACATACTGTTGTTTTAAAGAGAGATTTAGATGACATACGAAATTCAGGGTTAAATGGATAAAATTGGGTTATATATAGCCAGTATTTTTCTTGTTTTCTTAAAATGACGTTTATTGCTTGCTGGGTATTGCATGCAGAATGGTCAAGTGAAGCAATGTTTTCTTTAATCAAATACTTTTTTAAATCAAACACTGCTATTAAATGCTAGTGTAATGAGTAAATGCTATACATTAAACTACTACTCAATTCACATTTAAATGATATCTAAGTTGTCATCCTTTACTCATGTACTTATCCTGTGTTTAATAATCAAGATGAAAATATGTGGAACGACCCACTGACTACGACAGGAGATATTTATTATAAATAAAGAAAAGAAACTCCAAGCTCTAGAATCCATAGCAGCAAGTGATAAGTAGACTGTAACTTTCTAAAAAGACTTCATTAAACGTGACAAAGGGAAAAAAGCATCTGAAAAAAAACCCCTGAGCATAGCTCCAGTGGCACTCAGTTGACTGCCATAATAGGATTTTTCGAAAATATTCTGCCTCATTCCAAACCTGTCATATAAAGCAGTTGACCTAGCAGTGCGTGAAGACACATCGCTATCCCTCACTGAATCACTGTGTTTAAATATGAAAATTACAGCCTCTCTCTGGCAGCCACCCAGTTCAGGAAAGCATCTATTATAATTCAATTAAATACGTCACAACAGAGGCACACGTGGATTTGACACAAGCTTATAAACCCAAGCATGTTACATCCGTTGAGAGGCATGAAATCCATCAATCATGCCGATTTGCCCCTGTGTACATGTGTGGATAATCTTAGGAAATTAGGTGATGTTTAATGGTGTTAATTGTTTGTCATTTGAGCTGAAATCCGTCCTCCCTCTGTTACCAGGTCAGAGATTTACTGCAACACAGTTGAGCACTGGAATATAAAGCAACCCGAGCGTCTGTTGAAGATCTGTGCCCCCTGTCAAGTCGTCATTATGCTCTGCACTCGCCTGATAGTCTGCTGTTCTGGGCACTCAATAAGTCACAGCTATGCTGGGGAATTATATTTCCTGCAAGGCATCGCTTTAAAATACATTAACAAAGAAGTTATAAAGGATGGCTAATCCTACAAAAGTCTTTTTATGCCATCATGCTATCCCAAACCCCATATGCAGCCTTTCACGTATGAAAGCCTAAAAAAAAGACATCTAATAGGTTCTGAAGCTTCACAGTAAAATGTGAACCTAAACTCTTTACAGCATTAAAGCACCACATTTCCAACATTATAGGAGTTGATCGAAGAAAAGATCTAAATTAGTCACGAATCGCTGCGCTACAGTTTTCTCTGAATGTCATTTACACTTTAACACATGAGGTGGCAGACATTTTGTGACATCAGTGACAACACCTGGCATTGGTTGAAGCTTTTTTCCTCGTCCTCAAAGTGACACACTTTTTAGCTTGCATATGGTTTAAATGCTCATTGTTTAGAAGTTTATGTGAATGCACATTCTCTTAAAAATATTAAATTCACAACATTAAAACTGTAGATATGTAGAATAAAAATACTGACATTTTATTTGGTTTGAAGTCAGCTTTAAAGGTGTCATAGTGTGACCCTCTTTATACAATCACTACACCAATTAAGAACCCTACAAATGCAGTATTTTTCATAAACATGCCTTTGAATCACCTTCAACTGATGTTGATTGGGCTCCTCCTCTTTTAAAACATTTTAGTAGTTAGTATTTTAGTAACAAGTATTGTTGTTTTGCGCACAACTGATACTCTTACACTTTGTCTAAGACAGCACATTCGTTCTCGATTTATATGAGCTGCATTAGCATAGATTTCAACTCCAATAAAAGGAGATTAGAATTACACAAAGATACATAAACGAGTCTGAACACAACTTAAGATAAGAGTCTAAATAATATTAAGTGTTTGTGAAATCTCACTTCCCTGATCTCAAAGGAGCACTAATGATTTATGCTAGAGGCTGTCGCCATTAACGTCCTGTACATGTACAGTGTGCCCTTGTCCCATTCCAGGATTGCTTGTTCCAACCCTTGTAGTGGGTTAGACACAAAGTTTAAAATGGTGCCGTGACCCAGAAATAATTTAGGTTGGAGAGGGTTTGTTTGACAGGGAGCAGATTGTAAAATATATGCTGGCAAAACTAAGTTGCAAACTCAAATAGGAAAACTAGTCCACAATCTTTGGTGTCCTTGCTACTGTGATCATTTCCAATCCCAGAATGCCAAAACCTAATTGAATGTATTTATGAGTTTAAATATGTACAAACCAGCATACCAAGAAGCTTGTAGACCATCCAAAATGATATTAACTCAACTTAAAGTACGCAAGGATTTTAATTTAAAGCATATTTTTATTAAAGCTACTTTACTAAAGCTACTTTTAAGAAAAACAGTCAGAATTTTATTTTGTTGGTTTCTTGAATCAGAAGACAAATCATTACACATAACCTCAAACACTGACAAATACATCTTCTTTCACTTTTGCTGACACAAATACATAATCTAGCCCAAGGACCTTATCACCAGCAGTCCCCTGACATCCAAAAATGTGACATATATAAACCAGCTGAGAAGGCTGCACAACACTGGGTACTTCATGCCCAAATAAAACAACATTACAGGACAGTAGTTCAGTGCAGAATTCTGAGGGAGGGGGCCAATATCTTGCTTTAGGGCTAGCATAGCGTGACAAAATAAAAAAGTGTCCAGCAGAGACTGACGATAGGCAGGTAGAGAGAGAGAGAGAGAGAGAAGATAGATAGAGATGAGATATAGAATATAGAGAGAGAGAGAGAGAGAGAGGAGGAGAGAGAGGAGAGAGAGACGAGGAGAGAGGAGAGAGAGTAGACGAGAGAGAGAGAGAGAGAGAGAGAGAGAGAGAGAGAAGTACAGTAGAAGGAAAAAAGTATATCCAACTTTTCTATTTGAATTGTGAGAGATTTGCACATTTTCAAAGAGTTTACCTTAGAAAATAGCAACCGCTTAAACCACCTAAACAAGCAGTAATAGTTGAGTCCAATAACCATAACATTTGTGAGGAAAAAGATCTGAAAACAGACCATGCAAAGAACAGGAAGTGACTTACAGGAAGGATTTGACGTCCAGTCCCCGTTTCTTTATTTGACCCATCATGTGGTCCACACTGCCAGGATTCCCATGAGAGCCCCGCCCCCCAGCATCTCCAGACCTGTAGTGTGAAGCTCCAACGCCTGATTGAACAGTCTTGGGGTTCCTCGGGTTGGCCCCGCCCCCACCATCAGGCCCTGCCCCTCCACCCCCTCCACCTGGTGGATGGGTGTGAAGCTGACCAAGACTCTGAGAAATGGCTGGTCTGCTTGATAAGCTTGGGGGCGGAGCCTGGATAAGGGGTTGCTGAAGACTTTGTTGACGCAGCAAAGTCCTGGGACGTGGAGTTGCCCCTGCTGATGGGATTTCGTCCAAGGTTTCCAATGAGGAAAGGGTGTGGTCAGACAAACTGTATGGGCAAAGTAGCAGGGAGGGTAAGGTGCGAGATGAGGAGGGGTGGGGATAACAGAGGGAGGGACGCGGAAGGCGTAAAAGAGAAGGCGGGACGAGGACGAAAGGTTGAGAAGATGAAGGATTTGAAGAGGAATCGGAAGTTGATGAAACAAAAGATTCAGAGGAACATGAAAAGAAATGAGATCGGAGATTGGAATCAGGGTGAAGTAGAGCCAAGGAATTGGTGGAAGAATAAAGTGGAGAATATGAAAGGTTTAGGGAAGAATTGGGACAGAATGGAAAAGAAAAAGAGGACAAGGAAATAATTGAAATGTCAAAAGCGTGTGAGGGTGAAGAGGAGGAAGGGGGTGGGGGTTGGGAAGGAGGATTGGGTGGGGATAGGAAGAGGAGAAGAAAGAAAGAAAGAAACATCAAACAGAGACAGTAGCCACCATAACACAAGTAGCAGAAAAGACCTCCAGCGCCCTGGTCAGGGTTAGACTGAAGGAAGGCATGTCCATTCCCGGCCCGAGCGAGGCTCGCTGAAGATGACCGGCGAGCATGGTTGTGTGCGTTAGAACCATGCGAGGCCTGTTTACGCGTTGCTCCCGTGCGTGTCTTACTGGATCGTGGAGTGTGCCGAATTGTCCCTGAGCGAATGTGCGCAGGTGTGTGCCGTGGCATGTGTGGCGTCAGTCGGCTACTACCAGTTCTTCCAGGAGACTGTCTTTTGTTTTGCTGAGAGCCACCCATATCTATCTACCTTCAAGCCTTCCCTCTTCCCTTTCCTCTCCTTCTTTAATGTAGCTTCTTGAGGCGATCATTTTAAGAAACATCAAGATCCCCAGTGCTCCTCCAACAGCCAACCAACATCGTTGATTCCTCCGTCACTCCTCTGCTTTCTCCCTCCCAAAGCAGTTACATCACTCTGTTTTCTCATTAGCCCTGTTTCACTCGTATCAAATCTGTGTCATGTTCACCTCTGAAACTTCACTGTGAGTAGCTGCAAACAAAGTTGAGGATTGAGTGTCTTCTAATGCATCCCATTTCAGCTAATCTCGTCACATAACCTCATGAAACTATGAGCATAATACTTTGTGGCGGACTGCCCTTTAAAGCAGAGGGTTCCATCCCTAGAGGGCAAATGTCCTGTAAAATTAAGTGCCTGCTCCAATTAAAAAGAACCTGAACCAGCTAATCAAGGTTTCAGTTGCAACAGACTGTGCTGGGGAACATTTCGGTTAATTGTTTCAAGGACACTCACCCTTGAGAAGGAAGTTGATAACCCTGGCTTAAAGGGTTACCCAAGGTTAACTTTAAAATTACTAACAAAGATCAGCACCTTGATTGATGGACTGTGGATGCTACAGCCTTTCTTTGAGAGTAAACATTACTATTTTGAATTATAGGAGTATGTAATAAATCAAACCTCTGTTGGACATTAGTTCTCACAGCAGGATTTGACACTACTAACTAGAAATGATACAATTTTTCCAGAAATTATGTGTGTCAGATTTATAGCATTGACTAAACAGAGTTGAATGCTATGGAAGAGGTAGACTACCCTGTTCCTGGAGTACCACAGCCTTGCAAGTTTAGTTTATCCACTGCTTAAAAATATGTATCAGTTGCTAACAAGAAATGAGGATCTTAGTCAATGTGATCAGATGTTTTATAAATGTTAGAGCTAACTGCTGGGCTGTCACACTAAAAAACAAGGTTGCCCTCTACCTTGTATATGGGATCCTGAAAGCCTTGCTCTTTTAGAGGAAGCCATTCCTTTTGTCAATGAAAATATTTACTTTGTAATAAACAGTTTTCTTATAAATGGAACATGTAATAGTGTTTTAAAAGGAAGGATGCTGGGAGCAAGAGAAAATGGATATTTGAGATTTTCTCTCTGGATTTGCAGAGAGTTCTTTTAAAAAGCTAGTAACATAATGACTGAACGGTTTTATGAAATATGGCTTTAAAGATTTTTTTAGGAAATTATCTTTCATGTGGTGTGTGATATGGGTCTGAGATTAAGAGAAATTCAGTTTCAAATCTGCAAGTGCTACGTGTGTGCAAGTGCTCTGTGACTCAGAGTCGCTGAATGAAGCATGAACTAAACAAATCTTTTTTTGTACATGACGTTAAAAAAAGTCCCTTGAACGCTGTTAAAGGTCTCCACACATCTAAACGAATTGAACTTCGGTAGCTTGCTCAGATGGCTTCTCTGCAGGGAACTTTTCGCTATCTTCACACCTCTGTTGTTTAATGTTGGTGCAGCAATGTTCCTTGCTCATGGATGCGAGTGTGTATTGGGAACCACCCAGGTGCTCTTTTATGTCACAACAGCACTCTGAACATGTCGCCAAAAGAGGCAACTTTCATTGGTTGGCAACAAGATTTTGCAAAGCCCATCATAACAATTTAGAAAATTGTTACATTTCTAAAAAATCTAATTTATTTAAAAACATTTAATTTATCTAAAAAAAAGTTTTTGGGCTTGTAGGAGGTGGAATTTGAGGCAAATCGAAATCAGCAATGTTTTTGAATAATTTTTGCCGTGACGAGTTTGTGTTTAATTCCTTCTTAAATATTAACATTTTTAAATTTCGATAATATTTAGCACAAATGTGTAATGAAAACGCATCTTGTGAACCTTCCCAGGGATTCCAAACTAATCATATTCCACCATACGTTTTAATATATGTGTATATGCATAGCTTAATGTGTTGAGAAAAATAAATATATAATTTTTTATATTTTATATATACTTTATATATTAATATATTCTCAAATTAGAAAGTAGGACATTTTGTCTCCAACGTTACAATGTGCATTAACTGGTATATTTGCAGCTGGCAAAATGGCATCAGGTATTTTCAGGAAAAAACACCAGGGGGCAAACAAGCTTAGGCAAGAAGAAAATAAGACATGGGCAAGAAAGAAAGACAGTAAAGGAGAGAGACAGAGGGGTGTGAGACACAAACACAAGAGACAGACACATATAGCTGCCTGAAAATAGAATCCAATTACTGACGAGGAAAAACGGAGGGCGTGTTGAGCAAGAAAGAGAGAGAGAGAGAGAGAGAGAGAGAGGACTAGTGGTAAGGACGACTAGTGAGGAGAGAGAGAATCAGTGAAGTGGTGGAGCAGAGGAGGTGTTACCTAAGGGTGTGAAGAAACTTATATTGAGCCCCCTTTGTGTGTGCGCGTTTGGAATCTACACAGAGCAGTGTAACAGCATCTCTGGCTTTGTTTTAATTTTGATGTTTTAAAACCATTTGGACAGGTGTGACTCCTTTTTCATTTTTCCTTTCAATACATCCCTTCTTTGTCAAATTCTCTTCATTTAGTGACTGGACTCTTGTGATATTGCAAAATAAGCCACCAGCCTGACTCAAGCTTTTATTAATAATCCCTCACACGTTGTATCTGCATTTGGATTCGAGTGAACGCTGTTATTTTTACGCCCTCTTTTTGAGTCATTGTTGTGCCTGTTGTGTTTAATAATGGACTGAAAATTGAAATGTTTGTAAGTGAATGAATGAGTCAGTGGTCAATGTTCTGGAGTTATTAGAAGGGAACATGAAAATGTTCCCACACAGACACAGTGTAAAAACAACAGATACATTTATGTTTGGTAAATCACATTGTATATAATATAGTTTGTTACTTGAGTTCAACAAATAAAATCTTGTACTTGATATTTATATAACACTTTCATGAGTTCTTACTTATACTCATGAGTGCCTAGTACTGCAAGCGTGAATGGTGGAGATGCAGACTAGGCGAGCTGTCTGAGTGAGCCCCCCCCGTGCCCCCCACCCCCCCCCCCCCCCATCCCCAAGAGTGGTGAAGAGGTGGAAGGTCGGATAGGTTGCATGGACGGACGTGATGTTGATCGATTGGTTGCAGCATCAATACACTGGGTAGGTGATGAGTAGTAGGGATCATAAATTTAGTCGGTCAATTATCAGCCAAAGCTCCTCCCGAACTTGTGTTAAGTCCATTAACCTCAACAACCAGACACTGTGAGGGGGCCATCTCTGCATCCACCACCAGTGGGCAGCATTCAGGTGGCTGATGTGATGGAGGCCTGAACACTGTGCCAGAACACTCACCACGCGCCAGCCAAATTGTAATTGTTTTCAGACAAAAAGGGAGGGGCAGTGTATTTCATTACTCAATTTTTCTGTACTAAGATTATTAAGTCAGTAACTCACAAATTACTCTTTACTTTTACAGCAAAGTAAACGTGAATTTTTTTAAAGGGCTTTAATACTTTCCATGATGCAAACGAGTGCACATTACTTAATGCTTTGATTTTAATTAATCAATTACTTTATTACTTTACTTTACTTGAATTACTTTGACCCCACTTGCGCTGTTGATTGAGTGCTCTGTGGTAACTTGATGTCTGTGTAGTGCAAGTGCTGACCATAATGTTTTTTAGTGAGTTTTTGGATTGCTATGTGTGAATTTTTTTTGTCTGTTTAACAATATATTAGCCACAAAAAATACTTTCAAAATAACCACAAAAAATAAGTATTCCATGGTGTTCGAGAGGGGCTTATATTACAAGTTAATGATTACAACCTTTACTCAAAATATTAACTTGGTCCACATGGATTTAACAAGGATTATTGTATTTCTCAGATTTCAAAAGGAGCTCTATAGTTCCCAAAGCAGCATTACATGGTAATTCTAAATTTCTCACATGAAATTTGCAGATATGAACTTTGATTTAAACTTGATTTAACTTTTCATTCTCTATAGTGACCTTGTTTTTAAATCAACTAAATAAAAAGTGCTGAATGTTGAATCATGGGCACATGTCCAAGTTTGGGAAGATTGTCTCTCTACATGTCTAAATGTATTTGAGAGAAACCTACCTAATCGTATCTTCTAAAAATAAAAGTCACCATATATGTAATATGGCTCATTTAATGACAAAATGTTATTGTATTTATTTGTACAAATAAAGAAAATAAAGAATAAATAAAGAAACCTGCATGTCTGCACTCTCTCGCCCACCACCAAAACGAAGCCTCCGTTCTTTGTTTGCCTTAGGTGTCACAAAGCTACAGTTTTTAAAGTTGTACAAATTATATCAAATCATTTCCATAATTAAATTACAGTAAACCATAGATTACCAGAATAAATTAGCTTTTCTCTATAGTTTTGAGCAACACTAGCTCTTTGACACAAGGGGAGAAAACTGAATTGGGTTGTGTGAACAATGCCGTGTAAATCCATCCTCGGTCATCTCCCTCAAGCATGTTCTGGTCCCTTGTGGTGCACTCATGCGCTACCATGTTTGCTTTTGGGTTTTCAAACACATTTGTGGAACTCACTTGGCATTCTTGAAGTCTCCCGAAAGCAGGCGACTCTGTACCGTCTGCCACTTGCCGGCTCTAATTCCTCCCGACATCATATTCCTCATACTTGAACCTGCGCTGTCCCCCAAAACTCCCCCTGATGCCCCTCTCTGACTCCCACTGAGAGAGAGAGCAGTGAGAGACATCCATTCATAACAGTTGAGAGAGAAAGGAGCAGGAGGTACACGTCAGGAAAGAAGAAAGGGTTACAGGTCTGAAAGCTTGCAGTCATTTCTATAACGTGGGAGCTGGATTATCATAAAATCTGCATTATACATTAACACAAGTCAAAGAGTGTGTTAAAGAGACAGCGCACTTCCTCAGGGGGGTGTTACAGAGCACCAGTTTGCTTCCAATTGATGCCTCAAAGTCATAGTTCACCCAAAGAATGAAAATAGGTCAATGACAATTAGTTTTTTAGTCAGGGACATTTCAGGAAGTGACCTGGTGGAAGTCATGAAGCAGTTAGCAGGAGATTGGAGAACAAACTGCTGCGTTACACTAACAGCACAACAGCAGCACAAAGAACAATATCATTGACACCAGCAGGATAGGAGCAAAAAGAGCTTTCAGTGACAAAGCCACCAGCCACAGAATGAAACAACCCAGTGCAGTTTGTGTATGCTAGTAAAGGTAGAAGTAACAGTAGCAGAAGCAATTGGTAGAGTGTAGCAGTAGAAGTTGTTGCAGTGATAGTAATAGTACTAGTATCAGTAGTAATAGTACAACATTTTCAAAAGTACTAGTTAATGTAAGCAGTACTAGTACTAATACTGTTACCAACACTGCTGTTACAAGAACTGTTAAAACATCAGCTAGAATTACTACTACCATTGATTCTTCTAGTACCATTGCTACCACTGCTATCACTGCCTCTACAACTACTAGCCCTGCAACCACCCCTACTAATATTTTTGCTACCATTACTACTATTGCTACCACTACAACATTGCTATTACTACTATTACTATGTCTTCTAGTACCACTGCAGCCACTGCTATCACTACCTCAACAACTACTTGTACTGTAACTACCACTGCTATCACTACCTCAACAACTACTCGTACTGTAACTACCACTGCTATCACTACCTCAACAACTACTTGTACTGTAACTACCACTGCTATCACTACCCCTACAACTACTAGCACTGCAACCACCACTGCTATACCTACCAATGGTATCAATACCACCACAACTAATAACCCTGCAAGCACCAAAGTGATAGCTACTACTGTTATCACTACCCCTACAAGTACTCTTATTACTACTTGTACTTCAACTGCACTACTGCTACTACTACTACTACTACTACTACTACTACTATCAGTACCACTATTATAACTCCATCTTTCAGCACCATTGTTACCACTACTACTGCTACAACTACTAGTACTGCAACCAATGCTGCTATAACTACCCCTACAAGTGCAAATATTACTACTTGTACTCTGCCACTACTGCCGACACTACTATTACTAGTTCTTTTACCACCACTGCTACCACTATTACCTTACAGCTACAAGTACTGCACCCAACATCTACACAACTACTGCTGCCATCACTACCACTACAAGTGCTACTATTACTACTTGTCCTATTACCACCACTGCCACTACTGCTAACACTACTACTATTGCAATACCACTAATATTACTACTTCTTTTAGCACCACTACTACTGCCCCAACTATTAATACTGCTAATACAACTACCATTTACTGCTCCCTTTACTACTACTTCGACCACTGCTAATACCCTTGCAACTGTTACTACTTCTAGCCCCACTGCTACCACTATTACTGTTACAACTACTATTACTACATTTATTACAACTACTTCTCTCACGGTTACTACCTCTGATACTGCTACTACTTCTTCTACTGCAGATACCACTACTACTATTTCTACTACCACTGCTCCCACCACTACTACATCAACCACTACCTTTATTACTGCTACCACTACTAAGGCTACAATTACATCTACTACTACAACTACTACTACTGCTATTACCATTGTTACTACAACGACTGCAATTATTACTGCTACTACGACTATAGTTACTACTGTCACTTCTGCTCCCCCACTTCTGTTATTACTTCTGCCACCATTAGTAGTAGTAGCATTAGTACTGGTACTAATACTTACTATAAATGTAACTAATTTGGCTGCAAACTAAAGAGCGGGTCAAGCAAACAATGTTCCAATTTCAGTTTAGGCTTCGTTTCAATCTATGGCTTTGCTCTCAAACAGCAGTGTTTTAATGCTTTACAGGTCTGCGATCACCAAAAGCATTTAACCCAGCAGGTCCCAAATTCAGCCTCCTGAGCCTCCGTGGCAAGCATCTTTATTTAAATTCCCATTTTCTACACCATCTGATCCCCTCTGTATTCGACAGAAAGGCATGTTTAAAATCATTTCTTTCTTCATCCAAAAGTTCCTGTGAAACTCTAGGGCTCTTGAGGGAAGCCTGTCTGGATTAACTGCCATAGGTTTAGTGCCGTCAAACACAGAAAGAAGATTCAGAAGGGCTGGAGGGACCACAGAGGTAGCAGCGGCTTCAAACAGGGTTGCAGCAAAACCACAATTAGACTCAAAAGATCGTTGCACACTCCATTATGATGTTTTTGAATGTTATAAAAAACATACGATTATGTTGATTGATTTCTGTTACATTAACATTGATCCAGGTTTATTTCTTATATTTCATTTCTATCTATTTTTTAATTGCAGTTTTTTTATATTTCTTTTGTTTACATTTTTTTGTATTTGTAAAGGCAAAATCCTATTTAGTACTACTACCCAGAAATGATAAAAATAATAGAGATATTTATTGGTAAATGTTCTACAGAGGAAAAAGAGACACCGTCTTCTTAAAAATGAGAGTAAATTACAAGTGCATTTATTAAGTGTGCACCAGAGGATAACACATTGACATTCTGAAGCAGCTTTTATGAACTGTTTGCTTAGACTAATTCTGTGTGAGCCATTAAACATCCCTCTACCAATAAAGATGAAGGCTGGGCCTAGAAATTAAGTTTTTATATTTGAACTCATAAATAGCGTGCAATATTTTTCGGTGTGCAACAATCTCCGCAGTCAACCCGCTACAGAAAAAAATATGGCACTGAGGGTTACACACAGTTTGTTTGTTTTATGTTATTGATGATGTTTGCGGGCTAGCTGAAGCAAGAGGGTTGGCCGTCTCCATGGCAACACCTTATAGGGGCAGGAATGTTGTGATGAAAGGTAAAAACATCTTCTGCCAAGAACAGACAAAGAGGCCTGTTTGGAGTGAAGGATGATTTGTGAGGCGTTCAACTTGTTTTGGTTATGCTATCTTTAGTAGTAACAAACTTAAGGAGATATTTCACCCAAAAATGAAGGATAATCACTTGGCAAGAGTGTGGAAATTATTCCCATTTTTGGGTGAACTATTTCTTTATGTCTGAAAACATAAATCTTAGTGACTGGTGTATGATTGGGTTTGACAGAGGGTGGGATGTGACATGGGGGGGGGGGTGGGGGGGGGGGGGGGGGGGATGGGGGTTGGGATTAGGATGAGGTGTCTCTTACCAGCCTGAACAGACACTCACTTGAGTGAGAAGCGCTGATCTCCATAAGGGGCATAAGGAGTAATGTTTAGTACAAACTCCTTGGGTGGGTACGAGGTCCAGCGCTGCTGCACTGAACTGCTGTCATTGTTATTCCAAAAGTCTCTGTCTAAATCACTGAAGAGACAAAGACATACACACGAGTCAGAGGAACAAAAGATAGCAGCCTCATTCTGTTCACCCAGGATGGCCAGAGTGGGAGAAGAACCGAAAGAGGATAGATCCTTTTGTCAACCAACATTTTCATTGACATAAACCATTCAGAGTTATACCTGAGCAAACGTTAGGCTTAAAATCACACAAGAGAAAGAGAGACAAACAAAGTGTTTTAGAGAATGAGCACAGTATTATACATCATAGGTATCGCATGCCAAAAACACAATAAATCAGCTCAAATGTCACGATGAACGACAAGGATCAGAAGAACCTGAAATTGGATGGAAAGGGTTATTTATGTGGCCATTTTAACAACACACTTGAAATTGAGAGGTTATGTTAGTTCACAACAGTGCCTGGAATGAAAGTTGGAGCTCAACATAAGAGATTCTCTAGTCTCTTGTGTTGACAAAATACCACCAGAGGTCATCTGATCATCTGTAGAGTGGACCAATGGGAGTGCTGTATCCCACAGAGCTGAAACATCCTGAACATTCAATCAACTGCTCTTCAAAGCAAGAATGAAGTGTGCGTTAACAACGTTGGTAATTGCTCTTGTTATTTGAAGTTCTAGTTTTCTTCAAAGCCAGATTAGACATGTAATTGAGAAGGAAAAGGAAAGGAATTATGCCTGTTTAGTCAACGGTGGTGCATGATAGAGTTTTCACAGGGAGAAAAGAGTAAAAAACACCACTCATTGGTTATTCCCATGCAACTTGTACATTGTTTATGTATTCTTCGCTAACAATATTTCAAATACATTTTTTCTACATCAAGGGAACATTAAAAAGAACTAGCTAGCTTTTTACCTCTACAATACATTTTTAATAATAATAACAAATATTAAACTCTGTTTCGACGTTTTATTTCTAAGTAAAAACCCTTAAATTCCACAAACCATAAATTTCAGTCATGTATGATTTTAAATAAATGATATTTCACTTATCTTGTGTACAAAACCTGACAGCATATAACAAATTTGAACTAAAAACCTTTTATGATGTAAATGTTGTGCATAAATAAGGAACTTAAAATCCATTTACTTTAACACAATAACTACTTCACCAAATAATTCCCTTGTTCCAAAAACTTAACAGCAATTTGTGATTGCAATGTTAATTTATTTTGATCACAATTCACTCGACTTTAAAAAGATCTTCTGCTAAATAAAGTTCCTTCACTTACTTGATGGCTTTTTTCTCTCCTCGTCCTCGTCCTGAATCTGGAGATCCAACTGACTCCACTCCAGGTTTGTTCCTCTTCCCCTAAAACATATATAAAGGAAAATTTTATTCTGCATGTAATTATCTGCCCTGCCCGACCATTTAACTCAACTATCAAGTGTGGATCAATGTATAGTTTCCAATTCATAACTCTCATTTATATTCAGCTGCACCTCAGTCTAGATTCAAGTCCATTCCAACCTAAGACTCAGCTCATAACTTAACCAACCAAATTCCATTACCTACTGCCATGTCCATGTCCAAATCTACTGAAAATTCTATTTCTGACACCACAACCAACTTCCTAGTCCATGTCAAACTCAACTTTCCAACTCAACGTCCAACTTTCTTTCAAATACAAAGTCCAGCTCAATATTCAAGTCGATATTCAACTTCATGTTTATATCCAGGTCAACTTTTAAGTCCACGTTCACCTCAACTTCCTATTAAACATCCAACTCAAGTTCCTAGAAAACATCCAACTCAAGTTACTAGACAACGTCGAACTCAACTTCCTAGTAAACATCCAACTCAAGTTCCTAGACAACGTCGAACTCAACTTCCTAGTAAACATCCAACATATCTTCCTAGTAAACATCCAACTCAACTTCCTAGTAAACATCCAACTTATCTTCCTAGTAAACATCCAACTCAACTTCCTAGTAAACATCCAACTCAAATTTCTATTAAAACATCCAACTGAAGTTCGTTGACAACGTCGAACTCAACTTCCTAGTAAACATCCAACTTATCTTCCTAGTAAACATCCAACTCAACTTCCTAGTTCAAGTCCATGGCCAACCTAACTAGCAAAGTCATCTCCAACTTACCATTCTAGTCCATGTCCAACTCAATTTTAAAAGCCTTGCCCAACTGCACTTTAAACTCTGTTTCTGAAGCCATGTCTAACTCACTTTTCTGGTCCAAGTCCATGTCAAACCTAATAATTCATAAAGTCATGTACACCTCAACATGCTAGTTCATTTCCAACTCAATTTTAAAAGCCATGACCAACTCCACTGTCAAGTAAGCTCCAATTCAAAAGCTTACATTCAACTATACTTTCAACCCAACCTCCAAGTCCACGTCCAACTTAATTAAAAAAACCATGTTGAACTCAACTTTAAAGTCTCCATCTAACATCTTTCTCAAAGGAAGACAACATACAAATCCAGGATCCTGGTTTGGCTCGAGTCATCATATACTTAACATCTCAAACTCCATCACCTGATCAACATGACAATCTTTACACAAATCTCACCCTCAAATCACATGCTGCCTCCTCAGTCCTCTACACAGTAATTAAAGCACACGCAAGCCTCATATTCACACAGAAAGTGGCAATTTAGCTTTCAACAACATCACTGGCTGAAGCTCAGAAAGAGTGGGAGAGAGAGAGAATGACAGGAAATGTCTTCTGAGGAGTAGGTGGTGTCGAGGAAACCCTTTATACAAGTCAATGCTGTCCGCCTCTGCACGCTATAAACAAGTTGTTAGAGAGGATTGGGACACAACCCACAGTCAGCCTGAAGCTGTCATCAAACACAAGATGAGCTGTTTTTCAGTCTTTTCCCAATGGAGTCCACTAGTACGGTTCAGGAAAAAGATGTAATTTATTCAGAATTGTCTTTGATTTACTACTATAATTGATTCAAACTGAATCTAGGAGAATGTCAAGGTTGCAAGCACAGGTTTGATTCAGCCCACTCGCTATTTTAGACTACTTATATAAACAATAGTTGTATAACTGTGTAAGCCAACGGTGAAAGTTTGGCTCTGGAAAACAAATTTAACATAGCCAAAAAACAATAATGGCACATTTTGATGATCAATGTGAAATCCTTTAAGTAGAAGAGAAATTTCATAATCATGTTATTAAATTTCTCCTACCAAGATGCTCTTCAAACACCCTTCTGCCTTGTACAAGTACTCAACTAATATCCGAGCAGTATATGTTTTCCAATTTTCAATATAAATAAGTATAAACAATACTTTACAAATAGCCACTGGACTATACGATCAATAACAGCACATTGTCTAAAAATCTTATTTTAACAGGGTTGTATATTTGGAGCAAGCACGATAGTACCTTGTGCTAAAATGTAGATTTAAATGAGTTATGATTCACAGTGTGAATGGATAACAAGAGATTCAACCTAATAGGGATTCACCATTTACTGCACCACATCCGGATGCTCATATTCCCAACATCCCAGCCTCACGTCATCACACACTGACACATTGATTTAAATCAAAGAGGACAGTCCAAGATTCACCCAGATGTGCACAGTTCACACACACACACGCGCACACCCACACACAGACACAACCACGCACACGCATCAGGCAGCCAGCGGGGACAACAGAGGCACACACACACACACACTAATTACAACTGACTAACCCAGAGATGATATAAAAAGACAAAATCCTCTCAGAAAATTGTATGGGGGATACTGTAATGCTTGAGAGACAATGTTGCTAAACATTGTCTCCATTACTTCATTACTTCAAGTTCCATTACTTCATTATAACATTTAGATTAGCAATATTTCTATAAATAAAATTAATGCTTTCAATTTATGCAGTGCTTTTTCAGATTCTCAAAGGCACTTTACAATTTTCAGACCAATATTCACTCACTCCATATTCCCTCACAGGTGGTGATAAGATCCCTTGGTAATGAAACGTGACTGCCATTTCGCACCTACAGCTTCCTGCCTACCACCAAACACACCCCACCAGTCAGTCACCCCTTCTACAGGGAAATGTGGGTGAAGTGGCTTGCCCTGGGCCACAACGGCAGAATGGCTCCCCTCGTTGGGATTGGAGCGCCAACTATCTGGTTACAGGACAACCACTGCGCTACTTTACAGCAAATTCTTAATTAAGTGTCTCTGTAGGGACATTTGAAGATCCAAAATTCTGTAAAGTGTGTGATTCATGATTGTTTGAGCAAAGATCGGTTAGCTCAGACAGCCTGTTCTCTCTTCTCTGTGAATATGCAAGCGAATAAGCTCAACAATTGGCAGTGAAGTGAATCCACATTTCAAAGTCGCTTTTGCAAAGTTGCTTTTGAGATTATAAAACTTGTATTTTGAACTAAAATATAAAACTAAATAATTTTCAGATGATAAAACTTGTAAAAGTGACACCTAACAAACAAAGTTAAGTTAAAACATATATATTTTTTTATTAATATGTTTATAATTATGCACTTATTGAAATAAACTTGTGCTGTCAAAATGAATGGGTTAACACATGCAGTTAATTCGAATCGTATAACGTGTTAAAAAAATGAACGCAATTATCGCGGTTTCAGATTTTCTTGTTGTATGAAAGTATGAATAAGACGCATGCACTTTGTATGACGATTATTGTCTTTGTATGACACACAGCGAGGACAAGTTAAAGCAAACTTACGGTACTCGTAATATGTTTGCTGCCACGAGATTAACATTACTTCCATGTGAACACCTTCCTACACCACGTGCGAGCGTGTGTGTGCGTGTGTTCGTGTCCACTTTCAAGGTATGCTGCATAAAACGAAAATAAGTTCAGAGTAGTGTAAATCAATATTAAAAAGTATCAATATTAAAAAATATGTTGTTGAACATCGTAATGTAAATAAAATACATTTTCTCCTGCTCAGTGGTATTGCCAGCCTTGTGCCACTTGCAGAATTATGGCGTCAACAGAGGACAATCAGCCTATAGTTAAATTCAAACATGATTTTACCTCAGACCTATCTAAAAGGACAGCACTAATCTCACACCGCTGAAGATTGCTACTGCAATTAATCCAATGTTTAAAGATCTAAGTTTTTTCACTGACAAAGCTGTTAATGGCAGAGAGTCCTGGAAAACAAGAGTCTAAAGAGACCACAAACTAACAGCCACCAAAGAAGAGAAGTAAAAAGTTAATTTGGAGGATATTGATGGTTTATTGCAGGTATGTTGTTTATATGACAAAACCTGAGCTACAAGTTAAACAAAAAAGTCAATAAACTATCATATTTTGAATTTAAATAGTTTATTGGTCTTCAATTTACATGAACTATTTACATTTTACATTTATAGATTTAAAAGAGTTTCAGTCTTGTCATTGCGATTAATTTTTAATAAAAAAATTGTGTGATTAATTAGTTATTTTTTTAATCGATTGACAGCACTAAAATAAACATTTAATCAAAAGCAATTCTTATTGAAAAGCAACAGCTGAACATAATAACCTAATTTCATTTTAATAAAACAACATTTCTGTTTATACTAAAAAAGAAAAAAGGTACATCTATTATTGAATATTTTAGCAAGATCAAAGTTTATCAAACAAATAAATGTTTAGATTTTGCAAACATGATATATTTAAAAGAGGCTGCATCAAATAAATACTAAATTATTTAACATAAGAGCTTCGTAAAGTATGACTAATAAACATTACTGTAATAATTGACATGTTTTAATTACCTTATGTACTGCATAAATACTTCACCAGCAATGTGTGAAAACTAGCACTCCATTCAGTCTCGAGGCCAGAAAAATGCCTTTTATTTCATACATCTTCGGGAGAACCTACAGTATCCATTGGTAAAAGGACGCCGAGCGCAGAAAAAGATTATTCATGTATATCTGCCAGCAGCTCCAGTGGTGCCACCAGTACAAAACACGAGCAAGAGCCAACTTACAAACGCCTCAGCAAGTAAACTAAATAAGTGTTATTCAAAATGCCATGCCATTCCCTGCAGCAAACAAACAAAAAAAATCCTAAGACTTCTGATTGTTTTGTTCACAGTGAAACAATACCCTGTAGATCATTGTATTATTTTTTATATTTAAACGATTTGCTATTACAGATTTTTTTTCAATGTGGAGGTTTCACCTTATGCCTAAGATAGAGTTTGATGTTTTTTAAATTGTAATGCCAGGCCACAAATATAAAATTTTGCACAATACTGGTAGCATTTAGGTTTTTTTGTTGGTAATATTTAGAAAATGTATAGTGAAACAAGTTAATCTAGGCCAAACCAAAGAGACGTAGCATTATCTAAACAGTATTTTATTTGGATTGATTTGCCACATTATTGACCGTAACCCAGAGTAGGTAAGTAAGTGCGGTAAGAAGGCTAGCAGACATTAGCTCGAGTCAAACAGAGACCCGTAAGTGAATGTAAAGCACTGTAATCAATACAGGAATTAAAAGAGACACTTAACACAGAGATTAAAGACAGTCGTGTACAGACTCTTGTTCTACAGCCATTAAGCGAGTGTTATTAGCAGCGAGAGTGTGACACATGCACAAGAACATGCCCTCAAACACTCCATACACAGGCAAATACATTCATGCTCATGTCAGTACTTATAGAAATCATGGCTGGGATTTTCTAACCCACACTGACTCATTTAAACATCCAGGTCATTGGAAAGAGCATTGTGAAGCGTTAATGCTAATGCTAATTAAGCATGTTAGCATTACGGTGCATATGAGTACAGAAGATAATTTGCAATACTTATTACAGTAAGTTTAACAAAATTTCAACTATTTCTGCAGTTTTGTTCCACTAGTTCTTAGCTTGTTTTGTTTTAGCAGAAATTGCAATGTTTGGTCTGGTTTGTACATATGTAGTCTCAGGTCCACATGTGGCTACGGCAGTATCAGTCGGTCACATGTTGTGTCACACGCAGTTTCACGTACAGTCAAATATAGCTACTAGAAACAGTTGTTTTCAACAATAACTTACCATAAGGCCCATACACGTTAAGCGTGATTAAGTGCAATTTTAACACTTGATTTATTCGCAAAGCAATTATATTTTTCAAGTGAAGTGAAAGTAAGCAGATGGCCGGATATGGAGTGACCAATCCCAGAATTTGTGCTCTGCATGTAACCCATCCCAGTGTACACACACAGGAGTGAACAAACACACCGTGAACACACCCCCGGAGCAGTGGGCAGCCATGGCTGTGGCACCCGGGGAGCAGTCGGGGAACTGGTGCTTGTTCAAGGACACCACAGCTGTGATTGTTGAAGATGGAGAGCAAGTGTTTTCATCACTCACACCACCTTCAACTCAGTGGATCTGGGGATCGAAACACCGACCTTCCGATCACAAGTCAATCTCCTCATCCACTGGACCACCACTGCCAACTAGTTTTAAAGAGGAAAATGTACGGATAGTTCTTGAACGAATAGAAATGCTCTCCTTGCTCGCTTTTCCGGTATGTGAACGCCACCTTCCACCATTGCTAGTTTCCCTCTGTGAGTACAAACCCAATTGGTTGCTATGTGTAAATGAAGCGAAGTGAAAGTGACCAGTTGGCCAGATATGGAGTGACCCATACCCAGTGTACACACACAGGAGTGAACAAACACACCGTGAACACACACCCGGAGCAGTGGGAGCCATGGCTGCGGCGCTCGGGGAGCAGTTGGGGAACTGTTGCCTTCTCGAGGGCTCCACAGCTGTGTTGTTGAAGATGGAAAGCAAGTGTTCCATCACTCACACCACCTTCAACTCGGTGGATCTGAGAATTGAAACATTAACATCTCAGTGGTCTCTCACACCATCGACGTGTTTTCGCAGAACGAACATGCGTCTATTTTATGCCGAGGTCGAATTTTCAGGCACTTTGTGGCGACAGCGACACATCTGACCAATCACATTGCAGCCTGATTCCATGTCACTTGAAACATTCAGCATCGCAGAGCAATAAATTGTTCATGAAGCTTGAAGCATATTCAAGTTCCTTCTGATGTAAATCGTACTGTACGTTTAAATCGCAAAATTTAATTTTTGTCTTTGGCATCATTAATTCACATTGTGTTTGATGTGCAAGAACCTTTATTCTCAAAGCGTGGAATAAGGGTTTGTCTATGAACGGGCACTTTTAAATGGGGGCGCATGTTAGGAGATAAAGTGAGGTGTGTACATGTAACTAATGGCCACAGAGTGAACATCAAAGTGAATTATGCAGGTAAAACGGAACACCTAATTGGAGTTCTGTTAAGTTTCTGATTAGAGTAAAGTAAAAGCATTGAAGAAATCTGAGAGTTGTGGGTCTGGTCACTATGCAGACAATTACTCCACCAGCTTAGGTTTTCTTTCTGTTGCACCGCTGTAGCGAGCCATAAAGTCGATCTAAGAATGCACAGCTGAGAATGCATGTCAGAAACCAGACTCTATCGGAGCGTGTGTGGGTTATTGATAATGCCCGTACCAGCTAACCCGAGAAGCTTGTGTTACAAACCCCTGAGGTTGAGGTGTTTTGTGGAAGTTAGTTTTCTCTGCAGGTGCTAGCTGAGGAGCTACTGCTGAAACTCGCTCTGTCAAGAGTATGCTCCGCTCCTCAATCACCTGGCAGAGGAGTACAAAGTCTCACAACAGAACAGGGTCACTTGCCGATTGCTTTGCACTGCCAAGTTAAATTTAGGTTAGTATATAAGCAGATTAGTTAGAAAAATCCACAGGATTCTTATATATTCCAATTCATTTATTTGTGTGTAAATAAACAGATTGTATTTTATTAATCTCACTCAAGCCATCAATGTCAGCGCATTGCCACACCTTTCACTGGTACTCATTTTTGTCCTTAACCCCTAGACTAGAGCTTAACACTTGACAAAATGGGTTTTTTTAGCTTCCCCAGGGACAAACAACATGCATTTTCTGTTTCAGTTTAACTTTGTTAGTTAAGTTAGTAAGTAAACTTTGTTGTTATCTTACATTAAGTTGTAAATGTAATAAATTGAATACATTGGGGATATCTATCTTTTCTTTGCTTTTTTGACTTACTGAATGAAAATACATTTCTTTACACACAATGTTTTGGTTGCCAATCAAATGCTGCTTTGTACAGAGAGAGAGAGAGAGAAGAGAGAGAGAGAGAGAGAGAGAAGAGAGAGAAGAGAGAGAGAGAGAGAGAAGAGAGAGAGAGAGAGAGGGAGAGAGAGAGAGAGAGAGAGGAGAGAGAGAGAGAGAGAGAGAGAGAGAGAGAGAGAGAGAGAGAGGAGAGAGAAAGAGGAGAGAGAGAATAGAAATGGAGAGTGGAGGGCCTGGTCGTTGCTAATTGAGCACTTCTATCCAACTTCATTGGCTATTAAATGCAATGTTATTATTGAATACAAACACTTATTTTATAAATGACATTATAATAATCTTTAAACAATCAGCTTATATTCCATTAGTGAACATGTTGCTAACTTCTTTAGCCTTATAAATGTAATCATCCAAAATCTTCAGAGAATTTTTTCAGAGAAATACATTTTTCAGCTCTGTTAGCCTCAAGCTAACAAGACAAGACTTATGAGCTTGCCAAAAAACCTTTAATCTGTGTACAGTGGTATGCTCCCATTCCATCTGTTTCAACAATGTTGAAGTGCAACAAGAATGTCTGTATTTATTCTAAGGTAGTTAATCTTTCGATTTTTCTCCTATTTTTGGTAGAAATCTGATAATTCCAAATGCTGATTGCTTGTGTGTTAGCACTTAAAGTTACTTTGAGCTATATGTTTTTTTATTCTAATAGAAAAAATAAAAAAAATTAAAAAAATTTGTTCCGTATTTGATTCAGATTTTTCTTTTTTCTAACACTAATTTATTCTGAAATGCACAAAAATATTTATATTTTACAGTAAACAAGCACTTGGAGAAAAACATGCTGAACACAAATGATATACATTTGTGATGTATATGTGATGTCTTGTTTCTACAGAGATGGAGCAAAAGTATCCAAAAACTATGATTTCCAGCCAAATACGTGAATGGCATGAATGGTGGCCAATCAAGCGCGAGCTGCTGAAGCCGTTTAAGAAACCACTGGGAATAAAGAACATTTTAGATCTGGTGGTAATGTATAAGCTAATTGAAGTTAAATAAAGTCTTTTCTCATTTTTGTTGAAACTGGGGTCAAGAAATTCGATGAGTAATTCAATTTATATTTAAGTGATAAGTTTATTTTGCTTATAAATTCATAGCATACATTCCTCTTCTCTAATAAAAAAGACATGTAATATAATAAAATCTAATGGTCATAATCATGCTGCCCAGCTGACTCTGCAGCAGACTGCTGGCGAAATCTCACTCAAGTTACGACCCACACTTGAGAAGAACGGAGCAGAAGAATAGGATTGAAAGCTTCTCATTTCCTGGCTCCTTAATCACTCTTAGACATAGTTTTTGTCAATCTTAATAACACTGCAATAAAGCAATTTCTGTCAGATTATGCTTTCTTCAGCGTTCAGAGAAATACGTCACTCTATATGCGTATATCATCAAAAAACACTGACATTAGATTTACATTCAAACCAAATTACTCTAGAAGAGGACGTTCTAATTCTAGATAATTTCTAATTGCCTAATTTTAGTCTAATTCTAGAATGAAGGAAAAAATCTGAAGAAAAGAGAAAAACTATTTTTTTATAATTTCAGGTTGTGCTTTCATTGATGTAAAAAAACACTTAAAGAACGCACAACTAAAACAAAGCTGTTTTGAGTTCATACTAAATAATAAATTAAATTGATTCTTTTTTTTTTTTTAAATGCCACCTAAAATCAATTGGAATCACACCAAGGACAAACGAGTGTGACACAAAGAGAACGTAAACGAGATACCTTTAAATTGTAGATATTAGTTTCCTTTAAAAATGCCTATCCTTTCCAAAAATGAACAAATTCATAAAACATTTGCTGAAATATTACAAACCGCGCAAAGAAATACAGTTGAAACTAGTTTGAATCTAATTGTTGTTTAGAGGAATCCATTAGCGCATCAGCCACAGATAAAAGGGCAAATATTTGGAAAATATATTTATACAAGGTGTGTGTATCTTATAGTATTCCACTCTGTTAAACTATTTAAGGTATTTATAGATATACATAAATTCCGCTCATATAAACTAAACTTTGAGCAAAATAATAAGCACTAAAATACTAAACCACATATGGGTAGCCTAAACTGGTCCGATGCCCTCAAACACTGAAAGCATATACAAAAATATCAGAAACGTGCAATAAAAATATTAAAAAGGACTATAATAAAACTGATAATTTTTCACACATACACACACAAAAGCCCTGGATGACCTTGAAGCCAATTGCCCTTTAAATTAAGTCAAATGATAAAAGCAGAGCAAAAAAGTCTGATGGTCATCATGATGGCAGCGTGTCCTTGATTATTGACCCAGCATGCACACCGCCAACAGTGTGCACAAATGCAAACACAACAACCACTGCAACACTAAGAATAAAAGAATGGAATAAACATTCTCAGAAAGTGAAAGTGAGAGAGCGAGCAAGAGAGGGAGGGAGAGATGTATTACTTACAGACAGGAGTTTTTGATAGACAAGCAGCAGCAGCTCTCAGAGGAAACTCATCTGTCATCAAGAGATACACGAACATTTCATTCAGAGCGAGAGAGGGGGAGGTCTGGGATGAGGAGAGGAAGTGGTGGCTCACTGGAGGAATGAGTGACAGAAAAGCTCCAGCCAACCACGCAGCACCCGCATCTCATGAGCCACACGTATCTGTTAGGAGGCTTAAGGCTGAGATTTCACCACACCATTAACTCACCACACTTTCACTTTTTTTTTGTCTATTCAAATTAGTTCAATTTCATTTCTATAGCCTACTTTTGTCCATTTGTGTGGACTTCTGTGGGCTACAAGGTCTATCTCTTTTAAAAAAATCAACAATAAAGGTACTTTTCACTAAAAATTATGTTTTTATTAAGTTTCCGAATCTTTAAGTGGCTGTTCTATGTAGCGGTTCTATGCAGCGGCTCGAATTCTAACCAGAACTAGAAAGTCAGAACACATTTCTCCAGTTCTCAAGTCTCTACACTGGCTGCCGGTCTCCTTCAGAATAGATTTTAAACTTCTGCTGCTCGTGTATAAGTCCAAACATAACTTAGCACCTAAATACCTAACAGACATGATCAGTGAATACACACCAAACAGAGAGCTGAGATCCCACAGATCTAATAAATTAGATCTACCCCGGGTTAATTCCAAACAGGGTAAATCCTCCTTTAGTTACCATGCGGCCCACAGATGAACCAGCTTCCAGAGGAGATCAAGGGTGCCAACACTTTAGTCACGTTTAAATCCAGGCTAAAGACTTTCCTGTTTAGTTGCGCTTTTGTCGACTGAGCACCAAGTCCAACAACTATTTTACCTCTGCACTTCATCTTAATCTTTGTTTTAATCAATGTTTTAAATTTGAATTTTAAATTTAAATTTCAGTGTTTTTAATCAGTTTGATTTACATTTGGCAGACGCTTTTGTCCAAAGCGACTTACATTAGGGGAGAGACAATATGCAATTTGTTACACCGTCAAAGTCTATCTCAACTTCTCACAATAGAAAATTTTATATGACTTTTTTATGCTTGATATTAATATATGTACTTTCTTTTTACTCTTTATTTCCAATGTAAAGCACTTTGAATTACCCTGTGTACGAAATGTGCTATACAAATAAACTTGCCTTGCCTTGCCTTGTCTATGTATTAGCGCTCTGATTACTAGCAGAGTTTTTGTACAATATATGTCCAAACGACTTCCGAAAATGAATTGAAAAAAATCTACTTTCTGAAAATTCGTTACGTCACAACTAAGGGAGTGTAGCAATTGCCCTAAGAACAACTCAAATGCTGCTGTTTGCAGCTGATGTACATTTATTGTTCGGCCAGTATTGCTATAATTACACCTATTTGCACTTGTGGAATTTTTTGTGGATAAATTAAGCAGTCAGTGCAAGCAATATAAGGACAGTAGAATAAGTAAAGTGCTAACAAATAACAATTAACAAAAGGCAATGAGGTAGAATATTTTAAAATACGTATTATATGTAAACAATTGAACAAGAATATATAAAGTCTAGTGTGCTTAAGGCGAAAATTCGAGGAGATGAAAAGTGTGAGAGTCCAGGTGCAGGTAACAGAGTGGGACGGTGGGGAGCTATGAGTTCAGCAGATGGATAGCTTGTGGAAAGAAGCTCTGTTTGTGCCGTACAGTGGTGGCCGGGGTGAGTGGGGTGGAGAGAAAACTTGTCATATGTTTGGAGTAGTTGCGAAGTTTCACAATTCAAGAGTTTGATGATCTGTAATTTCATGCCACCAACAAAAGGAAAAAGTTACTTATTAAGGTGTCCACACACCTTGACAAATTCAAAATTTTCAAAATTCGCTTTAATGGCTTCTCTGCAAAACGTATATTGATTTCTTGTGTATGTAAATATTCGTAAAACCTCTTCAACGTTCATTAACAATACAAAGAACACAATTACGAATTTATGAATTTTTTTTAATTGTTTGAGAATGATTAGTTAAGTGGCAAATAACTATAACCTGTATCTTACCTCCTGATGATACCTCCTCCCACCCTGTACTGTTATACTATTTGTTTTCATTCACAATTTACTATTTTTCAAACCTTCATTAAAACTGTTAAAATTGAAATTGAGTGTAGAAGTATTAGCTTAAACACTTAATATTTCAGAACATTTAGACCTGGTGTTTTAAGTCAGAGGCAATTGTCTGTTTAGGAATTCTGTATGTTTAGAAAAAATACATCATTATTAATAAAATTAAACTCAACAATGTCCATCCTAAGACAATGTCCATTCTCTAAGAAGAAGAGAGAGAGAGAGAGAGAAGAGAGAGAGAGGCAGGGAGAGAAGAGAGAGAGAGAGACGAGAGGAAGAGAAAGAGAAGAGAAGAGAGAGATAGACAGAAACAACGGAAGAGGCAGAGAGATGAGAGGAAGAGAGAAGGAGAGAGGAGACGGAGCGAGAGGAAGAGATAGGAGCAGGAGAGAGAGACGAGGAGAGAGAGAGAAAGGAGGAAGAGAGGATGGAGAGAGGGAGAGGAGAGAGAAAGAGAGATGAGAGAGAGAGGGAGGGGAGGAGAGAGAGAAGAAGATGAGGAGAGAGGAGAGAAAGAAAAGAGAGAGAGAGAGAAAGAGAGGAGAGGCAGGGAGAGAGAAAGAGAGAGAGAGGGAGGGAGCGAGAGAGAGGCAGGGAGAGAGAGAGAGAGAGAGAGAAGGAGAGAGAGAGAGATGGGCATTCACAAATTGCTCTGAGCAAAGACACACACACACACACATACGCGAGTACGCAGTTACACACACACACACACACACACGCTCACAAATGACCACAGGGAAAGACATCAGACACACACGTGTCTTAGTGAAAGCTCAGGAGGGCAGTACAGTCACAGATCTTCATACGTTCTCTATTTCTTCACATCTTCTCTTTTATTCTCCAGCTTCATTTTCCAGACTGGGCTTCATACCCTCCTTTAATTTTGATCTTTTTTTCTGTCATGGGCTTGAGGGATAATATTAAGTGGAATTGTTTGACTTGCAGCCTTATAAAAAATAATTACACTGGCGTTGGAGCGTTAAACCCTTTAATATTGGCAATGTCATCAACAACATATTTCACCAACCGCTTTTCTTTTTACTCTAAATGTCATTAACAAATTCAGCTTTACAGCAATTTTAAGCTAGGTTCAAATTAAAGTAGATCTTTTATATCAGCACACAAGGTTAGAGAAGGAGATGAAATGTAAATTTATAAATAGTGCATACTCGAGGTAGACCGATTTATCAGCCGGGGCTATGTTGATGATCGGTGAGGGTCTTCTTGATGTGAAAATTTAATTGATTATGAGGTGCGTGCATTTATGACACAGAGAGCCCCAGTGGATCTCAATGAAGCGCTTTCATACAGTATCTCATGTGATAAGAAGAGAGTTTACTGATCATCTATGTCACATCTAATCACAGCAAAGAAAAGGCGGAACCAACACCAGACAAGATGTTCTGTGGTTGTTTAATGTAAATATCCGCCGCACATAATCATAGCGACGAATAGGCGAATCTAAGGCTATATTCAGGCTGCAAGTCTTAAATCATAAAGTTGCGCTCCTGTTTGAGCTTTTAGGTGGAGATGTTGTGTTGATAGCATGGGTTTGCTTTTTCAGAAATGTTCATGGGTAGGTGTTAATCTAGTCAGATTTGAAGTATTACTATTTTATTGTCATATTTTATCTTGGATCTCTGAACATCTTCCTGTAACAATTTCAGTCTTAACTGTGATAAACCATCTTTAAGTTTTGCTCGATGACGCAAAACCCAGAATAATGTGTTATGTGTGTTCAGACTGAGTACGCATTACAAAAAAATCTGATATGTATAGGATTCAGGAACACATATAAAAGTAACCTGGTAGATTTGAAAAAGTCACAATTGAGCAGTTCAGACTGTCAAGAAAACATTTCAAAAACAAGGCAAAAAAAATCTGATTTGTGTTACTTAGTCTGAACATAGCCCAACACCAGACAAGACTCGAAGTAAGGTTATTGTTTTCCTGTCATCTTACATTTCGGTTGCGTAAAATGGCGTGACCAAAACATGGTCATTATGCCACATTGATTATTTTACAATGATAATGCCCCAAAGAGTCCCCCAAAGATATTTTACCTACATTAACATAATATCTGACAATATCTCCAGATGTTAAACTGAATCTAAAGAAAGGGTGAGGTTTCAGAGACAATTCTCACAGAATGTTTAGCATTTAGTGTTTTTATCCTAAAACTGGTTTCAAGTATTTTAACAGAAAGTTATTTTCTATATTATAAAGAATCCTGTGAAATAAGTATCTACAATATCTTAATTAATAATTTATTCTTAGTTTTTGTGTTGAATATTGATTTTCTCTATCCACTTGCACTTTATGTCTGAATGTCCATTTGCTGAAATTAATGCACAACATTTTAAATAAACTGTGAATAATCGCGACTATAGACGGACAGCATTAGTTATAATATTTTAATAATTAACAGTTCAATTAGAATATTATTTACATTATACATTTATACAATATAGAAATGTAAAAATGTATTCAAGATGGTTATATCACAATAACTTTTAATGAAAATAAGCAAAACCATGAAAAGTGCTTCCAATTTGGGCTTTGCAAGTAATTCAAATCGAATCGGAATTCCATTAGCACAATTAGGGCTGAAACGATTCTTGTTCCCCGAGTTTATCTAAAAACTCAATTACAAAAATGAATCAAGGCAAAATCCTCCACCTCGAAGCCTCTATTAATTTCTTTTATTCCGTGGTATGTCTAAATACTGTATTCTGATTGGCTGGGAGGTCTTAGCCCAGGTCGGTTTGTTCACTGTATGTATCATTGCAGGACATCAGTCACAAGCATTAGCCGTTCGCGCCTTGGTATTCACAGGCCAGATAACAGTTTACACTCAGCTTGGATTCTTTCAGCGACCATATTTTTTAGGATGCACAGCTATTTTTAACACCAACCTTCTTTGTGAAGCTCCGCTGGACTGAAATGGAGAAATATTTGATCCTGAAGAGAGTTGATGGTGGCTGCTTCTTCTTTTTTTCAGTCTCCTTTTCTTCTATATTTTCACATTAGAAAGGAAAGGAAACCAGGAGCTTCATTTTATTCATGATAATACCTTAACGTTACATTGAAAAGATTGTTGTGAAGTAACAGTTATGATGTTGGCTTTCATTGTACAGTGAGGGCCTACGCCGGGTGTCGCCGGACAGATGCTCCATCTGCAGAGCAACTATTAATAATAACTTTAAGATGTTAATGTTGGGCAAAGATAATGGTATAAAGCGCATAATCTATGCCGAACGTTAAGACATCACAACATTAAACTTCATCACTACTTTTGTCAGCGTAGTTAAAGTAGGGTGTAGATTGACTGGAAAAACTTCAGCTGTATTGTTTCACTCTTTAATTGCTCTTTTAATGTATTAATAATAACTTCATAATGTTGGGGAAAATGCATAACAAAAAAAACTATGTTTATAAAGTGGAAACTGCTGTTCAGAAACGAAACATAAAGACACTTTTGTTTCACACTGGCTTTCTATTCTAACCTGTGCTCCAGAACAGCACATTCCACTGATAAACTTATCTTTAAGGACACATTAACTCTAACCTTTGTTATGACACGTTATCGGTAATCTAGAAATAATGTTCCGCTTTTGATGTAATAATAATCAGTTTTAGTGTCTTGCCTTCTACCATTGAATGTCTATGGGCGAGTGAAGCGGTTATTTTACCTATTCAGTTACGATTTTAACAAATCTATTTTACCAATGCACCTGACAATGTTAAAAGTAAAGGAGTGCTCTGCTCAATTTCAATGTGTTCACAAAAAGTGATTAAATAAATCGGAAATGGAAAACCACACGAAAAATGACATGCTTTTCTTCTCAATGTTGCACAGCATAATAATGGAGAGGAAAGGTACAGCATAACGATCATATCTTCATTTATATATAGGTCTATGAACCACAGGCAACCATGTTATAACATTAAATATATGCACAGAAATATATATTGTAGATAGATATACATAGATAGATGTCTTTTTAAAATGTATTAGTGCAGAAAAATACAGAAATAATATTTTAAAAATCAAATCAAATTTTAAATAAGACTGGAATTACTGCGCTACGTGCATAGTACTACATAATTGATTCCAATTCTTAGCAGGCTCTCATGTCCCCCGGAACCCATACCAGATAAAGACAGTGAAACTTGATGATTTGACTGAATTTCAAGTGTAAAATAAAACAATTTATATTCAATATCATTACATGAATCATGTTTGAATGCTAGGCATCACGGTGGCGCAGTGGGTAGCACGGTCGTCTCACAGCAAGAAGGTCGCTGGTTCTAGGCTCGGCTGGGGCAGGTGGCATTTCTGTGTGGAGTTTGCATGTTCTCCCCGTGGGTTCTCGCGTGGGTTTTCTCCGGGTGCTCCGGTTTCCCCACAAGAACAAAGACATGTGGTATAAGTGAATTGAAAAAGAACAATTGCCCATAGTGTTAAAGTGTGAATGTGTGTGTGAATGTTTCCCAGCGATGGGTTGCGGTAGGGAAGGGCATCCGCTGCGTAAAACATATGCCAGTGAGTTGGCGGTTCATTCCGCTGTAGCGACCCCGAAAGGGAATAAAGCCGACATGAAGATGAATGAATGAATGTTTGAATGCTCACTAACACATGCAAAACTCCTTCTTTTAGCTTCAGGATGAAGGATTAAATCACTCTTTCTACCATTGTTCAGCAACCACATTTAATTAATCCAACTATCACTAGAAATATTATCAGCATCGCTCTGAATGAAATGAATTCCGTAATACATTGAAAAGTGATCTGCTGCCATTCACCTCCACCACATCAGTTACTCACTTATTAAATTAATCACCTTATTATTTCCAATTACTGAGAGAAATGAGCTGCACTAGACTTTCAATAAGCTCTTCACACTCTACAATAACATCATACCTCTCTACACAAACATCGAATCCTTTCTGTGGAACCACAATTTTTAGGGAATTTTTTATAAAGCTTCCTCCAAAAGCCTCTTTACCTTCATCGCTGAAGAGAGATCAGAGAGTGACGTATGGAACAAGAGGGCGAGAGACAGAATGTAAAAACACACATACACACACTCCGCATCTGAGCCTCAACAGACTTCATTAAGCTATTAACAGTGAACTGTCCGACCCTCGGAACCTTGTAAAGTAGGAGATTCACAACCCTGCTTTATGTCATTGCTGGGTGGCTGGCAAATAACCTGCTGACCGGATGAGATTTATGGGATATAGACAGAATCAGTGTATGTACAACATAAACACAAGTAATTGAAAAGTCAGCAACAACCCAATGGCCTCAATATGATCTCATCCCACGATCCAAATGGCATTAATATGACCACAGACAGACATTGACGAAATTTAACGATTTTTCATAGAATCATCCGAGGCTCAATTACAAGACTGAAACATAAGTAGGTTTCCAGAGCAATGAATGCATAGTAAAAGTCTCTGGAGGAAACATCCGGGAGGTGCAAACTGAAGCCTCAGACAGACAGATCGAAGAGAAATATATGAAAATACCCAAGCCTGAACTTCTGCAGCTGTCCTGTTTGTCCTTGCGGGAGCGGAGAACGGAGTATCGATGTCTCACTCTCCGTCTGAGCGGCTTCCTATTTTCCTACTCAGGGGAGAAGACGTAATCTGAAATCCCAATATATCCTCCAGAACTACAGCGTGGACAGAGGTGGAAATTAGAGAATTACATTTTCTCCCACTAGAGTAATTGAGAAGGTTTTTAGTGTACTTCTACATTTTGAAGTAGTTTTTAAAATGTATACTTTAACCTTCCTGTCGTGTTCAGGTCAAATCTGACCAAATTACAACTTAACATACTTATAAACACTGTTTTTTTACATCTGTTTGTTTCAAGGCCTTATGATATCCTCCACACTATGCTCTTGAACATATAAAAGTGATGATCTTTTTTTAATGTTAAACCTTGTTGCATCTGTGCTGTTCTCGCTCAAAAAAGTGGCCGCCATAGGAAATGAATCCATCAGACAGAAAACATCCTCGTAAACGACTCACTCACTTTGTGTTCACATCTCTTTCCCATGCTTATGTGCACACTGCTACTTTTAATTCCCCTCTACACTCTGATATCAACAGGCAAAAAATTGCCACATTGGACAAATTTGTGACAAAGAAGGGCAAACTTTGACACGTTTGTCTCCCAAAATATTGCAGGGAAAGCTGTGTTTATTACAGCTTAGAAACAACTGTAAGTTATCTGTGAAACGATGTTTAGATAAGCTTTTATCTTTTCCACTGTGTTCATCCGCTATCAGGCAAGTGATAGCTCACAAGGTGACACAAAATGTCTTCAAATATTATATCATTTAAAATGAATCAACACCTGCCATAATCTTGTACCAAGAAACAATCTTCAGTTGTCTGCCTACGATTTGCTTTACAGCCAATGAGAAGCCTCTAAACAACGCACCTGTCACACCGTATCAACCACAAAACAAAACTCTCTACATTTCATGGTAACAACCTCTCATATTTGAAGTCAAATCACTAAAGAAAGTACACAACTGAACTAAACAAAATGCTATTATTTACTGGTTACAGGTAAATGCTGTTATTTCCAGGGATTGTATTTGAGGCTGTTGAAGTTAGCTGTTATCAGAGTGTTGTCATGTTGTTGCTATGGTGTTTCACAGTTGCTAGGCTGCTTGTATTTTGACCATTAACATCTTTGAAGCCACGCTGATGTCCCGCTGGGGTTCAGGCAAGGGATTGTACAGAGAACAAGCTACGGGATTAAAGTTTAATAGAACAAACTCATTAAACTAATACTCTGGGGAACACTAGACTATCAAAAAAGCAGAGAGCACAAGGAATATGGAGAAACAAAATAAGTTCAAACAATAGAACAGGACAGGAGGAAAATATTGGGACGTAAATACATATAAGGGTGTAACTTTGGTATGAGAAGTTGGGGGGGAATTTTTTTTAACAAATTCATGCATTGTATTTTATCCCTACTTTCAAACTAATAGTCAACACTGTTGATGCCCGATTAAACATAGATTTCTTGGCTTATTTTGACGGTTTGATTAGAGATAAGGGATAACAAGGTGTACAACCACCACAGTTCAGAAAGCTATTGATAATTTCTATCAACTATATAGGCCTACATAAAAGTTCATAATTCCCTCTAAATGTGTTTCAATAATAATATTAATAATACTAGTAATAATAATACATTTTATTTTAGGTACCCTTCAGGGCTCTTAAGGTCACTCAAGGGGGAGGAAAACACAGAACACATACCATAAAAAATATTACGTTAAAACAGGAAGCAATGACAAAAGTAAGATAACATAGTAATGATGACGGTGGTTAAAACAGAAGTACAAATTCATGTTTTATGTAGAGCCAGCAGTTGAAAAGGGAATGATGAGCTAAGTTTGGGGTCAGTAAAGTGTTTTAGAGTGAAGTTATTGGTAGTTGTTGTCTGGTGGATAAGGAGAATATCTAGAGATCAGAAGGTTGCTATTTCGATACCCTAATAATAGAGGTTTCCCACCAGTTTCCCAACTGCTCCCCGGCAGCAATTCTGTGATTGGGGGAACTCAGAACTACTAAATAATTAATTTACTCTACTGCTTACTTGTTTTTTCCACATAATTGCACTAATACTCATGACTCTATGACAGCTTCAATCTCACTGTCTGTATTTGTGTATAGTGACAATAAAGGAATTCTGATGTGATGAAATGTTGAAAAACTACATCATGTAGTTTTGGCCATAAACTCAAAATAGATTTTTTTTTATAATATATTTTACCTAGCTGATAAGGATTACTCAGTTGCTTTGTGTCAAACTCAAATGCAGTACCACCAAGTTTTTGACCAACGAATTTGTCCATCATTAAAACGATGACATATCATTATATCAACATCACACCAGTGTTGAGATGCATTTTGATCAACTTTTTAAGACATATTAGTGTTTATTTCATAAAGACAATGCTGCACTTATTCAGACAACAAGATAATTTACTGTTACATGAAGCTAAAAACTAAAGACATAAAATGACCTTTAACATGAGTAAACTGGTCACAATGAGTAATATGTCTGCAGGGAACAGAAAAATAAAGGAAGATTATGAAGATGCAAACATAATAACGAGAAAACCAGTTGTACTAACTGAAAGCCTTAACTAGAAACAAGGGACAAAGGACTAGTACATGTGCTCCAAACAATGATAACGAAGCAAAGATGGCCACCTCCAGTCATGTGTTCTGGACCCTGTGACTGGAGAAAGCAAAGAATAGGAAAATACAATAAATATAGAATGACTAAAATAAAATAAGTTTAAACCAAAAACAAGGGAAGAGCTGACAATGATCTGTCATCTAAAGATAGAAAATTACTAGTCTGAATCATGAGAGGGTTGGTACTCTGCAGACGTCCCCTTTGGGGGACGTGGATGAAAGCATTCTTTGAACAAAACCACTTTTTAACTGGTTATCTAAGGCTGCACTTTTAGACTGCAGGTCTTGATGCTCAATTTAGTTTTTTTTTAATGAAATCAGATATTTAGTTGTGTGCTCGTTCACATTACAAACAATATACGTCTTGCATCCACCCTGTGTATGGACGCAATCCAGCTCACTGTGAGGACCGCGTAATGCAAAAAAAGGCTTTGTAAAGTAGAAAGTTGTGAGTGGAATATAAACTGGATTTTCAAGAAGTTCTATAGTCCCCAGTGAAATTTCTGGCCCTGTCTGCACAGATGTATCCCTCAATGAGTGCACAATAGGAGCAGAGAATGAGTAATTCTTGTGTGGTATTCATATTATTGTTACTCAGGCAGTGTTTGCAGGTCTGGTGTATTAAGGTTAATTCATAGAATTAGGATATTTTGTGTTAAATATTTAAATTATATTTACGTCAGCAGAGAAGCAATTGATTTAAACAGTAAATATACTTTATTTATTGTTCTTATTTTTTCACGTTTATAATTTAAACCATGTGTGATATTCTCATTCTTGTTACTTTGACAGGGTTGGCGGAACCTGTTGCATTTTAGGGCTTTTAATTCAAGCAATCATACAACTTTTTGCTAAAATGTACAATTATATGTTAATTTGTCATGTATGTTTGCATGAAATACAGAATAAAGGAAAATATTCTATAACTGTAAATGTGTAGTGGCGTAAATATACAGTGTGGGGTCATTAAAAATGTGTTCTGATATATGCCAGTGAATCTCAGTTTCAAAAAATAATTGCTTGTATAATTTATCTTCTGATGAAAATGGAAAACGGGTCTCCCAAATGTGAACATCATAGAAGGGTTAAATAAGAAGGACAGGAAGTGAAAGGGCAGCAAGATGGAATAAGGAGGGCAAGCTTAACAGGGCAAAAAAGGCAAAATAAAGAGATGATAATGACCAATTAATCTAAAAACTGGGGAAAAACACAAAATCTAAACCAGGGAAGAATAATAAAAACAACAAATCAAAAACACTGACTGAAAAACACAGGATTTCACAACTAGGGCTGTAATCAAGTCCGCCTTTGTTGAGTCCAAGACAAGTCCAAGCTCATTTTAGATTATTATTCGTATTTTTATAACAGTTTTAACATATTTTCTTCATAACTTTTTGTTTTCAAGTTTGAAATGAGCTTATGTTGAAAACCCAGTCAAGTCCGAGACGAGACCAAGTCCAAACACAGTCAAGTCCGAGACGAGACCAAGTCCAAACACAGTCGAGTCCGAGGCAAGACCAAGTACAAACACAGTCAAGTCTGAGACAAGACCAAGTCCAAACACGGTCGAGTCCGAGACAAGACCAAGTCCAAACACAGTCGAGTCCGAGACAAGACCAAGTCCAAACACAATCAAGTTCGAGACAAGACCAAGTCCAAACACAGTCAAGTCCGAGAGAAGACCAAGTCCAAACACAGTCGAGTCCGAGAAAAGACCAAGTCCAAACACAGTCAAGACCGAGACAAGACCATGTCCAAACACAGTCGAGTCCGAGAAAAGACCAAGTCCAAACACAGTCGAGTCCGAGACAAGACCAAGTCCAAACACGGTCGAGTCCGAGACAAGACCAAGTCCAAACACAATCAAGTTCGAGACAAGACCAAGTCCAAAAACAGTCAAGTCCGAGAGAAGACCAAGTCCAAACACAGTCGAGTCCGAGAGAAGACCAAGTCCAAACACAGTCGAGTCCGAGAGAAGACCAAGTCCAAACACAGTCGAGTCCGAGAAAAGACCAAGTCCAAACACAGTCAAGACCGAGACAAGACCAAGTCCAAACACAGTCGAGTCCGAGACAAGACCAAGTCCAAACACGGTCGAGTCCGAGACAAGACCAAGTCCAAACACAATCAAGTTCGAGACAAGACCAAGTCCAAACACAGTCAAGTCCGAGAGAAGACCAAGTCCAAACACAGTCGAGTCCGAGAGAAGACCAAGTCCAAACACAGTCGAGTCCGAAAAAAGACCAAGTCCAAACACAGTCAAGACCGAGACAAGACCAAGTCCAAACACAGTCGAGTCCGAGAAAAGACCAAGTCCAAACACAGTCAAGACCGAGACAAGACCAAGTCCAAACACAGTCGAGTCTGAGACAAGACCAAGTCCAAACACAGTCAAGACAGAGACAAGACCAAGTCCAAACACAGTCGCGTCCAAGATAAGACCAAGTCCAAACACAGTCGCGTCCAAGAGAAGACCAAGAACAAACACAGTTGAGTCCGAGACAAGACCAAGTCCAAACATAGTCGAGTCCGAGACGAGACCAAATCCAAACACAGTCGAGTTCGAGAAAAGACCAAGTACAAACACAGTCGAGTCCGAGACAAGACCAAGTACAAACACAGTCAAGTCCAAGATAAGACCAAGTCCAAACACAGTTGAGTCCGAGACAAGACCAAGTCCATAGAAAAAGGACTCGAGTCCAGACTCGAGACCAAGTCCGGACTCAAGTACTACAGCTCTTTACACAACAGGAAAAAATCTAACTAAATACTAGCAAATAACTGGTAAATACTAGACATTGGGAACAACAGTGACTTTGAAAACTCAGCTAATCCTAACCTAGGGCAGAAAGATGGCACAGTGGGGAAGATGATCATCTTGTAACCGGAGGTTGACAAATCGTTCCCCACAAGGTCCATTTTGCCTCTGTGGTCCTGTGCAAGCCACTTATCTCTTTGCCCTCTATGGATGTGTGTGACTGGTGGGGAGAGTTTGGTGGTCGGCAGGAGGCTGTAGGTGCAAAATGGCAGTCAGACTGCCCCAGGACAGCTAAGGGCTACCAAAGTTAGTATTTTAGTATTGTTAGTAATACCCGAGTATCATCACCAGAGTGTGAATGTGGAATGGATCAATACTGCTCTAAACATTGTAACGCGTATTTGATCTCTGGAAAAGAGCTATATAAATTGAACGCATTATTATTAACCCTTTTACTTTGCAGAAATTGATTTGAATTGAATTGAAGTCATTCAATAAATATAATAATTAAGATGTTTTCATGTATGGTTTCATTCTAAATCGTCCCAGATTGCAGAAACTAAACCATGAACTAAAACAATATTGTTTGTTGGTTTTTGCACTTTTGAGGGTATTTCAAGCTAAAATGGTGTAATGATAAACACACAGAGCAGCTAACAAGCACTCAGTATGCATTGGGCATCCACACTAACCAACACACAGATACACAATGGTTTTGAGGGCACATATGAGCTCAGTGACCTCATGACACAGCTATGATTGCCTTTGGTCAGTGTTCTGTGAGAATTAAGGTCAAAGATCAGGCACGGATATGCTCGAAGACTTCTGACTGATTTTTAGATTCAGTTTACTGTGACATGTTCATTTATTATTTGGCTTCTGGTGGTAAAATAGAGAGGTGGTTAATTACATACAAACACATTTGAGGTTATTTCAGGTTGATACCATGAATCCCCGCTCTATATGAGATGTCAGGGGTCAAAAATCTCTTAACATTCATTACTCTTGCGTTCAGTCTATAACTGGAGATAATGGTTTAGTTTAGTTTAGTTTTACTTCTATGAGGTAATCAAGTATCAAAACAATTCTATGTGGCATAGAGTGTGAATTAGGAAAAATATTAGTGTTCTGTTGAATGCTGGTATCTTGAAATTAGTTAATAATGTAAAATTATATTATGTGCCAGGGTTTTGTTTTGCAGTTGCTAGGGTGATGTTTTTTGAGAAGACTTTAATGTGTTCTATGTGGTTGCTAGGGTATTTTTTGCAGTTGCTAGGGTAGCGTTAATTTGCAATACACTGGTGTTATATGTCATTGCCAGGGTGTTGTTTTGCAGTTGTTAAGGTAAAGTTAATTGGGAAGACTTAAATCAGTTTTATGTGGTTGCCAGGGTGGTTATTTTTGCATTTGCTAGGACAACGATAATTTTGAAGATTCTTGTGTGTTCTACATGGTTGCCATGGAGTTGTTTTGCAATTGTTGGGGTAACGTTAATTGGGAAGACTCTGGTATGTTCTATGTGGTTTCCAGGGTGTTGTTTTGTAGCTGCAAGGGTTATTTTAATTGAGAAGGCTCTGTTAGGTTCTATGTGGTTGCCAGAGTGTTGTTTTGCAGTTGCTAGGGTGATGTTACGTGAGTGTGTTCTTTTTGGTTCCCAGGGTGTTGTTTTGCAGTGTTGTTAGGGTGAAGTGGACTGGTAAGACTCCAGTGAGCTCTTAGTTCATGTGGTTGCCGGGGTGTTTTTTTTTTTTTTGCAGTTGCTAGGATGATGTTGATTGGTAAGATTCTAGTGTGCTCTTTGTCTATGTGGTTGCCGAGGTGTTTTAGAATATCTAGTGTGATGTTCATGACTCAAGTGTGATGAATGTTTATGTGGTTGGCAGGGGGTTGTTTTTTTTGTTGCTAGGGTGATTTTAATCTACAAACTCTATTTTTCTAATCTATTTAATGAGGTTGTCATGGTGTTATTTGTTTAGTACCTGGATGCTGTCGAACATTCGCTTCTGTAGTGTGTTCAAGGTGGTTTATCAAAACATTGCTTCAAAATGTATAGTATTGTTACAAGTTCGCTAAACATGCAGGATGCTTGGTTGTTAACATGAATTTGGTGGCTATTGGGCTGCAGTGTAATTATTCTATTGTCCCTTGGAGCTCCTGAGATAGTAGCAGGTGCTTTCTTGCTACTGCTATTGTACATTGAGATATTGCCACTGTAGGTTGTTTTAATTTTATTAGCAAAGTCTGTTTATAAAAAAAGAACAGCAACATTGCAAAAATCTTGAATTAAGCATAGATGCTGACCACACACTTCAGTGCACACTAGAACACACGCATCAATCACAAGCCCATGCTGCCCCTGTTTGGTTCACACGCAGGGGTTCAAGCACACGCACTGTATGACACATCGAGAATCAATTAGCTTTGACTCAAGAGAGTGAGCCAAACAATTCAGTGGGTTCCACTCCATCTCTCTAATGACCAACAGAAGCATCCCAATCAATCAGTCTACAGGCTGATTAATTGCCATGGAGACCACCTACTTTATTTTACAAATTATAAAGGGATTCAAACTAATGCATGTTATCAAACTTCCCATCAAAATACAGCTGTGAATTTATTTTAGCAGTTAGGCTACTCTGAATCCTGGATCAACACTGGACTTTTATTGTAGACTCAAACCAATGCATGCATGCTGAGATGTGTGTATGGTTACTCACCAGCTTGCGTTGACACCATCCGCAGACTCCACACAGCGCCACCAGCCAAACGCCACACACCGTTACTCCCAAGGACACTAATAAAACACTCAAGGAGATCGAACCTGTCAAACACACACATTCACACATAAGGTTAGTATCTAAGTAGAACTGAGGGTGCTAGATGTACAATCTGACATTTACCGTAACAAGAACACCAAGAGTTTATTAAGTCTCTGAAGTACCAAAGATGGATCAATGTTCTTCATGATGGGAACAAATGTGACTAGAGAGCAAAATCAGAAAAGAGTGAAAGAAGGGGAAATAAGTGTGGCTCTAAAAACTCCTTCACTTAGATATATTTAGAAAATAAAGATCCTAAATATATCTTTAAAAATGTTTATTTTGAACATTTGACTACAGGAAACTATGATCTCCTATATAAGGCACAGGCTTCTAAAAACATAATTTGAAAACCTAATTAATTATCTTTTGGACGTACAGTTTCTGTTTCGCATAATTTTATTATCGAAAATAACTGTAAAATAAAAAATATAATTGTACAATAAAAAAATATATAAAAAGATTCTATTATCTCTGACAGTGATTTGAATCTAAATGAATAAGTTTGAACCAAATTGCTCTTGGACACCTCTCTGATTCATAGAAAGAAATGAGTCGGTTTGTCTACGCAAAGTAATTTATATAGATTTTGTATTTTACTTCTTAGATTTCTGAGCTAGCACAAAAGGAAACTGGCCAGTACCCCCTGAGGCGAGTCTGTGTTAAGGTACAGTAACATCCATAACATTGCATGTTTATATGGAGTTGTGGCTGGATAACTTTATGTCTGTTTTATTGATTGGTTGTTATATTACTGAGTAATTATGGTATTCTTTATGTATTTGCATAAATGTAAATGTAAAATTTAATCGCTTAAACCATTGTCCATTTGAATTCTAAGACAGTGTAATACTTTGTTAATAGACTTTAGTTAGACAGTTCTGGTAATTTCACTAAAGTGATCATTGCGATCAGTGGTGTGACGTCACCCATAGGTTTAGCAGAAAGCAAATGAGGCTCATAGTTAATTCCGCCACTTCCTCTTTGACAAGACATTACTAAAAAATAGGCAAAGTGATGGGAATGAAACCTCAGCTCTTGGCAATTGGCTCCCACTGGATTAATCCAGCCCTTTATTATGCAGACATGTAAAAGTTTATTAAAAGCTAAAGAAAGGAATGATAATTAAACAAAAATCACCACCTCAAAGTTGTCATGAAAGTGAATCAAAAAGGAATCAAAGGAACCAGGTTTTAAACATGTTTTGTTTTTTCAGCAAAAAAATGTGGCCACTTTTAACATTTAATTTAATGAAAATCACAAGTCCAGTCAATTCCTAGAGTGTTTTCAAGGTTTGTGCACTGCCAAACCAGAGGTCAGCCATGTTGGAGATATCAGGTCGGAAAACGGAGCAAATATTTACATTATGAGTGTTATATAATGCTTTTTGTGATAAATATATTCTTATAGATGATTTTGGCCTCTTTTACTAATTCTCAATATAATAGATATATGCAGCTTGAAAATATTATTGTTTCATATACTATCCAATATTGAACAATGCTTCACATAAATGTGGATATATTGCTCTTCATTATAGGTAGGTTAATATTAAAGTATTATATATTGTGAAAAAGAATGTTTGTGTATTGCTATTACAATTTGTTAATTTAACCCCTAATCTCATTTTACAATCTACCTTAACAGCACAACACATATTTCTCTATGAAGTGTTACTGAACGGTGCCACTTTTATAAATGTTACTATATTTATTGTTTTCAATGTAAACCTGTGCAATAAGGATGCTCCAGATAAGGTGCCCTGAATTAATTTGAAATTAAAGTGAACCTATTTAATCAACCCTCTGTTGATTGTCAGGTGCTTACCTATAATGTCAAACATATGGGGAGAATGCGATACAACACACAATGTATACAGAGACAGCACTGACCATGTAAATATGTGCTCCGCTTTCCGACCCGATATCTCCATCATAGCTGACAATTGATTTAATGACATGCCGTGAAAACACTATTGTGCATCGAGAGGGAAAGGAAGGGTTTTGGTAAATACCAATGTGAATAATGAATTGATTAAATGGTTAATCCTTATAAAATTGTAATATTGAGGATATTACTATCGATTACCAATCAAATATTATTCACAGGTTTGATACATTGAGTGTTGATCCTGCATACCTAAGCTCAAGACTTAGTCACAAATGGATTAAATTCCAAACCAGTGGGACACAATGGCAAAAAAATGTAGTAATTTGAATTTAAGCTGTATATAGATTCATAGTTGGACATTGAAAATTCTCATACAATCATTAGTATTTTGTCTATATTATGTAAGCATTAGAAAAATAGCTATGAAGTTTGCTCATGCAACACAAGACAAAGGCGATCCAGCTGACTGAATTTGATGAATGGACAGATCAGAAGATGGAGGTGTGGAGAGGAGATGCGGGGATGGTCCAGGGGAGGGACTGATGGGAGTGAAAAGTGATAAATGTTTAAGATTGATCACCCCAGACAAACAAAGGCACAAGATGTGGTGCGGTCATTTAGTCAGCATGTGAGTATATGCTCAAAGAGAACAAATCAATCTTTTGCTCAGTTATGACCTTGGAAACAAAAGAGCTTGTTGCCCATATAAAGTTTAAAATGCCACATAAATTGGAATCTACTTTAAAAATGTAAGTAGGTAAAATAAAAATAAAATATTTGTTTAAGATCCCAATATGTTAAACTTGATTATCGGACCATGTTATTATTGGCACACAGTCTGTATTTCAAATCAAGTTAAAGATAACATCCCTAGAAAAGTCATAAAAGGGTATTTTTCTGAGATATGACAATATAAAAAAATGAGAAGTTATCAAAAAACAAAGTTCAGGGACATGTCCCTTCTAAGCCACTAAAAAAACACAGTAGGCTACAATGTTCTCAGAGTGCTGGTGTGAGTCCCAGCATGAGATCCTGAGTGTATTAGTCTTATCTGAGGCTTGAGAAGATGATCAGAGTACACACAGACTCACAGTTCTGCTGATAGACACTTAATGATTCTCTAGCATTAGAGCTCCCATGGCTACTTTAAAGTCCCAGATAACACCTCCCTGCAGCTTCTATGCTCTTTAAGAATAATATTCTCTCTTAGACTTCCTCCTCATTACTTCAGCAGGCCCGGACGTGTTAAAAATAGCCTTTGTTCTTTTGTAAATGAATCCAAATGAGAGCTGTGCTTAATATCTGACTGAAGAAAAAGAATGTTGTTTCACAAAGCTTCAAATTAGCATTAGCATTGTGTGATAACATAGATTTGAATCAAAACAGATTTTCCGCTCCTCTTAAGTTGTTATGAAAAGAAGTCATATTGTTGACAGTAATGTGTACTTCTTCAGCTAAAGTGTGCAGTGGTGAGGCTACAATTTGAAGCGAAAAACATCCTCGGCTGATGCTAGCTGCTATGCTAACAGCATTCGTCACTTTTAGTTTTTTCATTGTCACACTTTCAACTTAAGATCCCACATTAGATCAACTAAAAATGTAGATTTTTGGACAGGGAAAAAGTGACAATTAATGATAAAGTTCTAAAGCTGTATCACCTTAAAGCCTTAGCAAATTGTTAATCTCTGTCAAAAAAAAAACAAAAAAAAAACAAACCAAAGATTTGTTCAAAAGCAGATGCAATAGTTTGTTTCTGAGGAAGAAATCACATTCAAATAGCTGAAATAAATCAGCTTTTCAATGTTCTGTCAAAATACTGTTGATACCTTTTTAAAGCTTGCCCTCATGAGCACGTTAACATGAACATTTAATGCACAATTCCACATGTTGAATCACTGAGGCTTAAATCTGTATTTTTGCTTAAGGACTTAAACTAGCACCCTGCATGTGACAGAGGACTCACATCCGGAGAGTTACACAAGTGTTCAGCATATGACTAACCCATGAAGCTAAAAGGTTCATTTTCCTTTCAGTTAGTAACCCCTTAAGACCTGAATTCTTTTTTAGATATCAGAAAATATTTTTCATTTTTCTTTTCTTGTTGTAAAGGCTTCCAAAAAAGCTTTTTTTTTAAGTCCAAACTCTTAACCCGATGCAAGATCAGGCCAGGCTAACACTTCAGGTGAGGGTCAGAGCCTGTGCTCTTTCTTCAGCCATTTTTCTCAGCCAATAACACAGGATCAAATGTCGGCTTGCAAAGCGAACAGAGCGGACGGCTTCACAGACTCGCACCGTGTGCTTTGGTGAAGATAAAAAGCTTTAGCCTGGGCCTAAAGAAAGATTTATACCGCATGACCTGAGAAACTGAAAGCCCAAACACCCCCTCCTCTCTTTGTCTCTCTCTTTCCTCTTCCCAGACTCAGTGAAAATGTCAGCGAGGCTTAAAACTCATTGCTGAGATGATCAGACTATTAAAGGGAAACAATCGCTGCCGTCAAGGCACACAAAGGCGCTAACTTTCAGTGTCATATCTGCTCCATTACTGTGTGTCAGGCATTCATTATGTGCTTTAGAGCTTCTGCTGATCAGTGTTGCAGAGCTCCTCATCACTTCAAGGTTTAAATTGGTTAAAGTACAGCGAAATCTACTGCCATGGTTCTTGCTGCTGTTATCTTTTCTTCTTTTAATCTTATTTCAAAAACAGCTTTTAATTTGTTTTGTGTGTGGATATCATACTACGATGTATCATTTATTTAATCAACCTTCTTTATCTGAGGCTAGGGTGAGTTAATCCTCCACCAAATTGAAAGTGGTTTGTTCAAGGCTTGGTGCATTTAATATCATAGACACAACAGCCAACTAATTGGTACATTTTCTTATAAAAGATACAAATTGAACAGGACTCAATTATTAATGTATAGAACAAAAATGTTTTCGTACAGATCCTTTTTTTTTATTATTCCATTTGGGTTCTTGTTATCATACCTGGGAGTCTCTGGCATCTGAGAAACCTCAAAGTTAAGTGTTTATCTACAAAAAGCTCCGCCTTTTACTTGTACACCCGAGACAATAATGGTTTTAAAATAATTCATAACACTTTGATAGCACTTTTCCAGGCACTCAAAGCAATTTTCACCTTGAGGGGGCTTTCCCTGAATCCACCACCAATAAACAGCATAACATGTACATGTTCAACAGTTTTTGTCTGTATCTGTTCATGTGATTTAAGAATCGTAATTGCACTCTTGATGTACCAGAACTTTGTAGCTCATCTGAACTTTGAGAAACTAAAGTAACCCCATGTTATTATTCTCTTCATACTTCTTATTGTGCTCTTCAACGCAACGCAATGTGTTCAAATCACTGATGCCCCCTTACACAACCACCAACAGCATGGCAGTGAAGGGTGATGATGATAATGGAACACAGAGAAGAGCATGGTGGAGGAGAATACGAAGAAGATTAGCAAGAGAGTCCAGATTCTAACAAAAAACAGAAACCTAGCTGAGTAAAACAAATATTGGTGGACTGGGAGTGATGGGAAATGTAGTTCTTTATATAAAGAATCCAATATGACTGCTATTGGACACCTGATGAGATCACTAGTATTCAGGTAATGCAGATTTTAAGGGACTGACTTCAGGTGAGAACGGATAATTTATAATGGTAGTGGATCTGTGACCCATATGTTTCAGCTACTGTATATTTCTGTTTTTTGTTGTTTTAATGGTCAATCTCCTCTACTTCTGTTTTCATCCAGGTAGTTCACGATATTATATAAATTACTTTTATAAAAACGCACGCAAACACACACAAAAATGGACAGCTACTATATATCGAATTTCTTTTCTAATGTGTTTCAGGTTACACTGGACTTGTCTCAGTGCCAGAGCTGGGATATGAGAAAAAACGAATGGCTTCTGGTCAGTGGGTCAGTGCAAATCTTACTCAGCGCAAGCGGCTCTTTCGTAATCAGTTTGCCTGTTAGTGTTGTGATTAATGTTGGCGTAAAGGTCAGCGTCCTCAGCTCAGTCAAACTCAAAATTGTCCATTCATCTCCATCTCCGGAACACCCTCAAAGCTTATTCAGTTGAAACTCTGATTTAACCCCACCAGAATCAGAATTTGAGTGAAATTCATAAGTGATGAGCATAAGTTCATCATCACTGAATAAAGTCTGATTTTTACACATTTTTACACATTGCTGTGAGAGCACATGCATAAATGCAAGACTAAATCAGAACACTTTCCTTAAATTTATCAGAAGAAAAAGCACAAGTAAACTTAAGGGCAGGAACACAAAGTACCACTGATAATGAAAACACTAAACTACAATAAAACAAAACCGATGATCATTCTATACAAAGATGGTAAAACAGGCAGAACAATTACAATTGGTAGTAATGGCAATATCAATTATAGGTGATGAAAAGCAATGAGGTTGCAAAGGACTGCCAATATATAAAGAGAACATAAGAAAAATATACAAGGCTAAACAAACGTGTAGTTAATGCATATAATGCAAAGTAGCCATGTTGTCCAAACTATAATAGAAAATGAAAGCTACCAGTCATATAATTTAGTAGCAGTCACATGACGGGGAAAAGAAGCATAGAAGATAAAAGTACAAGAAATGCACCTATAAACAAAAAAGCAAAGCATTACAAACAGGACAAATAACTGTAAGACAGAAGGAGGTTAAAAAAGGTAGATAAAACTTAAATGTTAGAATAAAACAAAACCAGTGATTTTACAAAACTGCACAAACATGGCAAAACTGGTACAGAAATGACAAAAAAAAAAGCTTTACAAAAACACACACTGAGAATCCAAGACCGGTAGTAATGGCATTATTAATTGTAGGTAAAACACCAAAAGAAAATCTACGAGATCCCAAGGGACTGCAAACTAACATTTTCATAAAGGGAACATAGGCAAAGTTTAAACACAGATGCAAGTGACTAAGTGACTAACTAAATGAACATGGTGCAAATCAGCACTTTTTCAAACCAGAAATGAAAACACCAGATTACCACAGCTACCAGTAGTGGGTTACAGTGGCAGCCACATTACCGGTGAAAGAAAATGGAAGGAAAATAGATGTACGCTCACAGCAGATGTCATAGGAGCCAGGAGGAATTTTACTCATTTATTAGACAAATACAAACAGAACATTCAATGTTGACGGCTCTTTCGTAATCAATTTGCCCATTAGCGTTGTGATTAACGGTGGCATAAAGGTCAGCATCCTCCAGAAAACCAGAGCACCAGGAAATACAACAGTAAAGATAACAGGTGAATTACGAGGAGTGAATGCTATAAACCAACTTAAATACAAGACTAAAACCCAGATTATAGGAAATGAATGAGAGGTGAGGTGTGGAAACAAGCAGGCGTGAAACACAATGAAAAGATCAAGGAAACACAGTAACAAAAATATCAACAGAGAAGATGGAACGAAAACCCGGAGTGGACTTCGGGATACCGAAACTAAAATAAAACCAGACACATAAAATCACAGGTTTGACACTGATGTACATGAAGAGAAAGTATAAACATACCACATTTAAACTAAATATTAGTCTAAAAAAGGACAACAGCAGGACATCAGACAGATAGTTATTTATGAAGTAGAAGAGAAGAAAAACTCAAGCAAATGAAACCATAAACAACAATGGGAAAACAATAAACATAAGCTCTATGAAAAAAACTGGAATGTGTTCCAGAAAGCAGAGTTAACTTGCCATCTGCTGAAACCTTTTTTTGTTATATGTACATTGAACCACCAAATTGATTTGTACCCTGGAAACTGTACAAAATAAATTGTATAGGACCTGTTTCAATGCTACATGCTCTGCACCCCCAGTGTACAGAATAAAAATTTAAAAAAAACAAGCAAAGCAGAGGAAATGTTCTATTTTAACCAAAGGTTCACATTTTGTTGCATTTGGAATGTGTGGTTTCAAAAGGTACATTAAATGAATGAACAATTAGCTTAACTGTAAATTATTGTTAAATTAATTGAATAAAAACTGTCAATCTGATCATCTTCAAAAGTGCACTCCATGCTCAGTGACACCGCTTACACAAACATATCCTCTGACATACTCTGCACCAGAGCAGGTTAAGTTCAGAGATGTTCAGATGTTGCTTACTTCATTATCTTGAAAGATACCTTTGTTTTTGGAACTGAAATCTGAGGTTATTCACTAACTTACCCTCAAACATTTCTGGTTATGCCAAAACACACCAACTGAAGAGAAGATTTAATGGGAGCTTAAGTAAGCCAAGCAAGGTTAAACACAGGTGCGGGTACCAAACTAAAGGCAAGATAACAGAGGGGGCTGGAAATCAAAACAGAATGAGGGAGAAAACAATAAAAGAAAACACTTACCAGTCATGTGACTTAACAGCAGTCACACGACTGGTAAAAGCATGAAAGATAAAAGTACAAAGATAAAAACTACAAATAAAGCATAAATAAGCAAAAGATAGGTCAGAAAAACAGGACAAAACATATTAGAGACAGAATTAGGAATGTGAGGAGAAGGTGACCGACGTTGGTAATTAGTTTCGCCAGGGAAGAAGTTAAAATAAGAAAACTAACTTGACTAAAAAAAGTATTTGAATGTTTCAACAAGTTTAGAAAGCTCAACTCAAAAAAACCCTACAAACTTTCCTTTCTCTCACTCAATAAGATATGCTTTTGTTTTTGTCTTATCAACTTCATTCAGACCACATCCAAATATCTGCACTGCCTCAGTCTTATATTTGAGTATCATTCCATAACAGAGGGTCATTTATTTCTCTCAATTTGTCCATCTTTTCCTCAGTCTCTTCACTCTCAGAACAACACTCTATTCATTTACCAATTTGCCATAATCTACTCCTGTAATTCCTCCCTCTATCTCTCACTGTCTCGCTCTGTTGTTCCCTGATAAAGCCATAAAGATGAAGGACGGCAGATAAACAAGTGCAGCCGCGTCTCCTGCCCTGAGGGGATGAGTGCAGCAACTGAAAGGAACAAGACACTCTAGCGAACGCCATTCAGGAAAGCCCTACTCGTGATCACCAAACGGTGGTTTATTAAGCCTTTAAGAGAATGACTAGACTTACCAATTTGGATTTTTTTCATCTTCAAAATTCTCATAGTGAATAATTTACTTACTTAATTGTACATTTGCTGCAAACACAAATTAAAAACCCACAAATGCAAGTTTTCTTGCAACTATATACAAATTAGGATTCTTGTTTTATTCACATTTACGTCAATGAACAGGCCCAATAAGTTCAAGCAAAACACAAAGTGTATTTAAATCATCCGAAGGGTTAACTCAAGAACGCAAGAAAGACATTATAGGAACATTGTTTTCATGCGTTTTGTCTGAAAACAGACACAGTCGGCCTTGATTCTGAATCTGAACAGGAAACGGCTGATCTGTGACATCATTATCAAGACTGACGTCTCAATCATGCCTTTCCATATTGTCCTTAATTCACCAAATAAGAAAACAGAATCATGCCAGGTTTAATTAAAACCTGAGGCCTTGTCTCGTCAGGTTTAATTGAGGAGCTGATGTTTTAATGAAAATTCAGAAGCTTATTAAGAGCTGGTCAGGTATTCGCACAAATAGAGAAGAAATGAAGCTCATGTCCTGAAGATATTGACATGCTGAAATTAAATACGGAAGTCAAAATCACTCACTCCCATCAAAGACACTTGAGGGTTTTTAGAAGATTGCAACTTTAAAGTATGCAACTGTAATTGTTCATATATATATATATATATATTAAACACCAAAACATTTAGCCATTTTCTGAAATAATTGTTGCATTTTCTGACAAAATTGCAAGGGTGCCAATATTTTTCCATGACTATCTGAAATAAAATATATAGTGCATTCAAAAGTTAGTTTTAAGAAGGAGGCCCAACAATTACTGAGAAAGTAATAGAGTACATTAACACACTTTTCAGAAGTCCAACATGTGTTTAAGATTAATTGGTGACATGAAATATCTTATTTTTTGTTCAATTCTGGATCAAATTCTTTACTTTCTTCAAAATCTTGTTTGAAATTCATGAAACAACTTTGTACTTTGTGAATTAATATAATAGACATGTTTTACTTTTAGAACTACATCTTGGAAGAAATAAATGAACTTCCCTTTAAAATTCAGATATTTTTGCACTTATCTGTATATTCAAAATTAAGATTTTACTATAAAAAATATGTGCATGTAGGAAATCAGAAAAGGACTTTACATTCTATTTTAATCCGTAAATAGTTTGAAATGTTTAATATATAAACTGTAAAAATTTCATAAAACTGTTATATCAAACTGAACTAATCTTAACTTTAAATCCAGATTTACTGCAATTTACATACACAAGATTGTGAAATGTAAAAAAAAAATTGATTAATTTAAAAGTAAAGATCTTCGGACTGTGCATTGATGCTCAAATTTCGTGTACTACACGTCTAAATCGATTATTGAAAATAATTTGGCTAAACAGTGTTACATAGCTAAATCCAGACAAAACTACAAATCAATTGTTTCTTCAACCCTGCTGAGTGCTGTCCTTCCACAATCAAAGACTCTACAGGTGACCAAATGATGATCGAAGCCTCCTTTTCATTCAACTGTCTCTTTAAATGCCTAATTAGCATGGAGCAGCTAATGACAGGCTATTGAGGCCCTGCAGCCATTGCAACAAAGAGAGCTGGATCTTCCATCCTTTACGAATCCTTTCCAGATTCACGTCTTAGATTTCTTTCTCTGCCGCTGTTTATGAAGCACACCTTCAAACGCAGCCAGACTCTACTTGCCATAAACAAATTACAGAAGATAAATGAGCACCTGGGGTCCTCTCCCTCTCTCAGCCGTTCATTGTATTACAGTGTCCTATGAAGCATGTTTTATTGTTAGCAAGCGTGTCGCTTCAGAAGAAGTCTGGTATTGGTGCACCTCTGACCCAAACACTAGAGCATTGACCGAGACACTTCAAGTAAAGCACGTAAAGCCTGCTATTCCTGAGTTAACTTTCTGTCAACTTGAATATCTTTGAATAAAACACAAGAGATCACTCTAGAAATTATTTTTGAGCAGTTGCACCTAAATTAAATTGTCGTACCTGGATTCTTGGTGTTCGGTTCTATCTCTGATCTACTCTAGTTTCTGACTGCGGTGTCCAACGGAACATTCTGATGAGTATTCTACCTTATCATTTATAGGAATGTCATTTTTCTGTGTGTTCTGCTGATAAGTATAAATAAATACTGAGAATCTTATTGTCTCTCTCATTAGCAACAGTTGTTTAGCTCGTTTGATCTTCAGGAACTGGGAGTTTTATATTTGGTTAATGGTTGCGGTTTTTAAGAGGAATAACACCTCTTTTCTTCCTGTGGTGTTTCAATGGGTGCAGCTGGAATTAATTCTACAACACTCTCTCTTTCTGTAACCCTGACATTTGCCAGTAATTGGTGGACTGTGTCTCTGTGTCCCTCTCTCTATTCTGAGCGAGCCTTGTGTTCAGAGAGCACCCAACACACACAGACACAGACTATCAGGTGTGTTTATCAAAGAAATGAAATGTTTGGGCTGCAAAAAATATTTTTTTTGTCTGGGTGCAGTTCTTAAAATAATACCAGTGTCCAAATAGCATCCTTGAAGCCAGATGATCATCATTGATCCAAAGAACATTACTTTTGCTTAGACCTTGAACAAAGCAAACTTGTAAAAAGAATGTCTTATCCTATCCCCAAAAAATAAACTACCAAAAGGTTTTTGTGAGCTTGATTTGGTCAAATTTCATATGTAACCTTTACAGAGAAAGGTTATTGTTCAGAGAGCTTTCATTGTTATTGAGAATAAACTAGAATATTCTTTTGGGAGAAAGGGGAGTTCTTGGTTTAGTTTGAAACCAAATGCAGAGTTTCATGTTTTCACCTTCGTTCCAGTCATGTATTACAGCCCTCCATATTGTTTTAATTTTTGCTTTCAATCTTCCATATTGTGTTTATTTTCTTGCTCCCATGTGTTAATCTAAAATACATTTTCCATCATCAAGAACCATTAAAGATTCACACAAAGCAAAGATTCACAGATCTCTAGTAACTTTTAGGGCAGTTGTGGTCTGTTGTATAAGGAGATCAACTTGTGATCAGAAGGTCACCGGTTCGATCCCCAGATCCACTGAGTTGAAGGTGGTGTGAGTGATGAAACACTTGCTCTCCCATCTTCAACAACCACAGCTGTGGAGCCTTCGAGAAGGCAACAGTTCCCCAACTGCTCCCCGGTCGCCGGAGCCATGGCTGCCATTGCTCCGGGTGAGTGTTCATGGTGTGTTTGTTCACTGCTGTGTATGTACACTGGGATGGGTTACATGCAGAGGACAAATTCCGGGTATGGGTCCCTCCATATCTGGCCAACTGGTTACTTTCACTTCACTTCACTTGAATACTGTGCCAACCTTTAAATGTTCCCTTGTGAAGTTGGACGATACAACAGTGGTGGGCCTCATCAAGGATGCCAACGACCAGGCCTACAGAGAGGAGGTGGAGCAGCTGATGGGCTGGTACAAAAATAACAATCTGATCCTGAATGTGGAAAAGACCAAGGAGATCATTGTCAATTTCAGGAAGAAACAGCTGGGCCACCCCCCACTTCTCATCAATGACAAGTCAGTAGGGGTGGTAAAAAGTGGCAAGGTTTTATGTATGAATATCACAGAGGATCTCTCCTGGTCTGCGAACATCTCACTGCTCGTTTAAAAGGTGCAGCAAAGTCTGCATTTTTTGCACAGACATTATAAAAGATTTCTCCCACCCCCACCATGGACTCTTCTCCCAGTTGGTCTCGGGGAAGAGGTTTCGTAGCCTCAGGTGCAGGACCACAAGGTTCTGCAAAAGCTTCTGTCCCTAATCCATCAGACTATTGTTCTCTAAATAATTGTGCTGCCTCAAATCATGCTGCTCTATAAAGGTTAAATAATCCCAGAATATTTTTAATATAATATATATATATAATATATATATATATATATATATATATATATATATATATATATATATATATATATATATATATATATATATATATATATATATATATATTGTATTTATTATTGTCTTGCTGAGCCCTGCAACAAAATTTTTTTCCTTATACATTGTTTTACTAGAATGACAATAAAATCTGGCTAAGTCTCTAATACTATATCAAACAGTGGATACATCAGCATTTTAATACCACGTTTATAATGAATACATCATTACACTAAGAAAAGTCTATGATCCCTGAATAGAGAATGGAGACATACATCGAGTATCGACTATGGGGACCATATCTCCAGTGGTCCAATCAACCTCCGCCCACCTTAAAGTGGAAAGAGGGTAGACCACATTTGCAACTTCTGGCATAAATATGGAAGGAAGGCAAAGGCTCTTTCTGTAAAGTTTCAGAGCCATCTCTCTCCCACACAGTGAGTTTCTTTGGTGTGCTAGAAATACAGCTAGATTAGAGGCGCTCATTGCTAATCAGACAGAGGGATTTGTTAGTTTCTGTTTTGTCTTTGTTTGTTTTGTTTTTGTTTGTTTGTTTGTTTGTTTGTTTTTTACAGGTACTGTCCGACTAACTGTTCATCGATGGATCTTAAGTTTGTATATTCTTTATGCTGGGGAGGTGATTAGCACCTGCCTCAGTCAGCGAGGCTCCCAGGGGCCTCACAGAGGGAACTCCTTTTTACTCTACCTGATCCTCACTAGGACTTTGTGAAGCTGTTTTGAAAGCAATTGCTAAAAAAAAAGCTTGATTGCTTTTTAAAAACTTGCTAAATATCACTAAATAAAAACTTGATTGATTGATGGAACGTAAAGGTTACTTTCGTAACCCCCGTTCCCCGAATTTAGATTCTAGAACTTTACACGCAGAGTTCCTTTTCAGCAGACTTAAAGGAAGCGTTTGAATAGTTGTGTTCCACTATGAGAGCATTCGAAAGCACCCTTCAAACAATACACTCTCTGAATTCAGAAGCAACTGATTTGGAACCAGTAGTGGAGAACTAACAGCTACAAAGTCAACAAGCATTTCAGACTGGCTGTTTACATTTCTCATACACAAAAAAAACGCTCTCATTGTGTTCCATTCACTGACCCATGGTAATGCAAAACACTAAATGTTTGTTTTATGGCTGATTTTTTTAACACAAAGCCAGCTGTACACACTCATGAGAGAGCCATAAAATGAAAGCAATAAGACAGAGTGTACGAAACAAAGGCTCTCTGGCAGCACAGAAACCCCTCTGCTTGATCTTTAACAGTACGATTGCGAAGCTTGTAAAATAATTATATCTCTTGTGCATCTGACCGGCAACAAGACAAATTATAATAACACCCTGTGACTACCCAGAGCGCTTATAATGCATTAAGACATGCAAGCGCACATAAAAGGAGATGATTGTGGATGGTCCTTAAACGGATGAAAGTTAATGACGGGAACATTAAGATTAACTGAGCTTCTCAGAGACGGCGCTGGATGTGGGATTACGAGGGAGGAAGTTCAGCTTGTTTAATGTTTTTTACTCTTGGGTGGTTGGTGAGGTCTGGAAAATGAGTGTTTCATAAACGGTATGATTCAATTTGAACGCTTCAAAGAGCAACAGAGCAAAAAATTGTCAGGACTGAAGGTAATTCAGTTGATTTTTGTAGTCAACCAAGTAATATAAATGTAAAAAGAAGAGTGGCAAAATTGTGACCTCAAATCCGAAGTTTTAATCCTGATTTTGAAGACTTGTCTCTGTCCCTAAAAGCCCAACATGTAAATGAAAAACGAAAAATTTAACTAAAAGCAATAAAGTAAATGAAATTATCATTTCACTATTTTTTCTACGCAATCTATATCCAAACATAAAAATAAACGTGGATAAAATATTACAAAGATTAAATATTTTTCAGGTTTGGTGTCATTTGAAATAAACTCTCTCCTTTCTGAATATAAGCTTCATTTTATTGTTTATTTTACAAAACGAGAATATTTGAAATTGGATATATTTTTCAATCATTTTTTATTTTCCTTACTGCTATTTTTACCATCAGTCACCTCTCAGTCTCAAAAACGACATTCAAAAAATAATTTTTGCCAAAATATCTGCAACTTCACTAACCAATGAATGAATGATGATGTATGATGTGGCAGATTGAAAACAGGTTTGTTTTTATTCTTTTTAGACTTGCCAACAAAATGAGAGTATATGCATTTCCTCCGAACTCAACAGAAAAAGTAATCGCTCATAATGTATCGGAGAGAGAATCAACCCAGAAACCTGAATAGCACAAAGGTGCATTTCCTCTCCCTTCAGTTCCAGTTTTAGAATTCAGTCAAACAACATTTTAACATTTTTACTCATGTTTGTTGACATATTCTGGAAACATTTGAATCTATCTCCAGTGTTATAAAGCGTAAATACGTTAAGGTATGTACTCATAAAAATCAAGTTCAGATCAAAAAATATAAAAAGACCATTATTGGGGGTGCCTTTACTTTGTAAAAAATACAAAGAAAAAATTATTTTTTTTAAATTTAAGTGAGTAAAGTTTACACCAATTTAAACCGAAGTTACAGTAAAAAGCAGGATTTAAAAAAAGATTTTTTTCAGGGACACTCAATGCTTGGATAAACAGAAATCATTCAAACAATCAGTGATTCTCTCTCCAGTTACTTTTTAATAACTTTTGCAAAAAAAAATGTTTTAAAGAAAATTCCTTACAAACAAACAAAACAGGTATATTTTCCTGTAACTTCATAAAGCATATGTGATCTAAGATATTCACTATTAAATAAGAGTTTAGCAAAATAAAGTCTTGTTTTAATGGCCTCCCTTTCGTCTAATGTTAAATTAAAGCTTTAAGCTGTAAATTTAAAGCTTTAAATTAGTCCATGCAGAAAACCCTAAAAACGTTCCAGTGATTAAGAGGTTAATGCCCCATTTCCTGACATTGTCCATAAACAGGCTAAATTCAAGTTCAACAAACAGCAATTTTTTATAAATTTTTGTGTAGAGTATTTGAAACCTACACTTTCATTAAGCAAGCATATGAATAAACATGAATTTAATGCAAGAAACTGCTAACTAAAAACTGCAAATAATTCAATATAGTACAAATATTCAAGTTACTGATTAGCACAGTCTCACAGGGGATTGCTTTTATTCAAGCTCTCCAGGCAGTTTTGCATTTAGTCCAGTCACGCTTGCATTCAGAGAAATGTACAGCACATACATGCACGTGAACACGCGTGCTCCCTTTTCAGAACACATTAGTGTCACTAACAAGCTTCCATTTGAATACAAGAACCACAATAACCCATACAGCGGCTGCAAAATGTTGACTCTCCTCTTCATAATCATTGCCGTTACATAAGAATAGTTTAGTAAATAGTTCAGTCAATATCTGACCCAATTACTATTGTTCCTAATGGAAAAAAAACATATTATAAATATAGTTCCTAACATCCATAAATTCAACAGGTGACAAAAAAACTTGGATAAATCATTTCGTTTAGCGCGTGACGTATAATCTCTGAGAGATGCTTAAAAGATCATAAGGACGTGTTTGATTAGAACATCAATATGAAGCAAAACCATATGGCTCTGCTTTGCAATTACACCTGGCTGCGAAAAATAGAGCAGCCCGTACAATATGCTCCATTACTGTCAACATTTATGATGATAAATTCCCAAGTGAAAGTCCATTATGGACCAGCAAGGGGTTTCAAAGCCTCTAAAGGAGGCCTGTTGGGTTTGCGGCCCCTACAAGCTGAGTTTAAAGAGCTAAATCTATTCACTCTGGATTATATTTGAAGACCTGTCAAGCTCGAAGCAGCTTTAGAGTCGACAGTAAAATGTGTGGCTTTAAAGAAGAGACATCTCACTGTAACTGTTCACACGTAAAATGTTACTTGCTCACATATGACTCTAGGGACTGCAATTCGAAAAATGTCCTTTAAAATAAGATGTTTATGTGTTCAAGCTTGGGTTGAAATTAAATGGAAGTTCGTTTTGGTGACTGGGATGCCAAATCCTTTGGTAGTGTCATAATATAGACACCTAATCTGGTTTAACATATATTATAAGCCCTGTGCTACACCAATGTTCATCACCAGAACCCAATGGAATACATTTGAGTTCATCCAGCTGCACGAAAATAAGAATCCTATGAGAAAGAGAAAGCCATGTGTAGGTGTTTAAAAAAAGCATCCTTCTTGATCTTACCTACTTTGCATGCTCGTCACTATTTAAAGTTCGAGAACATCAAACCAATTTAAATACAAGGCAAAGATGATAAAAAGTAAGCAGATCGTGGCATTTCATGAAGGTTTCCTTTATTAAGAATGAATAAAGTCCAATTTTACAAATCCCTAAATTAAAAAAAGCTTTTTAAAAAGCTACATTAAGGCCACCACACACAGAGGAATTGTCAGCTCTTCGACCTCGATAGTCAGCTCCTCGACCAAAAACAATGGACACCAACGTAAGCTCCACATCTGGCTAGTCTCACAACAGGAAACAGTGAAGAAGAGCAACAAGAAGAAGAGCCAAAGAAGAAATCACGAAAAGATAAAATGAGCATTCAGAAGCTCGTCTTGTTGGCGCCCGACCATCAAAAGTTGTTCAACAAAGTCCACAAAGATTATAAAATGGCTGGGCATGTTACTGTTGTACCCTGAGTGCCATCTAAGGGCAAGGAATATAACTGCACCAACATTAGGTGTGAAGCTAGCAAAAAAATCTAGTAAATCAAGTTAATCAAAATATCTATAAAAGCTAAACAATATGCAGAGAGTCAAACATAAAAGTGCCTGGAACAAGGTTAAAAACCCATCTTCAATTTCTGGGATTAGAGTTGTCAGCAGATCGAAATTACAACTAGAGTGCAATGACAACTCATCCAGGAGGTTCACAAACACCCAGAGCTGGAGGCCTCACTTGCTTCAGTTAAGATCCATGTTATTGAATCCATTATTAGAAAAACACACGGTTAAAACTCATGGAAACTTTCCAAGATACAAATAAGTAAGAAGTTGTGCTAGAACCGGGGTGATATTTCGGAACACTTTTATTTTATTTTAAGAACAGGTCTCAATTTTCATCATGCCTGGTGTAAAAGTAATTACACGTCTCACAAAACACAAATGTAAAATATGGTGGTGGTAGTGTGATGGTCTGGGAATGCCCCACAAATTCTGCTCTCTACCTAAAAAAAATCAAGCACATCCATCTATCGCTTTGTGACCTCAAACTGAGAGAATAAGGATTTGGCAGTGGGACAGTGACCCAAAACACATCATCAAGTCTGTCTAATTGGCAGAAGAAAAAAAATGTATGAAAACTTTGGAGTGGAGTAGTCAAAGTCCTGACACCAATCTTATTTAAATGCTGTAACATGCATTTAATTAATGGTTCGTAAAAATCTCCCAGTGGACCAGAAATACATACATTTGTAAAGCTGGAAGGCGAAACTCCTCTGTGGTGCTGTAACAGACATACTGCAAGTCATTGAAACCGAGTGATAGCAGTGTCTATGGGCAGGTGTTGGTCCGGTGTTCCTTACAAAATGTTCTAATTAGTTTTTTTTTAATGACACAACAACAATAATAGTTAAACAAAGGTGATGCCTTCTTGGTAATCCATCAATACTGATACCAATTTAGACAAAGAGGTCAAAACTTGGGCTTGACGTGACAAAACTAAGACTTTTCTAATTGGCTTTGCTCTAAATTATGGACAATTTGAGGACTTCACTTAACCAAATAAGTATAAAAAAATGTCACCTACTCACAGCTTAGTAGAAAGGAAAAATTACCACTCTAAAGTACTAACATGTGATGTCTGAGATTCGGGGTAATAACCTCTGCATTGGCTTTACATGTGGGTGACGTCACTTGGTCATTCGTAAACCGATTTCTTAAGGTCAAGGTCATGCTTTGGCTGTGTCGGTTAACAAATTCTAAACTAGAATGCAGTAGAACACTCCTGCATGTGATGCATATTAGCATTATGTATCGTAAAAAGTAACAAAGCCTAGGGTTGAGGTTAAGTATCACTTTACTAACAGCTCTCCCCAAGTATCACACAAACACACTTCCTCAGGTCGGAGAGAGACATTTGAGCTGCGAGAGGCCCTTGTCCTTGGAGCTTAGCGACTCTGGCCTGGTCAGAGTCACACAATGGCTTTAAACGTGAGGCTGAAGATGATTTGTTGCCGACTTGACCTTTGCAGCTCTTCAGAGGTAAAGCTCTTTTAGTGATCGAGCGGGCGAGCTGGAGAAGAGAGAGAGAAGAGAGAAGGCTATCTGTGTGGCACGGCAGCTCAGCGGAGGGCTGTTCGTCTTCTATCTGGATCTGATAAGATTTGGTCGTATTCAGGACAGCATAGCCTGGGGAGAAAGGGACGCCAGCAAGGGTAGAGAGCTTCCTGTTGCATGGCCGAGAGGGAAATGATGCTTTGTGTGCTAAACAGAAGATGAGCATGCAGAGTTGTCGCCTTGCATGTAATATAGTGAAAATTCACAATATCCTACTATGTTCGAGCACAGACGTTTTACTTTCACCAATCTGTCTTCATTTGAATATATTTACGTGATGCCCAAAGCTTGTGTGAGAGCAACCATCCATCCATCCATTTTCATTTCGGCTTTTTCCCTTTCGGGGTCGCCACAGCAGAATGAACCGCCAACTCCTCTGGCATATGTTTTACGCGGCGGATACCCTTCCAGCAGCAACCCATCGCTGGGAAACATTCACACACATTCATTCACACTTTTAACACTATGGACAATTCACTTATACCGCATGTCTTTGTTCTTGTGGGGAAACCGGAGCACGCGGAGAAAACCCACGCGATCACGGGGAGAACATGCAAACTCCACACAGAAATGCCAACAGACCCAACCGAGGCTCGAACCAGCGACCTTCTTGCTGTGAGACGACCGTGCTACCCACTGCGCCACCGTGACGCAAGTTGAGAGTAACCAATCACAGTTAACTATTCACTTCTTGAATTCAGAACTGAGTCAGGTTTCAGTGTCGAAAGAAATGAGAAATGGAGAAATGGCAGAATGAGTTTTAACCTTTTCTTTTAAAATAAAAAAATGTGAAAAGATGTGTGAGAACAGTTAGAAATGCTAATTTGCTTACATAACAGCTTACATTTTACTCCTTTAAGCGGTTGGTTGGCACCAATTGGTACCAATTGTTAATTGTATTAACACTACTCATGAAATTTAAGTTTCACGAAATTACTTTTAGTTAAATTACATTTAGTAGCTATACAAAGGTAACATTAGCTTTTGCTAATATTGGTTTTGGGATGAGCACAAAACAAGATCCAGTGGGAGTTGTTCAGTTCACTTGAGGATACATAGATCCAAATCTGGTCCGAAAACAACGTGAGGTTCAAATCCAGAAAATGTTATTGTAAATGCCATTTAAAGCAATGTTCATGATAAGCTGTAGCAAGAAGATGGGGTCAGCCTGACTCGAACTAATTTTTCCACATCTAGTATTATTTCAGTTTAGTAAAAAAGCAATTCAAAGGAAGTATAAAAGCGGAGATGTATAGTTGTTCATTTTTTATCATTATTATCACTTAATTTTTACCCTTTTTGAATGTTTTTTGTTTTATCTATTGCAATGTTGTTGTTTTTCTATTTGTCTAATTTAGCCAAATCCATGAATACATAAATGAGGGATAAGAAAAGCACACTGTTCATTTCAAAATAGTAAAAAAGGTGAGGTAAAGATATTATCGTTCACAACTGTTTCACAGACCAATAAGACAGATTAGAAATAAAAAAAAAGCTAAGAATTAAACATTAAAAGCTGCATTAAAACTCAGAGAATATAAAAAACTGAAGTTATAAAGAGCAGCAGCCTTTGGGGCAGTAGTGCTCAGTTAGTAAACACACATTTAAATAGTCTGGATTTAAATATGACAAATTTTTTAGCTCCTCTTAGCTGAATGCAGACTCCCAAAAAAGAGGTTCTGGCATGCGTGGTCATATAAAAAAAAATGACTAAAAAAACTAATAAAGCAATACATTAAAACTATTTGTAATTTGTGACACCCATTAGGTACACTACAAATTTTTATCACAAATTCAATTACAGATATCGTAATTGGAAAAGTGAACAACTTTACAATACAATGCATTGTAATTATTGCCAAATTTTCTGGAGGCATCAAATCCCTCCATTTTTTACCTTTTAGTGTTGTGCTAAAATGATCAGAGATTTATTTCCTTCATTGACCTCCATTCAACCTTAGTAATGCCATGAAGGAACTGAAATATATTTTTGTCCCAAGAACATTTAACAAGAATAGTTTTTTTAACTATCTATTATCACAAATAATATCCCTGTCTGCGGAAGTTCAACAAACAGAACATTAGTCTAAAGTGTAACCATTAAATAAAAATTTTCATTAAAAAAATAAACCATTTAACACAACAGCGTGAGACCTTCAGATATTTCCTTTCTAATTTCCCTCCCGCAAAGTAAGCTTGTCCCGAAATGACTCAGTATACACCTGACTAATTGTTCAGTCAGATAATGATGCTAATTTACATTTGTTATGAATGATTCTGAAGTGATTTATGAGAGGTAATGAAATAAAGAGCAGCGAGAGCAGTGTGAAGAGGAAGCGAAAACAAAAGAGAGAATGGAGAGCGGAGAGGCCGAGAGAGGCTTCAAACGGAAAGGGAAACAAAAGAAGAAAGAAGAGAGGCTCTTTGGCAGCCGGTGGCACTACAGGTTCAGAGGCTTTTAAGCAGCGATGCTAGGAGGATTCCTGGAAGGAGTGATGCTTTTCTCATCACTCATAGCTTGAATTGGATGATACTAGCTTTCATGAAAGGTGCAAAACAAATTGGTAAAAAAAATTCAATAAAGTGCTAAATGTTTTAGTGAGTGAAAGTGAGCAGTTGGCCAGATCTGGAGGGACCCATACCCGGAATTTGTGCTCGTCTTTTAACCCATCCCAGTGTTCACACACACACAGCAGTGAACAAACACACCGTGAACACTCACTCGGAGCAGTGGGCAGCCATGGCTGCGGCGCCTGGGGAGCAGTTATAAAAAGTTGTAAAAATCTTAATTATGTAAACAAACCTTAATTTATTCAAATTGTATTGGTTAATTTGTATGATAATACAAGGAGTAGTGGATTGAAAAAACATCGTTTTTAAAAGATTATAAGGGTTTAAATGACACCACTAGCATCTAGAGCTGCTTGATTTTCATAGCAATGATAATCATGTTAATTTTGGTCATAATTGAACTATCCATGCCAAAAGTCTAGCTCCCTTTCCTAAGGCCAATGTACACTTATGCATTTTCTGCAACTTAAAATGACTAAGACTGCTAATGTAACTATTCAAACAAGCTCTTAACTTGCAGTGTGTCAATGCGTCCCTTTTCAACAAACGCAGCAGTCTCATTTCTGAAATCCAATCCATTGCAAGAAATCTTTGCGATTGGTTCTTTTTATCCTGTGACTGAGGTTTGAAGGTGCTGCGCGGTCACAATACTCTTTTGAAATGACACAGGGAAAAAAAATGAAGAAGAGGTCACCTTTCAAACACAAAGAGCCCCTTTTTAAGTTTGCATTTTTTAAGTTCCATTCAATCATAATGAAATGTTTTTAAAGTGAGGAATCATTCATCACACAGTGAAGAAATTACGGAACAGTTTACCAAGTGCAAAGAGGGTTCTATACTGGTGAAATCAAAACATTATACTGTTTTGTTAACATTTCGCAACTAATAAACCATGAATAAAACATTCTTTAAAACTCCAAAAGTGCTTTTGGTTCCACAAATTACTTAACTGAGCATGAAACCCAACACCTGGTTCAAACTAGGACTATTACATTCCCTAAACGCACTTAGGCCTCTGCAGATGATATAGAAATCTGTAGCTCACCTCTTCATCTCTCTTCTTTGGCTCCTCATCGCAGCTCATGTTGAGTTGCTGTCAGAGATCCACCAGCGTCACACCCACCTGAAACTCATCACCCAAGATCCGCGCCCCCTATATTCTAATGAACTCATCTGACAATCATCCTATCGAGCCATGTTGGTTTCACTAATTAAGAACTACATCTCCCAGCCTTTCTCGTCCACCAACTGTTGCATTACCCTGGAAGTTTTCTAGTTCACAGCTGCGATTCGGGAAATCTTTACTGATTTGCTGTTTCCTTGCTTCTGTCCAGATCAGCCCCTGTCTACCTTCACAAGCCCATTCAGCCTTACATGTCCTCCAGAAGCCTGCGCTCAGAGAAGGAACATCGACTCGTGCTTCATTCCCACAAAGGCAGAAAATCTTTTAGCAGAACCTTCTCCCTCTTTGTTCCAGGCTGCTGGAACAAACTTCTGATTCCTTTCTTTCTTCTGTTTAATTTTCCTTCTTCTATGATTGATTGATCAGCTGATTCAATTTATGCTGTGGGCTACCCAAGTTAGACTTCAACCTGGCAACACATTTTCATATTGTCTCTCCCTTATTTGGACAAAAGCGGCTGCCAAACGAATACATGTAAATGTAAATTTCTCTGGCAACAAAGTGAGAATCTTTTCTCTCTTATCTTTGACCAAAAAAGGTATGCAGGGGATTCATATGTGTGTAGAAACCTTTAATTTCATGTATCTCTCCTCATGTTATCTTACTCTCTCGTATATTATCAATAATGTAATAATCACATTTTTCTGATTAAATAATTTTCATGGCTGTTAAAACCAGAAGACTCTTTGTTTTTCTCACTGGCTCTGAGGATAGGGTACTAAAGATTGGGATTCCTTCCTTCTCTCAATTACATAAATGTGTGATGATTTTCAAAACAAGAATGTTTTTATCTCTGTTATTGGATGAACTAACGGTTACAATAAGGAACAGTAAAAAATAACAGTTATGTAACAGAACACTTCCTATGCTAGAGTGAAACAAAGAATTCTGGAATACAAGGACACAAATGGTTTAAGAAAGATTACAGAAGTTTAAAAACAACTTGAGTAAGTGTCTAAGATGATAGACAACAACATTATTTTGACAAAGAAACTTGAGAATCTTATTAGAAGGTTATGAATGTTTTCTAAAGACAGTGAGTGAACATTCTACGTAAACTGAGTAGTATTTCGAATGGTACAATATAAAAATGAGTAGCTGAAAATGACGTTCCCCTTTTTCTATTCAATGATGCATGAAAAACAATTATGAAAAATCCCAGTTCATCCTTTTATAATGATTCTGATTCACAAACCTTATTGGACAGTCTTTTCAAAATAGTGAAAACTTTAATCAGTTAAAAGTACATAAAACACATAGATGTCTTCACGAGAATCATACAAGGTAGCAGGTAAGAAAAGAATTGTATAATTATGTCTATATGATAATAAACTAATATTAGTGAATGGTTAACACTATTTTCCCGTCTACCATGTGAGAGGAAAAATTGTAGTAAAAATTAACCCAATTCTTTGACTTCCACTTAAAAGAACAAAATAATTTAGTGCTTTCTGTTAAGGAATATTTACATAAAATGCAATTTTGCATGAGAGTACAATCCAAATCCTGTAGCTGACTCTCTGAATCCCAAGTCAAACAGAAAAGTGGCTGCCACACAATGCAACAATGCCATGCCTTGGCTATGCATGGTAGCACATGCTGGCAGAGAGCAGTCCTGGGGGAAAGCAGAGCAGTCGTTTGTAGGGCTATAAAAAAGAACTCTGGAACATATGATTTATTTTTGTTTCCACTTCTTTGGTTGAAAACATCTGAAATTCTCACCAGAGATTAACCTTGACCAAGGTTATACGTTTTGGTGTTGTTTTAGACCTTTGTTGTCTTAATAAATTACGCTAAAACCAGCTAATTTACAAGGAAAATACCAGACTTGACTCATTCTTTTAATATCTAAGCGCTTTCATTAAAAACAACTCGCTCCCAGCAGGAAATTTTTCCTTCAAGAAAAAAAGAACCTTCCTATCCTTTCAGGTCTTTCAACTCGATAACCTTGAAAAAAACCTTCATCTTGCAAACCAAGCAGTGTTTTATGTTCATAAAATGTCACCACACACATTTAAAACTCCATTACAACAGTATTCTGGACACACAAGTCAAAACATTTACATTTGCTCTCTCTTCCACTTGCTGCATTCATATTTCATGCTGAGTATCTTTTATAAAGTACTTGGCTGCACACTTAACAGAAATGATTGGCTTATGCTTGTCTCAGCTGTGCGCTTACTGGCAGGTTTGACAACAGGTTCTTTAGCTGATAAATGGTAAAACTAAAGCTCGTAGACCTATATATCTTCCTCTTCAATCTCCATTCATCCCTGAATTTGTCCCCACCAATCCAAACAGTTACTGCAAAACTTATTTGCACACTTTGCACAAAGCATTTAAGCACAAAAAAAGTCTATCCTGACTCATTCCGGATGACATCACTAATCACTAACATCATCCTTAGTGACCAAGCAGTTTACCGTAGCAACTAAATCGACATAATCTTCTCTCACCTTGGAAAATCTAGAGACAACAGGGTTAGGTAATGTAACTCACACTAACAAAGGGAAGTTGTGTTTGTGGTGGGCAGGAGACTGTAGCCACGAAATGGCAGCCACGTTCTATCAGATTGCCTCAGGGCTGCTAAGGTAGCTTATCACCACCACAATAAAGCTCTGAAAATTGTAAAGCATCTTTGAGGGTCTGGAACCGTGCTATACAAATAGAAGGCATTGTCTTTTGGACAAAATAATTGTATTCTTTGATATGCTTCTCTGTCCAAATAAGATCAAGGAGTTGCCTATTAAGGAATTTAGGGGGCTGCACCATATGTTGAATTCCAACACACAGGAGGACACTAGAAGAGGGGGAAGACCCGGAAATAAGAATGTCATGAGAATAAAATGAAAGACAAGGAGAGCAACTCACTCTTCAGCCTAAATCCCCCAAGAGACATTAGAATGTCTCAGTGGGGGAAGCTTGGAGATTCAAAATTCTGTGAAATGTATTTTTCACGAATGTGGAAGTAAAAATTAATTGGCTTCGGAAGCAGTCTTGTGTTTTTCCTTTGAACATGCAGCTATATTGGATTAATAATTTGGGTATAAATACTCAATGCCTGTCAAAGGTGTTAATATCCTTCCTTTTCTACCTATTAAAACTTGGAAATCATAATTATAGAAAACATCGATATCATAAGCAGGCATCAATAATGGACAAAGTCATCCACTTTTTTAAATAATTATGACCCAATGGAACACTGTAGCACTGAATTACATTGCATCCTCCTTCTCATCTTCTATCTATCTTAACGCTCTTCTTCAGTGAGATTTAACCTGCGACTTAACCTGACCCATGTGTGTCACTTCAATTCCTGAGAGCTCCCTCTCTCCCTCTCTCTCCCTCTCTCTCTCTCTCTCCCTCTCTCTCTCTCAAGTGGGAAAGTCTCAGCTTAAGACCGGCATCAGCCAGCCTTTGAGGAATCTCTTCAATCTCACGACTTGTTAAATTGAGAGTTGACTTGAACCGGCATTCAGCATTTCTTGAATCATAAATGATCCTACGGATATTTTCAAATCTGTTGTGGGTGTCAATGAACGGAGAAATAATACATGTCTAGGTGATCGATCCTGGTTTATGCCATAAGGTAACGGTTGATAGGGCAAGGTTGCTCAATAATGATTGAGGGTGATGTTTAGTGAAACTCATCTGAGAACCGGATGTTGATTTGTGGATCAAGAGTGCATCGCACTCATGAGAACAATGATAAAGAATGAAGTAGATGCTAGAGCTCTATTTACATCACTCACATGCTTTCAAACTATGGCAAGGACATTTCTGAAATTTTTTTATATTCATTAGCATTACTTAGCATGCTAAACCATGCTTGCGGCTTCCCTCGAGGGGAACTGTTGGCAGGCTCTGCACGAGCACTTTATTTCAACCTTTACTACTGTAAGAAAAGCATTTGGTCACTAAAAAGCACTCAAACCAGCCCCAAACACACAAGTGCCAACCACAGCCATCCCTCATGCACAGCTAATACTCACACTGAAATGATATGCTCTCAGTGTGTGCATGTGTGCAGCAGTTATGTAATGGCTGTTCATTTTACAATCTCGCTAGAGTATAAACTCTCAGATCTCTGCCTTCTTCTGCTGCCGTTCTCTCTCCAGCTCTATAAATATCACAGCCAAGAACACAATCACTCCATCCAATCCGTTACCACAAGATCCTATGAAATACTGTATTACATATAAACCCTTCCATGAAATTGGTACCTTTGTGCTCTTGTCATCTCTTTTTTTTTCAAGCACATCAAAAAATCAGCTGATACCAAATGTAGCCTTTATTTGGAATGTCGGTAGATTTTTATTCTAATTATTAAAACGTCGTCTATGTTAATTGGTTGTGCTTTTACCTATATGGCAATACATAAACAAACCTAGATGAGTATAAAACCTAACAACGTATAGTATTAATTAACAGGGTTGACATTATGGTAAAGTATTGACTAAGCATCAGGGATAACAGTGGAATGACCCAAGACCCCCCAAAAAGCGAATTATTAAGTCTCTACGGAGCAGTATGTATGCAAAGGGATATAATACAGACACCGAGTCAGTTCATTTTTACATCAGATTTACAATTAGCTTCAGTCATAGCCTTTTGATGAAAATAAAATAATAGTCATATTTGAGTCATCTTTTTTGTTTTAGTTTTAGTCTAGATTTAGTTGACGAAAACAACTATCTATATTAGTCGACTAAAACTACAGTAGTAGGTATAACAATTATTATAATACTTTTGAGGATCTCCTCTACTTCAAACATGAATCTATGTTTCTCATATTAACATAAAACCTCCTAAAAGACATGAAATAAAGTCACAACAGTTTTGATTTAATCTTAAATCTTAAATTGAAGTAAAAAAAATAAATGGTTTAAATTTATTCTAAAACTAAATCATTATCTGTTTAGGGATACCAAGAGCTGAACGACAGGAAAATAAACGAATCTTTCTTGAAATAATGTGCTTGAAGAGGTCAAACAATCTGGTAAGTTATAGACATGTTTTAGTCTGCTATTCACACAACATAACCATAAAGAGCACCATAAGGTAACCATAAGGTAGTTGAATGAAAGTATGATGACTTTTCATCAACAAAAAATAGCAATGCACTGATTTGATTTATACACTCAAGCTTGAAGCATTACATTATATAATGACATTGACCACTCCCTAGCAACCACACTGTTTTTTTTTTTTTGTTTTTTTTGTTTTTTTTTTTTTACCACACTGTTAACCGTAGCAACCATACGAGCAGATCGGTTTCTCAGTTTAGGGAAATCCTCATAGAAAAGGGAATGTTACAGGAAGTCACTGTCTTCATCATAGCAACCAAATGGATTACCCTAGCAACCCTTACAGAATGCTAATATACCCACAGAAATAGGTTCCAACTCTTTTGAGCCTTGCAAGCTAATAAAGTTTACAACATCCTTTTCTCCGGAGTTTACAACAAAGTTTGTGTACCATGCCAAATTAAACTAATTACCCCTAAACATACTTATTTAAACATATAACTATTAACATTACCAAAAACAGCTTCACCTAAGAACAAGGATAGTTTAAGTATAGTAACAGTCTAAGACACGTGAACAAGTCAAGGAAGTGTCCCCAAATAACTAAGTGTAATTTTCACACTGTATATTGCTATAATTAGTGGTTCTCAACTTCAACTCACAACATCCAGTAGGCACCTGCTCTACCTACTAGTGTTCTAGTCCTAGCTTACAATTCTCCAAGTTATAACAGCCACAGTGCATTCTGTACACCTTTACAGGTTTCCTTCTAATGCGAAACTTTTTTCCCAGTGAGTAAATGTTGCAAATTTCTATTAAACATAAGGCACCCATATCCTAAACGCGAAGTACTTTTTTGGAAATATTTTGTTTATTTTTTTTAAACTCTATGTCATAATTTGAACATCAAGCTCATATAAATGGTTTGATTAAGTTATTACCAAGCGACAACCTCCTGCTCTCCCTTTCAATGTGTAATAGGAAGCGACTGAACTGTACCACGACCGGCCGCTTGGGGCAGAAGTGAGCAGGTTTTCATTCACTCCTATGTTAAAACTGCCCAGCTTTAGTGCTGAAAAAACCATGTTTACACCCCTGGTGCTGCAATGTTTTTTTTTTTCTGATTACTAGTTTTGACCGGCATGAACACTCCGTAGGTTTTTTTTATGTGTTCATATATTAAGATTCAAGATAAGCCAATCGGTGCAATGACCATGTCGGTCTCTATGTCCGCCTCTCTTCTCTCTTCTTCTTTTTTTCTGTTCATTCACAAAGCAGTAGTTTTGGGATGCACTTCCGACGATGGCTGGCTATGTCCATTCTGAGCCTACTTTACCCTTCATACGAAACCTTTGGGTATTTTTATGTTATAGACTGTCAATGGTTATTATTACACTTATTACATTTGTGTGAGAAAATCTGAAACTGGTGGACATAGAATTATTGGTTTTTAACAGTCCAAATCTAACAAACCTCTCAGCTCCTCTCAATTTTTCTGATTGAATTTCAAAAATGCATAACACCAATCGACAATAAACACACCAAATTAAAAAAAAAATCCCTACATCCGATTACGCTCTACAAGATTATGTTTTAATACTTGTCAAAGAAGACCTGAGCACAACCCGTTGGCACCTTTACGCAAGCACTCCAAACAAAAAGAAGCTCTCACTACTGACAGTGACTCACACAGCACATTTCACACCTTTCACGTTGCTTTCTTTAAATAAAACCAGCTCTGAATCTGCACTTCAGTCACTATTACCTCCTTTAAACAGAGAAAACAGATAGTAGCGCAAACACCTGATAATCATCCCATCACATCTGGCCTGTGCGTGTGTGACAGATCTAATCACTTGTTGACAGGATCCTTTTTCCACTGTATACAGACAGCAATGCAAAGCTGTCGCTGATGAGGGTGTATTCTGGTTCACTCTCACTGTATGAAATGGTTTCAATTGCTCTGCCTTGTTTTCCTTCCTCACTGAAATTAATGCAAAACTATTTTTTTTGATGAATCTAAATTTCTAACGCTTGAGAGTCATTATATTTTTTTTCCTCAAGAGAACGGGTCCCACCAGATGAAACTGGCCACTGGAGGGGGCTCTCATTTTTTTGACAGAAAGCATCAATCTGTTTCTGTCACATCCATTCTGTAATACTGACAAATGCCTTTCTCTATCTCCAACAGCAATATTTTCTGGGAAGCTATTTTCATTGTAATTAAATCATTACCAGGACAAATAAAATAGAAAATGATCAGTAGATCTCTATTCCAAAAACATGCATACACACACCTGCCAGACAGAAGAGTTTTCTACCTGACTTAGCAGCCTTACGGATCTATTAACCCCAATATTGTGCACATGACTATAATGTTTGCCTGATACTAGGTCAGCAGCTAATATTGTTTGTGCTGAGCATCATGAGTGTGTGCTTAACAATAGAGTGAGCAAATATGCATAGCAGATTGGGTGTGTTCTCTTGTTGAATCTCAAAAAGGAAATAACTTGCTTGTCACTTCCCATCTAACTTTTCCTGAAACCGTGTCTCTAGAGCTCAGGACTTATTTTGTCAAATCCCCTGTACAAATGACAGTAGATGTAAAAAAATACAATAAAAAGAAGATGCGGCATTAGAACAGACAAGAAAAATAGATTCGCTTAAAAAGAGACCCGGGGTCCTGATTAAAGTGTGTAGAATACTAAAATTAGAAAAAGTCATAAAAGCTGAATTGAACTTGAAATTAATTACAGATACAGATAACATAGATATAATATATCTCCTGGAAGTTTCTGTATGCAAGTCTCCATTCTTTTCCGAGCATATGTAAGCAGTTTGTCACCTGACTCAAGAAGTGAGCTGGTTTTGACTGAACATATTCTTAAAAATGACCAGCTTAACGTAAAAAAAAAATAAAAAATTGACTGTATATAAAATGGACGAAATAAGTGAGATGTAACCAGGAGGTTTTAGCAGAAAAGAAATCAGGCTCACAAAGTGAAAACATCAGCATTTGTAAATGCACAGCCTTCGCTAAGGGCAATTTGAAGGCTTGACGCACAAGTATAGATTGGCCTTAAATCACAACTTTCTGAGATTTATTGTAATGCAGACCTTTATTCTGGCTCTGCCCTTTATTACAGACCTTTGCGTCTTCAACACTATCTGCTTTATGAGGAGAACATATTGCACCAAATCTGTACTCTGCTTTTTTTGGAAAATTTCTTCTGTAACACTCTCTACTGGTGAAAAGGACACCATGATTTTCATTTTCTTTCTGGCTAGATGACTAATACTAACTAAATGTAAGTCACCGATACCACCATGTCATTCCCATTGGATTAAAGAGACCCTTCGTTTTCTAAAATTGGAAAAGAAATGGCTCTCCAAAAAAGGGTCTTCAAAGACATTAACTAAACTCTGGGGGCATTTCTTTTGGCTTGGTAAAGAAACAAATCCTTTATCTCCTTGAATAGCATTTTTATTTACTGTTTATTTTGGGATTTTTTTGTATTTTGGACAATGTACTTTTTATTTTCTAACATTTCTGTTACTGTAGTATTGAGCTGACTTTGTGTACTGTGTATATTTGTTTTCCTGAGTTCTGTTTGACTTTGATTAAACTCATTTTCATATTTGTAAAAAGTTAATTGTGTGAAAAATAAAAATAAAAAAGCATTACAAAAAAAGCAATTGTTATTACATTGTTAGCAAGAAAACGAAATACAGACTCATTTATCTAAATAAATGTTATTCCAGTCAACTCCTTTGCAATTACAACTTTACAATTTAAAATGTAAATTTTAAGTATGTTTATGTTTAGTTAATTTAGTTAATACATCATCATTGTATTTTTTTAATACATCAAACTTATTTTATAGAATAAGTTGAATATTTTAAATTAGTAAGAAAATTGTGTTAATTAACGATTGTGATTAGTGTGTGAGTTGTTGAATTGCTTCTCAAACTTCTTTTTTTTGTTCAGCGATGAAAGAAGAACTTCTGTTTTAAGAACCTGTTTGAACACGATACTCAAGCACTGGAAGAACTGGGAGCCAATCAAAATCTAGTCATAATCTTTTTTTAAAAGAGGTGAGAATGGCAGAGGCTGAAAGAACATCAGAACTCAGTACAATGCTTAAGTAAACAACAATAGGATTGGAAGCCCTTGTCTGTCATTTCTTTACATTGCTATTTAAACTCTTCATTAATCACATTTTTAGATAAATGGATTCATCATTGAGGAGGTCATGGTAACACTCCCCATCTCGGAGGGATAGTTCAAACTCTCATAACAGCTCTAGAATGAAGTTGTGAAACTAAGCTCAACCTTGCACCAATGTTAACATGATGAGAATGCTAATACTCAGCTCTCTCTCCAGGTATCACAGAACCCTGCTGCCAAACATGGATGAGAGGAGATTGAGAACAGAGCCACCCGACTGCTGCCGGATCAGGACGAGGAACAAACACAGAGTGAGTGCCTATGTGTTCTTGACTTTATTTGGGCTAGGCCGTATTGCGCCTGTTATTCTGGTTTTCCTATCTGGCTCTATGCTCATTCCTCTTTGCTTGAACTGTGGGGAAGATAAGGACACAAGAACACCGAAACCCGGACTGAACACCAATGTAGTCTGGAGGGAAATCTCTTGTTTGTTTTGACATTTCTCACGTCAGCTGGCCATCACACATTTTTCCCTTCTAGATAATACATTCTAACCACCCGGGAAACAACAAGATTGGTTTAGAGTCTGTTTTAATAAAAAAAATATTGACAAACAGCTATTTTTAACGTGCACAAAAGGCTCAGATAAACCCTTTTCAAGTGTTAGTACATAAAACTAGCTTTGTATTGTTTGTAAATCCATCAAGTTTCAAATATTAAACATCGTACGAAATAACCAGCCATCCTGAATTACTAAATACTGGAGTTCAGAAACGGCCTGATGTGCAACAGTTAACTAAAGCTAACAGCTAGCCAGGTGAGCTAACTCTCTCTGATTCTAACTTTATTACATATATTTAATTATATAACTAAATTATACAGATGTAAAATTAATAAGGATACCCTGAAATTTACACAAAAGCATTGAATAGGGTGTAGCTTGCAAGCAGCTCAAGCAGAGTGAGGAACAAGCAGAGCAAGTGACGGTAGGTGGAAGTGCAGTAGTGGGCTGTGCTAAATGCTAATGTGTAAGAGGTGTACTCTATGTTGAGGTTTCCTTTAGATTTGATTTGTACTCATACAGTGCTGAAGAGACCAAGTAGAAGGACCCATCGCGTAACCCATTGAGTGACGAATTATTATTCTCTGATGAACAACGCAAAGCAAATTCAGATAAGGTCATCTACTCAGCCACCTTCAAAGTCTCTAAATTAGCAATAAATTTTACAGACTAATCATTAAGGATAACAGCACAGCACACTAACAGCCTGCGCTCTCGAGACTGCTGCAGCTTTCCTCTGCTTTCAGACTGTGAACTGCAGATGTATAACGTCTGTCGATGGATGGAGGGAGGGGCCTGTGATTTCATTGGACTAGCCCAGTGTCCTTAAACTGTTTTTTTTTACATGTGTTTTTTACAGTAATTTTTTTTTTATTGTACTCCTTTTTTACAACAACAAACTGTAATTTCACAAAACAGTTCAGAACTGTTTCATTTGACTGTATACAGATTATTTTACAGTGTATGCCATGCTTTCCTTATTTCTTCATCACATAGTACATCAAAATAATTAGATAAAAAGTTATCACTAGATATTGTTTTTCTATCTATTTCGGTTTAATTTTGCAGTTGCAGTAATTGAAACATGCAGACAGATTCAAATATTCTGGTTCTAGATTTCTAAATGCTTTGAACAGTGTCAAAAACTCAACAGTGTCAAAAAAAGTTTTCCTAAATGTCTAATTTATAATTTTTGAAAGACAAAAATAAACTGAAAAATAATGATATCTTGTTTCGGATTGTTGAATAAACAAGCTTTAAACAGCTCTTCATAAACAGTAATTATTTTGATGAGTGTTTATTAATTTAAAAGAAATATAATCTTACTTCATTAAAAACCTACTTTAAATACTCTAAAGTGTTACATTAGCTTGTGTTAAATCAGCATTTGATGTCCTCTTAAATGGATTCATCAAAAAAAAAACTATTTTAGCATCAATGTGTTCGAGCTGTGAAAAGATCATTAAATACAACCATGTTTGTCACAGTCATTGATATATCAGCAAATTTCAACAAATCCAGTTTATCATAATCAATTATCATACAGCATAATCAATTATCATATCTTTACCATTAAAGGCATCCTTTGAAAGATGTCTTCAGTTAATTAGTAGGAATATCACACTAAATAAAGAAATAAATAACTTCCATTCTTTCAGCAGGGGTGCTGGAAATCATTATCGCTCGCTAACCGCGTCTCTTCACAAAGTGTATTTCAAGCGATACTCATTATTGCTTTTGAGGAGCTATAAATAGAATCCTGTGAAAGCAATTATCCACCAAAACTGCAGGTATGAGGACCAAGAGTGAGCCAAGTGTGGGAAAAAGTGAAGGGAGAGATTCATTAACCCTCGTGCAATGTTCAAATCCACGACCCTTTCATTTTGTTCATGGAGGAAAACGTCCAGTAAATGAAACAGCTGTAAAAATGGATAAGAAAAATGTTTGTTTCCTTACATCTGTTAATCAACTGCAGCCCTGATCTAAACCACTGGATGTTTTTTTTAATGCAGGGATTTCTTGATAACGTTATCTGGTTTATGAGTATAAAGTCATGTTTTAGTGTGTGTTATACTTACCTCTGCACCTTGAACTGCATTTTCCCCCTTAAACACTGGCATTATTTATAAACTTGCCTTGTAAAGAGTTAAAGTAGTGTATTACAAAGTTTTGACAAAGACATTGGCTGATTAACATATTTATGCAAACAAAATTACAGTTGATTAATATAGTGGATACTTTCTTTCACGAATATGATGAAAGCTTATGAATTATATATTTAGAACTTTTTTTATTAAGTTTTCTTAAATATGTGTCAGCCACCAATTTGCAGAAACAGAAAACATTATGGGCTAATTAAGATTCAAAACCACCCCCTAGTGGAGGAAAAAGTCCCCAGCAACACAGACTTAAAAGAATTGCTTCTAACAAATGAGTGTGCTCACTATCCTCTGTGTTTACTCTGAGATTGATGAGCATTTTGACAGTAATCTACAAACAAAAATGATGGAATCAGGACTGTTAAGTTGTGTTTTCCTTTACACCTGATGCTCATTATGTATATGCTGGCCTGAATATTCAATGAGCTTATGAATATTTAACACTGCCCTCGATTGATTTCAACAGATAAACATTTAAAGAGATGATTGCTGGAGAGGAGTACAGAAATCAAAGAGAACCCCTTATTGCACTCTCTCTCTCTCTCTCTCTCTCTCTCTCTCTCTCTCGTAAAGACAGCTAGAAAAACTGAACAATTGACTGAAAGGTGGAAGAAGGGATGGATAAACAAAAGGAGAGAGTGAATAACTAATGGAAAAGAAAGAAGTGACACAAAATAGTCGTTAGAATAATGGATAGGCATGACAAACACCTAGATGGATAGGCGGAAGAATTGAACAACAAAGTGAAATTGTAAAAATGGTTGACTGGTGGGACGTTAGATTGAAGAAATGAATGGATGAAAACGGAGAAACTTTGAGGGATGAGAAAATGAACAGATGAATGCAAGTTTGAATGGACAGAAAGTGAAGAGGCCACAAGTAAAAGAGCGAGAAAAGAAGGAGATTGATGGATTGAAGAGTGCACGGATGGATAGTTAGATCTAAGGAGACAAGGACATGATGGAAAAAAAAGAAGAAATGAACAGACTCTAAAGACATGGCACTTGTTCAACCCAATCTGTCCATCTCAGAACACTGCCAGATTGAGAGAGAGAGAGACGGATGGAGAGAGAAATTGACAGGGAGAAAGGAAGAGAAAGAGAGAGATTGAAAGATGAGAACGAGATAGAGGGAGAGAGAGAGTGATGGATTGGTAGAAAGAGATTGATAGAAAGAGGGAGAAAGAGAGATAGATTGAGAGAAAGAGATAGATTAAGAGAAAGAGTGAGATTGAGAGAAAGAGATAGATTGAGAGAAATATTGAGGGAAAGAGATATTAAGAGAAAGAGTGAGATTGAGAAAAAGAGAGTGACTGAGAGAAAGGGAGAGATATAAGAGAAAGAGAGAGATTGAGAGAAAGAGAGAGATTAAGAGAAAGATTGAAACCGAGAGATTAACAGAAAGAGTGAGACTAAGAGAAAGAGATAGATTAAGAAAGAGAGTGAGATTGAGAGAAAGAGATAGATGGAGAGAAAACTGAGAGAAAGAGTGAAATTGAGAGAAAGAGAGAGATTAAGAGAAAGAGTTAGATTGAGAGAGAGATTGAGAGAAAGAGAGAGATTGAGAGAAAGAGTGAAATTGAGAGAGAGAGAGATTAAGAGAAAGAGTGAGATTGAGAAAAAGAGAGACATTAAGAGAAAGATTGAAAGAGAGATTAAGAGAAAGAGTGAGACTAAGAAAAAGAGATAGATTAAGAAAGAGAGTGAGATTGAGAGAAAGAGATAGATGGAGAGAAAACTGTGAGAAAGAGTGAAATGGAGAGAAAGAGAGAGATTAAGAGAAAGGGGAGAGAAAGATACAGAGACTGGAGAAAGGAAGAGATTGAGAGAAAGAGAGATTAAGAGAAAGAGAGATTAAGAGAAAGAGAGAGATTAAGAGAAAGACATAGATTAAGAGAAAGAGTGAGATTGAGAGAAAGAGAGAGATTGAAATTGAGAGAAATAGATAGATTAAGAGAAAGAGAGATTAAGAGAAAGAGTGAGATTGAGAGAAAGAGAGAGATTAAGAGAAAGAGTTAGATTGAGGGAAAGAGTGAGATTAAGAGAAAGAGATAGATTAAGAGAAAGAGATAGATTAAGAGAAAGAGTGAGATTGAGAGAAAGAGAGAGATTGAAATTGAGAGAAATAGAGAGATTAAGAGAAAGAGTGAGATTGAGAGAAAGAGATAGATTGAGAGAAAACTGAGAGAAAGAGTGAAATTGAGAAAAAGAGAGAGATTAAGAGAAAGAGTGAGATTGAGAGAAAGGGATAGATTGAGAGAAAGAAAGTTTGAGAGAAAGGGGAGAGAAAGATACAGAGATTGGAGAAAGGAAGAGATTGAGAGAAAGAGTGAGATTAAGAGAAAGAGTTAGATTGAGAGAGAGAGAGATTAAGAGAAAGAGTGAGATTGAGAAAAAGAGAGACATTAAGAGAAAGATTGAAAGAGAGATTAAGAGAAAGAGTGAGACTAAGAAAAAGAGATAGATTAAGAAAGAGAGTGAGATTGAGAGAAAGAGATAGATTGAGAGAAAACTGAGAGAAAGGAAGAGATTGAGAGAAATAGAGATTAAGAGAAAGAGAGATTAAGAGAAAGAGAGATTAAGAGAAAGAGTGAGATTGAGAGAAAGAGAGAGAGATTAAGAGAAAGACATAGATTAAGAGAAAGAGTGAGATTGAGAGAAAGAGAGAGATTAAGAGAAAGACATAGATTAAGAGAAAGAGTGAGATTGAGAGAAAGAGAGAGATTAAGAGAAAGAGATAGATTAAGAGAAAGAGTGAGATTGAGAGAAAGAGAGAGATTGAAATTGAGAGAAATAGATAGATTAAGAGAAAGAGAGATTAAGAGAAAGAGTGAGATTGAGAGAAAGAGAGAGATTAAGAGTTAGATTGAGGGAAAGAGTGAGATTAAGAGAAAGAGATAGATTAAGAGAAAGAGTGAGATTGAGAGAAAGAGAGAGATTGAAATTGAGAGAAATAGAGAGATTAAGAGAAAGAGTGAGATTGAGAGAAAGAGATAGATTGAGAGAAAACTGAGAGAAAGAGTGAAATTGAGAAAAAGAGAGAGATTAAGAGAAAGAGTGAGATTGAGGGAAAGAGTGAGATTAAGAGAAAGAGATAGATTAAGAGAAAGAGTGAGATTGAGAGAAAGAGAGAGATTGAAATTGAGAGAAATAGAGAGATTAAGAGAAAGAGTGAGATTGAGAGAAAGTGATAGATTGAGAGAAAACTGAGAGAAAGAGTGAAATTGAGAAAAAGAGAGAGATTAAGAGAAAGAGTGAGATTGAGAGAAAGAAAGTTTGAGAGAAAGGGGAGAGAAAGATACAGAGATTGGAGAAAGGAAGAGATTGAGAGAAAGAGTGAGATTAAGAGAAAGAGTTAGATTGAGAGAGAGAGAGAGAAAGAGATTGAGAGAAAGAGAGAGATTGAGGGAAAGAGTGAGATTAAGAGAAAGCGTGAGATTGAGAGAAAGAGGTAGATTAAGAGAGAGATTGAGAGAAAGAGTGAGATTAAGAGAAAGAGAGAGATTGAGAGAAAGAGGGATTAAGAGAAAGAGTGAAATTAAGAGAAAGAATGAGATTAAGAGAAAGAGTGAGATTAAGAGAAAGAGAGACCTGAAAATACATTGGAAAAAAAAACATTTCTCACGCTGGTCTTTAAATACTTTAAATGCACCCAAATTGAAGCATTGAATAAGAAGATTCAAAAATGCTCTCAGCAGCCTCCATGACCCACGGTACTTAACCCTTAAAATGAACACTTAACCTGAAGAATTCCATTTCAGGCCATGCCACAGCAAAAGCAAATCAACACAACAATTACTGAGAGTATAGCTAAAAAATAATTAAAATAAAAACACTGAAGCGGTCGAGGTGAATATGACTTCATAAAGCTTACATGGAAAGAGCTGCTGTGAAATTGTAAAATCCAATGTGCCTTTTATCAAAAAAACTCTTTCTATGATTGAGTGTCATAACCCATGTATAAAGCAGGTCAGAATTCAGCTAGAAGAGCTTGTGAAAGTCAAGGAGGCTACAAACATGTAATACATCAGACAAACAAGCACAGGAGCAGCAGCAGAAGTTGGAGTTACAATAAAACTACTTTGGAGTAGTAAAAATACTGTCTATAGAGAGAGAGGTTCGGAGTGGTATAACAACTGAAAATAGAAAAGGGACAATGAAGTTGAGGTCCTAAAAGCTAACATTCATTCAACAAAGTATGAGAAGGTGTCCTCAAATAGACCTCATCAGTGCATGCAAAAAAATCCATGCCTTTTCCTGGTTTTGATTCGGACCAGAATGGGATTTTCAACTAGGGGGAGCTCACTTGAGATTTAAAAACTGCATAACATAGTCGAATAGTTTTTATGAAAGGCAGTTACTTTAAAGCAGCGTTTAAAAATGAGGGGCCATACACAGAAATTCTTTTTAGTGACCACAAAGTTGTGGTCTGGTGGATAAGGAGATTGATCAGAAGGTCACTGGTTCGATCCCCAGATCCACTGAGTTGAAGTTGGTGTGAGAGATGAATCCATCTTCAACAACACAGCTGTGGAGCCCTCAGAAGGCACCAGTTCCCCGACTGCTCCCCGGGTGCCACAGCCATGGCCCCCACTGCACCGGGTGTGTGTTCACGGTGTGTTTGTTCACTGCTGTGTGTGAACACTGGGATGGGTTACATGAAGAGCACAAATTCGGGGTATGTGTCACTCTATATCTGGCCAACAGATCACTGTCACTTCACTTTAAGAAATAAAGGCTACCTGGGTCTAACTTTTAAAATTGTATTTAAGCGGATCAGACTATCATAGCTGCAGCTGCATCCTCTTTCCATTGCGGCAGTCACATGACACCCCTGCAGTCGAATAGGATCATTTAATGTTTCCATCTCTCTTTTGGATTGGCTCTTTAGTTTTTACACTTTGATTGTATTTGAGGTAGCTGGCTGACAGACTGTGGTTAAAAATGGCTTTAAAAGTCAACATTTTTACTTGCTGATCTGCAAACACCCAATCTAATGCTACCTACGTGAACATACTTTTTATGTGACAATTTAGACTTTTTATCTCAAACTTTTGACTTCCTAAGTCAAAATGTAAACTTTTTATTAAAAAAAAAAACGGTAATTTTAAAGCAATTATATTTTTTTACCTGGTGCAAATGGGTCTCCATATGAAATAGTAAAACAAATAATAACCAAATTCCAAATTGTACTAACCCCCCCCACCAGCCAAATCCCAAATTAAAAATGCGCATCTACAAAAATGGCATAATATTCTGAGGAAATCTTTACAGAAATGTAGCTTGACAGCACACACAAATCATGTTTACAGCTTTTCACAACAGTTCTCACAACTCACAAGAACTTTGTCATTTTAAACATCAGAGTAGTGCTTTTGTTCTTTCCTTTCAAATCTAACCACAATCACTCAACTGTCTGGGGGCCTCTGGATAGACAGTTCCAAATATAATGAATACGTCTCTGTTTGACACAGAAAGCACAACCTCATCCACATCTGCCTTTTACACTCCTTAAGAGAAACACACACATGCTCACTCTCTTTCCACTTAGCACAAAAATATCAAGCATGCAACGAGTCACGAACACACACACACATGCGCGCACGCACGCACGCACACACACACACGCGCACACACACACACTCTGGAGAGGCTCTCTGCTCTCCGGAGAGGAAAGTGATTAAAAGATTTCTGCCTGTTTTTCCTTTCACGGATCCTCAAAAGCACCGAGCAAAACATGACAGGCCTGAACACAAACACACGCATGCACGCACGCACGCACGGCGGGGTGTGTGGCGCCTGCGTGATGTCAGACCTTAGTCATTATCAGGCTGCTGCCGCTGTCTGTGCCGTTTTATTTAGGTTTTCAACCCCCGTCTTACTTTTAATGATGCTGAGAAGAAAGAAAAGGAGAGGAAATGAAATGAAAATCGAAGAGAGAATGAAGAATGCAAGAATAGATGAAAGAATTAAAATCAAACGTTTGTTGGACGGAGACTGAAATAAACAGTGCTTGTGAGGGGACGGTGTGATGAAAAAAACATTTGCAGCAGTTTGTCAATCCTGACTGTTCACTCGACAAAAGCTTGGAATATTTAAGATGTTTTCTTGTTTGTGATTATGGCCTTAAAGGGGGCTGTCAGATCATGCGCTGTCAAGGCTGCTACACATCAATCTGAACTAATATTCGCACAAATCTTTGAGTGGCTTCTCTGCAGAGTGCATTTGTAAGGTACTGTTTAACGTTGCTGCAGTGATGCTTCTGCCCATTGGATGGCATTCATGAGTAGTGATGTGTCATTCATGAAAAGAACGAATCTGACTCATTAGTAATAAAATCTTTTCACAGAGTGAATCCTTCTCTTTGGAGGGTGCAGAATACACTGATAATATTCAGAAGATATCAGTAAGCATATTTATTCAGTCAGATTAGTGCATTTTGTTCTAATTTTGGGTCTTTACATAGCGTCTTGCAATTAGATATTGTTTTGCAATTAGGCCAGTTATGGTCTGGTGGATAAGGAGATCGTCATGTGATCGGAAAGTCACCGGTTCGATCCACAGATCCACCGAGTTGAAGTTGGTGTGAGCGATGAAACACTTGCTCTCCATCTTCAACAATCACAGCTGTGGAGCCCTCGAACAAGCACCAGTTTCCTGACTGCTCCCGAACGCAGCAGCCATGGCCACAAATTCTGGGTCTGGGTCACTCCATATCTGGCCAACTGGTCACTGTCACTTCCAGACTTTTTTTTACCTGATTTCAACAATACAAATTGTTCAAATGAACCATTTTTTTGAATGAACACAAGTCAAAAGAAGGAAGCACCAAGTTGAACGGAACTTCCCATCACTGCTCAGGGGACAGCAGGGACAGTTATCATTTTTTAAGGCCTTTTTGAACAACTCTTGATGGTCAGACAGCAGCTTTACAAGCTTCCTCAGCTATTCATCTCGATGTTCTTTGGTGCCGTTTTCTGTGGTGAGATCGGGATGAGAGTTTGTATCGAGCACCATCCAGCGGCTCTCTCATGTCCCATTCACGTCATCAAAACAGCAGCTTTCATTGGTTATTCTCTTGCAAAAAACCATCCGTTATGGCAGAGATGAACTCTTTATTTAGTGCACCATTCACTCGGACAGATGTGTGATGTGGCATGGACACTGTGCTTTCAGATCAAGGTATGTTCACACACGTAACTTCACACTGAATATTCAGATAAATGTTTAGCGGCATTGAACACTTTCTGTGTTGTATTCATGTTTGGTGAATAAAATCCAACTAAATTGAATTTGAGAATGTCAAACAGAAAAAGGTAAGAAATTGTTGTTAAACTGCGCATTCCCACTCATAGCTACTTATTCGCCTCAGCTCTGGTTCATTCAAGTAGTTTTGCTCTGCTCAACTGCCACAGTGAATGAGAAATGGGCCACGACTGGCCCAAGCCTCAGCCAAGTTAACATTCAAATTATTGCATGGCCCAAACCTTTTGTGCCGCTTTAAAAGTGATCACTTAAGTCAAGATTGGATCATATTTGTGTCATTTTTGTGTCTGAACTCTCATTGTGTGTTATACAAACCCAAGAAGTTTTCAGAGGGATTCAATAGAAAACCACCACTCCACTATATTCTTCTAGAGTTCTGGTTTCAGGAAGCAAACCAGCAGGGAAAAAATACTTGCATTTTTTTTTATCAAATACTAAAAACAAACAACCAGATTAACCAGAGAATGAAAGGAGTAAATATAGGAACCCAAAAAACAAGAAAATGAAAAAATGGGGAAAAGAAAGGAAGCTTAGCAAGGACAAAGTGATCTTGAGATCAAGCTAAAAGATGGTTGTACTGCATCCATCCAGTGCATCATGTGACAAAAGCCTTTTCTGCGGCTGTTCCTCCATGGCTGCTCTCATCATCTGTAAAAGCTGCTCTCACCTCTGTCTCACCTCTGAGAGTGCACTCACACACTCGTCCGCTCTGACCTTGACTGAAGTATCCCTCACTCACTCACTAAAGAGGATGGGAACACTTTGCTGCTATGCGTCAATCTATCATACACATTTGACATATAAAATGGATCAATAACCCTGATCATTTCATATATAACCACATGTTCCACACCTGTTTAAATAAAATTCTTAGTTGAGAGAAATAAAGATGTTCCCAAATGTGCTGGAAGAGGTATCACTTCCATTGAATATTGTTTTTCTGTGCCATGGAAGACAATTGGTTTGAAAGAAATGCACTCTTTTTGTGAACAAAAAGAGTCAATGATGAAGGACAAGAGAAAACTGAGCAGCAAAGGACAACTGGCTGGTTAAATTATTTGGAAGGGAGAGGAATTGAAAAGTCTGGATTAAATAAGACTTATAAGGCAAAGGCAAGTTGAGAGGAAGAAAGATAGGAGATAAGGTAAAAAGGAAAAAAAGAAAGGCAAAGAGGGAATGCATAGGGCAAGAGGAAAGGTGAAAGGAAAGCGGGGGAGGAAGGGCAAGTGGAGAGGCAAAAGGCATGAGGAAAGGCAAAGTTCAAGAGGCAATGTGAAGGCCAAGGGGAAAGGAGCAAGTTAAAAGTCAGTGACCAGAGGGGAGGTGAAAGGTAGGAGGTCAGGTAAAAGGCAAGGATCAAGTTAAAAACCAGAAGCAAAAGGAAAGGTGAAAGGTAGAAGGTCAGGGTGGATATGGAAAAGGCACAAAGAAAGATTAAAATCCGATTAAATTCAAAGGGCAAGTGGTAAGGCAAAGTGCAAGAGAACAAACAAGAGGAAGAGTTTAGGGCAAAATAACAATAGAGTGAAACCATAGGGCAAGAAAAAAAGACAAATACCAATATAATAGGCAAAGAGCAAGAGAACAAGCTATAGGAAATGCAAAGAGCAAGAGGAAAGACAAAGAGGGAATGCAAAAGGCAAGAGATAAAGCAAAGGACAACAGAAAAGTCAAAGGGGATGTTGAGAGGTGAAGGGTAATAGCAAAGTTGAAGGGCAAGAGGGAAACATAAAGGCAAAGCACTAGAGGAAAGGTAAATGGCAAGAGAAAAAGTGAGGGGCAATAAGAAAGCTAAAGAACAAGATAAAAAACAAAGGGTCAGAACAAAGGCAAAGGACATAAGCAACAGGAAAGGCAAAAGACATAAGAACCAGCCAGAGGAAATACAAAGGGCATAAGAAAAAGCAAGAGGAAGGGCAAGGGCATGAAAAAAAAAACAGGAAAGGCAAAGGGCATAAGAAAAAGCTACAGGAAAGGCAAAGGGCATAAGAAAAAGCAACAGGAAAGGCAAAGGGTATAAGAAAAATAAAAAGGAAAGGCAAAGGGCATAAGAACAAGCAACAGAAAAGGCAAAAAGCGCAATAAAAAAGCAACCGGAAAGGCAAAGAGCACAAGAAAAAGCAACCGGAAAGGCAAAGGGCATAAGAAAAATAAACAGGAAAGGCAAAATGAGGAAGGGCAATGCATATTATGGGATGGAATGGGAAGCAAACAGAAGGGAATGACATGGAAGGACAGGATGTAAAGAATAGGAAAAGAACGGGCAAGAAATGAAAGGAGTCAAGCTGTGAAAACCAAATAAGGAAATCTAGCTGAAAAGATTCCTGTTCCTCTTTCAAGCTCAAGTGTTGCTGGACCAAACTCAAGTCCACTTTTCCAAAGTGTCACAATCTCTCTTTTCGACAGCATCAATACTCTCACTCCTGTCAGAACCTGAGAATGAGCCAAAATCATGCTTTAGACTGCTGGAGTCCATTCAAGAGGCTTATCTCCACATCCACACCACACGATGATCAGCAGACAGCACCATTAAACACAATTCAGTCTTAAAAGGGCTTAAACGTTGAACCATCTGCCCTTCTATACCTTAGTAAAGAACTATTCATATTACTTTACATATTACTGATAAATGGTGACCATATTCTCTAGATGCACTCACCTGCTGCCAAATGTGTTCCATTGTGTGTTTACTTGCATGAGAGGATTAAAAACTACTGCTGAAATGTTCCTTTTTGAGGTAAAATCTGTTTTGGTTCCTGCACAAGCTTCAGCACAGACCGCTGATAGGAATATGGGCTATAATTTTTCAGGTGGCTGACTACAATGGCTGTAATTAGCTCGTATTGTACTACAGCTTGTTGTCACCAGCAGCCCTTTACATTGAACTGCACAGATCATCAAAACAACATCAAACAATTAGCTTAATTATATTGAGAATGGTTTCTTACTGACAAAAATGTAATCGAATCATTTATACTCAAGTTTCCTGTTCTCTTGGCTAGTCGTTTAAATTCCATCCATTGAAACAAGCTAATCTAAGCTAGTCTCACATTCAAGCAGGGAATTCTCAAACAAACATCCTTTATTTAAAATATAATAAAATCATTATATCAGTCTAATGGAAAATGATCAGTGCATTGCTGCTTTTGACCACATAGAACTGGGATGTAATATTTGAGGAAATTTAATTTTATGTATTACTTATATAACTGTTTGCATGATCCTAATAAGGATTAACAATGCCATTGAAGACATAAGAGGTGTAATCATATTTGAGTCCTCTTTTCTTTGAAACATTAATAATATTAGATATATTTTAGCTTCTATACAAGCATAGCAATAATACGCTCGTATTAGTCTCGTGTTTACTTAAACTTGATCTCACTTGTGTAAGTGTTTTATCAAAACTGTAGAACCAGACCGAAGGGAAATAATCAGTTTACCCAACAAACAGCATGGCTCCTTTCTATCTCAGTTTTCACGAATCATGCAGATTACATCTATGTGCACTTCTGTACTGATTTGTTAAACAATCATTTTAGCTTTAACAAAAGCATTTTTGTTATTAAAAGAGCATGCGTCTTTGAGTGCTGTGCTGTTCAGAATAACCTGTTCAGGTAACCTGTTCCTGGATTCTTTATCCAGGTCTCTTGAGGACCTTATTTTAAGAGATGAGGGGACATAAAAAAACGCAAAGAGTCAATTCTTACAAAAACAAACAGCGCGTCTTTTCCACTCCATTTTATCCATTAATTGTCGATGCAAAGCAGCTCATGAATATTCATGGCCGAGTCTGAAAGCTGTTCTGTTTTTGCATTTAATGATGGAAACAGTTAGGCAACTTGTGTTTACAAGAAACCAGAGAGATTATATCGTGTGTTTAATAAAGAGCAATTAAAACAGCAAAATAGTCACAAGTCACTTTTTATAGAACACAAGTGAATGAGAACTTGCTTTCTGAATCCATGACATAATAAAAGTGCATCTGATCTGCACTGATTTACCTGAAATGGTAGGTGTACATTTGAATCAAGCAGTTGTAATGGAAGAAGAGTTTATGCTGACATACATCCACACGTGTGGACATGACACAGTGCGTTAATCCACCTTCAACTTCACCTTCTAAATGCTCTCCCCTCAACAGGATCAACAGAGGGTGTTTTTACTGGCATAAAAGAGTTCATCTGATAGCAGATTGTTGGACTTATAATAAACCTAACCAAATAAACCTAAAAGTGTAGCATTTGTGAAGACATCTTGGTACAAGTGTCTCTTGCTGCTTACTCTTTTTGAAAATCATTAAGCAGAAATCAGTAAACAGTCAGTTTATTAATCCAGGAAGAAGAAATTGTTTTGTGGGTATTGTAGTTTTATGATTATTATTCTGCCCTCACAGCAAAGGGACTGTATTACAAATTGGCATAGTTATGGAAAATTAAAAAAAAGAAATGACTATAGCTTTTATCCTCTGATTTTTTTTCTAACATTTCTTAATTGTGACACTGTAGTCTAAATAATAGAAAAATAAGCATTATTGACTCACCAAATTCACATTCAAGCAAAAACCTAAAGTAAACTGTTACACCAGTTACAATGAATTATAATAGCAAAACTGCTATGACAATGATTTAGGTAGAAGCTTAGACGAGCAGGTAAAATGAGTAACATTTAAGCATTTTAGCTTTTATCTCCATTAGCATTACAGAGTATTCTTAATGAAGCTCACTATTGTTCAAATACAAACCTCTACATAAAAGCTTAAGAAAGTATTAATAGATAGTGTTGAACTACAAAATAATAAATTGTACAGACAAAGCCTTAACAGGTATTAATTGGAGAGGATTTGTTTTTGTGTGCGCTAAATGGTGGATTGTGTCACACTAAAAGGGGTCCTACTGGAAACAAAAATGGCGAAACAATCAAACTTCACTTTACAAAACTAAACAAATCTGAAAGCTCTCTGACTAGCGCATGCATAACATCACTCTATTCTCTCAATTTGTGTCAAGGACTTGTGACAATAATTGAATTTTACTGCTGAAGAAAACTCGTAAGAAGCATGAAAATGAACCGCGGGTCCTCTGAGCTTCACCCAAGGTCACGTTCTCTCTCTCATTTGCCATTATAATCAATCCCGAGCGCAGCCTGTGCTCTGCAACACAACAGATCACTTCTAAAAAAATCACGTTTTGCTCTGATGCTCACCTACATTTTCATTAGCTGACAATTTTGGCATGTAATATTCATAGTGATGAAGAGGCTGTGAATTACAATCAATTTCCTGTTTCTCACAAGACCCAACAGAGCTCAAAATCAATGATCGTCCCTCTCACTTATTCGCCCGTATAAGAGCTTGCTATATACTGGTTTCCAATTACTCTCTCTGGTCGTCCGAGCTCGGGTACTGTGAGCAAGAAACCACAGGTCAGAGGAGCCACTCTCAAGGGCTCGGCGGCCATCTTTGACCTGGCTTCTCTTCAACGTGGAAGTAATTTAACCAAAGGAGAACAATGACTATAGCTTACAGTAATTATGTAGTGTTCTGAAGGTGAATTCCTTCCTGTTTTAAAAGCAGACAAACTGTTGGATTTGAAAAGTATGTTGCTTTTTTAGGACTATACACAGCCATTTAAAAAACTCCTTGAGGAATGAGAGATGGTAGGAGTGCATTTCAAAGACTAATTTCAACTAAAACACAAAACTGTTCACAGATTTTCTTTAGAATTCCTACATTGTAAATCGCATGTCAAGTGAGTGTTTTTCAAAATGTACTGATATGCAAATTGCTGCATTTATAGTGTGAATGAGGATCATTACGCATGCAAAATTATTCAAAGATTCCAGAAATTGTAAGAATAAAACAGTACAAGCTCATTTTAATTTTGCTTTTGCAATGTTTCAGACCTTGCTGACAGACTTGAGGAAAACACATCTGCATTTGTGTGGAAAATCTGGCATCATTCAGGTCAATTTGCATTTCATTTATATCTGAATGGTATTTTCAGGGTCTAAAAATCCTTACGCCATAAAAAAAACATTTAAATAGGAATCGTTTTTAATATCAGTAAACGGTAAACTATTTTTGCATCGGTTTGATTTCTTCTAAAAAAAATTTTTCAGCATCCGGGGATCATTGTTAGTTATTTCACTTTAACTATAATTAAATGAATTTTTTATTTCTCTTAACTGTGAGCTTACTGAAGCTCAAAACGGGAAGCTGAGGAAAAAATGTAAATTTTAGAAGAAAATGGAGGAAGCCACTTAGGGGCAGGGCTTAATTTGTGCCTTTGAGCTTTCTCCGGTACCTGGTAGATGGGGACCAGCACATATTTGATTGAATCCGGGATCTTCCTGTCATTCAAAATCTATCATTAAACTCTGTGTAATATCTAATTTTATCAGGGTTTTCTGCTTGTTTCATTTCTATTTAAAGTGACACTTGCTTGATTTTTTAGGCGTTTATCAGTGAATACATTTTAAAAATGGAAAAGGTGATCAACAGATGGATTTGTGCGTCACTCAGAAACAACAGTCTAGCAAAAATAGTTTAAGAGGCCGGCACAACGGTTATGTTTTTTAGACCTGTGTGTCAGCCAAACCCAAAACAGGCTAAAATAGTTTTTGGTGACAAGCAGCATTGTATGCAGCACAAGTGAGGGAGCAGCAGTGACAATGGCTGGACATGATTAGCACACAAGAAACGGAAGTTAAATCAGAGAGGGGGGGAGAAGGAAGTGAGGAGGAGGAGAGAACGACAGGTGTGGGGGGACTCATTCTGCAGGGGGGATATGGACTGAGTTCGACGGCAAAAAGGTGTTTTATCCCTGGCTTACCATAAACATAACTAGTTTGTGCTGTAATATATGTAAAAAAAATCTAATAAAATAAAAAAGTTTATCAATTTATATGTTTCCTGTTATGTTCACTTTCTTGCAGTTTTTCTGATGTGCTTTAGACAAGATTGATAAGCAGATAAAATATATGTGATGAACACACAAGCATGAATGATAGACTTGCGTTTTTAAAGATTTATACATAACATATCAGTTGTTTTAGATAAATAGCTTATGTAACAGACCATGGTTTAAGCTAGTTTTAAGGGCAGTTGTGGTCTAGTGAATAAGGAGATTGACTTGTGATCAGAAGGTCACCGGTTCGCTCTCCAGATCCACTGAGTTGAAGGTGGAGTGAGTGATGAAATCACAGCTGTGGTGCCCTCGAGCAACCACCAGTTTCCCGACAGTTTCCCATGGCTGCCCACTGCACCGGGTGTGTGTTCACGGTGTGTTTGTGCACTACAGTGTGTGTACACTGGGTTGGGTTACATGCAGAGCACAAATTCTGTGTATGGGTCACTACATATCTGGCCAACTGGTTACTTTTACTTCACTTATGCTGTAGGGAGACAATTCCTGATCCAGAACCTTTTCTCTACCTCTGAGCTTGCTGGAGCAGCACCCTCCCAGTTTTCCAGGAACTCCCTTGGACAAATAAAGCATTGAATAAGGGCACCAGATCTTCTAGATACACCTGCAAACAGTGCACAAGGATCTTGACTGGTAGGTTGTTCCAAACGTCTTTGAGAACTGACCACAGATCTTCAGTGAATGCAGGCTTTCTCAAATCCTTCTCCTTCTTCATTTGTACCAAGACACACTTGATGATGTTGAGATCAGGACTTTGTTGGAGGAATGCCATCACTTTCAATATTTGTTGTTCTTCTTTATGCTGAAGTATACTTCTTAAAGGCTTACGCTTAGGATTGTTGTCTTGCAGCAGAATACATTTGTGACCAATCATATACCTCCTTGATGCATGATAGATAACGGTGGCGTCAATGGCATGATGTCTTCATAGCTACCTGTTTATCGTGTTCAGTTGGAGTCAAAGAAATCTGAGGTTTAGAGTTCAGTTTGTCGTCTCCCAAGGTAGGGTTTCTAGCACCAAATGTAGGCATGAGCTAATTAACACCCATCTTGCAATAAGTGAGCTGCCCTGTGTTCTTGAAAGGAAATGGATCATCGAACCATCACCAAAATGTTTTATTGAAGAGAAGTCTTGTTTACATAGACCACCGAGCCGATCAAAATAGAAAATGGCTGAATGGCTCACAGCTTTTATACCATTTACACATCTCACATACTGCTTGTTTCTTCTTTCTAACATTTAAAATGTCCTTGTAAGGCTGTTTTCATGCATGTCCATTTGACAAATGCATATGAATACCAGGATGCAGTCTTGACAATTTGACTTGTTTTTCTGCCAAATGAGCGTGAGAGCATTTGATCTTAGAAATTTAACTCGCTGACCAGTATTAAATTTATCCTGACATTGATTATTTTGCACAGCAACAGCTCAAGGTCTGTGTTTGTTAATACCAGAATTAATAACAGAATGAAAGAGTGAATGAATTTCCTCATCAGTATCTGTCTGTATTTCTCAGCATTGAGAACACAATTAATCCTGATCAAATCTCCATTTGCAGAAATGCAGCCCCAAACATTCAAGCAACTTCCACCATGCTTCACTGTTGCCTACAGTCACTCATTATTGAACTGCTCTCCAGTCCTTTTTTCTACAGCCAAATATTTCCCTCATCAGTTCGGAGCACCTGCTGTCAATTTCCTGCACTCCACTTCTTTGGGTTTGTGCATGCTTGAGTCTCTTAGCCGTGTCCACGTCAGAGGTATGGCTTTAGGAATGCATGACATCTGAGGCTGAGATTATACAACTATCAACAAGGCTGTGTATACAGACAGAACGTAATTAAAAGTTGGCACTTTATTAATCCCTGGTGTATATTGTTTAAATCTTTTCTACTGGAGTGTCAATTTCAAGGAGAAAAAAATTTACCTGAAATTGATTTTTGTAATAAAAATAAAATAATAATAATGAATAAATAAATAATAAATGTAACACTTTTACTAAACCACTTCATAAGGAAAAAAACAGAGATGAGAATAAACAATATTATTTAAAAAAATGTAATACTCTCCATCTATTTTTGATCAAATTTGATTTGGTGTTAACACTTGCATCACTAATAGCCCTTTCTGTTCAGTCATTTGATTTTATTTGCAATTTGATTTGAGAAAATGTGCATTCATCAGAAAAAAGTTGGCAGCATTCACTTCAATTTGGCATCCATTCACATCACAAAAATATTAGGGGATTAAAAATGCAAATGTTTTATTTGGCAAATGTCCTGATAAAAAAAGATAACTGCATTAATGAGGAACAGTTTAGTTTAGCGGTTGGCTAGAAAAATGTTTCTTGTGTGGAAGAAAACTGGCAGCCATCAAACCAATCTGTCATTTAAACGAGTAGCAAAGGAAGGAACACTTTTGATTTTATTTCTGTTCGAAGACTGAAAATATCCAACACAGATACATGCATATAAACTGGCAAAAGATATTACTAAACACCTCTGCTTCATAACTTTGTTTCTGCATGATCAATTAGTTTAAAAACTTCTGTTATCAAGAAAATGAACATAAAAATGCAGTTGATTTATCAATGCAGTCCATACATTTTTTCAAAAAGTGGCTCAAAATTAACAGTCTCCTACACTTTAGGCAGAACTCCAGTTTTCCTCTCTTTTGTCTGTCTATTCATCATACTCTCGCTCTTTCGGATCAACAGGATTGCATGAATAATACATGACCTGTCAATCATCGCGGCACATTATACCCCTCCTGTCATCCTCCGTGCCTCGGTGACGCATCCATATTTACACAGACTTTTTTCACTGTTTGGTTCATTCCCTCACTTATCATCTGCAATCTGTCCGCCTCATCATCCAACACAAGCTCTCTCCCTCACACCTCTACGGTGTAGGAGGCTCGGGGTCAGAGTTAATAAATGAACGCCAATCCCTGCACTTTTTCCACATCTTTAAATTTTGGCTCATTAAAGTGAGAGAAGAAACACAAAAACCTTCAATAATGTGTTGTTTCTGAATTCTAGAGCTGCACCAAGAAGCGTTCAAATCGAATTGATTATTAAAAGAGAGAAACTTCATAATCGATCAGTTGTGTCTTGCAGTGCGGATAGCTAAAATTACTGTAGTTGAGCGTAGAGCACTCACTCTGGGACTCTCTCGCTGACAGACAGCACCTAGCAGAGTTCTGCAGCTCGTATAGAGGCCTGCATGAGCCACTGTTGAGCTCTTCTGTTTTCTTTAAAATGAGACAATGGCTAAGATTGTAAACAACTATCAGCTATTTTATATAAAACACACTTTTACTGGTCTACTAGATCTCGCATCCCAGCTGAGGAACTGCGGAGAACAGTAGAAAAGCAGCAGTCTGAGGTGAGACGCAGACACTGGTGCATTTTTATCTAAATTTTGTACAACTAGGCTTTGCGAAAATGTGCAGTATTATTGAATGTTTACCCGTTTCTCGCACTATTTAAGGTTTAAAATCAATTCACTGCCTGGCAAAAAAAACATGTAGTGTTTTTGTATAATTAAAAATTCTACAAGCAAAGTTTAGTTTAAAATTGGTCATCTTAACCATTCATACACTCATTGACATGTTAGGAAAAAACATTTTAGAGGTCTATTTTTCTTTCAACTTTTTCAAAAATTCTATTGTCTTGCAGAAAACCTAGTAAACAATGTTACCGTATTTTGGTTCCTTGGCCTTCAGTGCCAAAAGAAGTTATATTTGTAAAAAAATCATAACAATTATAAATTACACAAATAATGGATGTACAGGTGACTCCAGAAAGTCCTTTCCAGAGTTTTTTTTTATTCATACAATGTCAAAATCACTGTTGTCATCTGAATTAAAAAATAGAAGTGTAACAAAGCATGAAAGTTCATAATGAAACAGTTCTACAAAACAGTTTATCCAAAATTGTGGGAAAGGCTCCAGGTTGTGTTTAACAGAATGTACGGTACAGTCTGTTCCTGACAGGGTTTTGAAAATAAATAAAGTTGTCTATAAACATTGACAAAATTACATACAAATGAAACACAGAAATATTTCCCAAAAGCAGTTAATTCTTCTGTGTTACTGCAAACCCCTATCAGTTTAAGGCCAACAAAGTACTCAACAAACTCTTTACTTCCTGTCTCAAAGATTGAGTCACTATTCACACACCTGCAGGTAACCTGAGACCCTCCTCTAATACTCCTCTACTGCTCCTCTAACGCTCCTCTACAGCTCCTCTAACATTCCTCTAACGCTCCTCTACTGCTCCTCTAACGCTCCTCTAACACTTCCCTAACGCTCCTCTAATGCTTCTCTAACGCTCCTCTAACGCTCCTCTAACACTCCTCTACTGCTCCTCTAACGCTCCTCTAACGCTTTCCTAACGCTCCTCTAATGCTCCTCTAACGCTCCTCTAACGCTCCCTTAACGCTCCTCTAACGCTTCCCTAACGCTCCTCTAACGCTCCTATAACGCTTCTCTAACGCTCCTCTAACGCTTCTATAACGCTCCTCTAACGCTCCTCTAACGCTTCTCTAACGCTTCTCTAACGCTCCTCTAACGCTCCTCTAACGCTTCTCTAACAGTCCTCTAACACTTCTCTAACAGTCCTCTAACGCTCCTCCAACGCTCCTCTAACGCTTCCCTAACGCTCCTCTAATGCTCCTCAAACGCTCCTCTAACGCTTCTCTAACGCTCCTCTAACGCTCCTCTAACGCTTCCCTAACGCTCCTCTAATGCTCCTCTAACGCTCCTCTAACGCTCCTCTAATGCTCCTCTAACGCTCCTCTAATGCTTCTCTAACGCTCCTTTAACGCTCCTCTAACGCTTCTATAACGCTCCTCTAACGCTCCTCTAACGCTTCTCTAACGCTTCTCTAACGCTCCTCTAACGCTCCTCTAACGCTTCTCTAACAGTCCTCTAACACTTCTCTAACAGTCCTCTAACGCTCCTCCAACGCTCCTCTAACGCTTCCCTAACGCTCCTCTAATGCTCCTCAAACGCTCCTCTAACGCTTCTCTAACGCTTCTCTAACGCTCCTCTAACGCTTCCCTAACGCTCCTCTAATGCTCCTCTAACGCTCCTCTAATGCTTCTCTAACGCTCCTTTAACGCTCCTCTAACGCTCCTCTAACGCTTCTCTAACGCTCCTCTAACGCTTCTCTAACGCTCCTCTAACGCTTCCCTAACGCTCCTCTAATGCTCCTCTAACGCTCCTCTAACGCTCCTCTAATGCTTCTCTAACGCTCCTCTAACGCTCCTCTAACGCTCCTCTAACGCTTCTCTAACGCTCCTCTAACGCTTCTCTAACGCTCCTCTAACGCTCCTCTAACGCTTCTCTAACGCTCCTCTAACGCTTCTCTAACGCTCCTCTAACGCTTCCCTAACGCTCCTCTAACGCTCCTCTAACGCTCCTCTAACGCTCCTCTAACGCTTCTCTAACGCTTCTCTAACGCTCCTCTAACGCTTCTCTAACGCTTCTCTAACGCTCCTCTAACGCTCCTCTAACGCTCCTCTAATGCTCCTCTAATGCTCCTCTAACGCTTCTCTAACGCTTCTCTAACGCTCCTCTAACGCTTCTCTAACACTTCTCTAACGCTTCCCTAACGCTCCTCTAATGCTCCTCTAACGCTCCTCTAATGCTCCTCTAATGCTCCTCTAACGCTTCTCTAACGCTTCTCTAACGCTCCTCTAACGCTTCTCTAACGCTCCTCTAACGCTTCCCTAACGCTCCTCTAACGCTCCTCTAACGCTCCTCTAACGCTCCTCTAACGCTCCTCTAACGCTCCTCTAACGCTCCTCTAACGCTCCTCTAACGCTCCTCTAACGCTTCTCTAACGCTCCTCTAATGCGTCCCTAACGCTCCTCTAATGCTCCTCTAACGCTCCTCTAATGCTCCTCTAACGCTCCTCTAACGCTTCTCTAATGCTCCTTTAACGCTCCTCTAACGCTCCTCTAACGCTTCTCTAACGCTCCTCTAACGCTCCTCTAACGCTCCTCTAACGCTCCTCTAACGCTCCTCTAACGCTTCTCTACAGCTCCTCTAACGCTACTCTAACGCTTCTCTAACGCTCCTCTAACGCTTCTCTACAGCTCCTCTAACGCTTCTCTAACGCTCCTCTAACGCTCCTCTAACGCTCCTCTAACGCTCCTCTAACGCTTCCCTAACGCTCCTCTAACGCTCCTCTAACGCTCTTCTAACGCTCCTCTAACACTTCTCTAACGCTTCCCTAACGCTCCTCTAATGCTCCTCTAACGCTCCTCTAGCTAACGCTCCTCTAATGCTCCTCTAATGCTCCTCTAACGCTTCTCTAACGCTTCTCTAACGCTTCTCTAACGCTCCTCTAACGCTTCTCTAACACTCCTCTAACGCTTCCATAACGCTCCTCTAACGCTCCTCTAATGCTCCTCTAGCTAACGCTCCTCTGATGCTCCTCTAGCTAACGCTCCTCTGATGCTCCTCTAATGCTCCTCTAGCTAACGCTCCTCTAATGCTCCTCTAGCTAACGCTCCTCTAATGCTCCTCTAACGCTCCTCTAATGCTCCTCTAACGCTCCTCTAACGCTCCTCTAACGCTCCTCTAACGCTTCTCTAATGCTCCTTTAACGCTCCTCTAACGCTCCTCTAACGCTTCTCTAACGCTTCTCTAACGCTCCTCTAACGCTCCTCTAACGCTTCTCTACAGCTCCTCTAACGCTCCTCTAACGCTTCTCTAACGCTCCTCTAACGCTTCTCTACAGCTCCTCTAACGCTTCTCTAACGCTTCTCTAACGCTTCTCTAACGCTCCTCTAACGCTCCTCTAACGCTCCTCTAACGCTTCTCTAATGCTCTTTTAACGCTCCTCTAACGCTCCTCTAACGCTCCTCTAACGCTTCTCTAACGCTCCTCTAACGCTCCTCTAACGCTTCTCTACAGCTCCTCTAACGCTCCTCTAACGCTTCTCTAACGCTCCTCTAACGCTTCTCTACAGCTCCTCTAACGCTTCTCTAACGCTTCTCTAACGCTCCTCTAACGCTCCTCTAACGCTCCTCTACGCTTCTCTAATGCTCTTTTAACGCTCCTCTAACGCTCCTCTAACGCTTCTCTAACGCTCCTCTAACGCTCCTCTAACGCTCCTCTAACGCTTCTCTAACGCTCCTCTAACGCTTCTCTACAGCTCCTCTAACGCTTCTCTAACGCTTCTCTAACGCTCCTCTAACGCTCCTCTAACGCTCCTCTAACGCTCTGGTACTGGTTCATTCAGACGCTCAGCTCCAGCATCAAAGAGTGTAGGTTGCAGTTCTGATCTGCGAGCTTTAGTTTTATTTGAGCATTTTATGGTTTTAATGTGTACATTAAAATTGACATCACAAAAAGTAATTTATAGCACTTTTTTTGCAGCCGCTTCAAAGTAGCTTTACAACAGCCAAAGTAAATTAATATAGCTTTTGTATGTATTTATTCTGGACAGGTTTCATTCAGGTCGCCAAGTCACTGCTTGGTTTTCCTAGCATTGAGTGTCTTTTGTGCATTTTTTTCTTTTTCTTTTTTTTTTAGAAAATGGCTGCTGAAGTCTGAAAAAAAGAAGTAACACTTTTCCAAAGACAGCTTATTGTTCGACAAATAAAATTGTTTCATTGTCAGATATTTATAGATGACCTGGTGTCCATAGAAAGTTATAAAATGTATGTTTTAATATTTGTTATTATTATATTCTGCAAGTGTTAAAAAGAAGCAAGTCTTAGGAATCTGTTATAAAGTTAAAGGAGCTTTATATCATTCAAACTCAACTTTTTAAATCTTTTACTATGTTGTGTGTTTTCAAATCAGAGAGGTGGCTGAAGTTGTTCATTCATGTTTTTGTAATCCTATCATAATTTTTGAGGAGCTCAAAACATCTTGAGGAAATTAACTGTGTCATTGTTTTCCTCCCCCCCACCAACCAATCAGATAAACTTAAATTGCAACTCCGAGTGCTATATACGTTTAAATTTCAAATACTAGGAAAGCATTATTACATAAAATGTCAATGTGTCCATTAGCAGAGAATTTACAAACACGACCTGAAAGACATTATTTATTGAAATAAGACTTGAAATCCTACAACATTTACAAATTTTTTATTCAGGTGGCGTTATAAATAGTGTTGCGTATGAGCCAGTAGGGGACGCTATTGACTGAATTTGCCTTGTTTTTGTGGAAAGCGTTACACCAAATGGCGCACCATACAGCTAAGCGGTAACCTCCTGCTTTCTCTCTTAACACATAACAGGAAGTGACTGAACTGCAGTTCTTCAACCAGCCACTTGAGGCTGACTTCAGAAGGGAGCAGGTTCTCATTCACTCCAATGTTAAAATTGGACTTAGGAGCTGAAAAAACATTTGTATACCCCTGGCTTCATAATTTTTTTTATTCAGATCGTTAGTTCTGACCTTCATGAACACTCTGATCAGGGTGAATTATTTTTACATTTGTTTGTTTAATATATTAAGATTTACAGTTGTAAGGGTATGATTTCCTGAGTGGCAGAGAGAGAGAGAGAGAGAGAGAGAGAGAGAGAGAGAGATAGAGAGAGAGATGAGAGAGAGAGAGAGAGAGAGACTGAGAGAGAGAGAAGAGAGAGAGGAGCTGAGAGAGAGAGAAAGAGAGACTGAGAGAGAGAGAGAGGAGACAGTGTCTCAGAGCATTTGATCCTCCTGTACCTTCTTCAGAAACCTACGGGTGACGTCACGAACACTACAAGCATGTTTTTACAGTCAATGATTACAGATTGCTAATATGTTAAATTGCCATGCGGAGAAATACAGCACTTGTCTCTCGCGCGTTCTTCTCTCTCTGGAAAGTGAGAAACCAGTGGCTGTGTTGCAAATAATGTTGATAATTCTATTTGTGGTGACAGACTAAACCAGTCACCATCTGTCAATTGTATCGCTGAGAATGTCAGTCTTTGTTGCGATGCAAAATACAGTATTTTCCAATGAACAAAAGTGGATGAAATTGAATGAGGGATTGACAGTGGGCTTCGTATATACTCTAAATATCTTCTACGCTCAAGTTCGTAGCTTTGCTAGAGAAAAACCCTACTCAACCAAACCACTCCTCAACCTGTTAATTAATCTTAACATTGCAGAAAATGAAAAATTATGTGACCTTGAGTACAATACCTATACCTATACCTAGACCTATACAACCTTGAGTGAAAGGGTTGCTAAATTAGTGAAATTAATGAAAAGCTGAGTAAACTTATGTATGACCTTGAATAAAATTCAATAAAATCAATAGAATATTGTCCTTAAGCAGTGCTGCCTCTCACTAACGCATGTTCTTAAAAAATAAAAAACAAATATAAGCATGAATGGTGTGGGAATGTGACCCTGCCAATGTGAGCTAGAGCTGTCTGTTCTTCAGCCTCCTGCACGTTTTAGCTGCAACCTTAATGAAACAGATGTGATCAGGGTAAAGAAGGGATTCCTTTCTATTGAAAAATGGAGGTCTGTGAATGATGAAGCTCAGTGTACAGGGCTGTGGGCCTCCAGAAAGTGATTTTGAGCCTCCTGGGGTAAAGAACGAATGAACGAATCAGGAACTTCAGACCAACCTGCATACTTTGACTCAAAAGATTTGATTCGTTAAAATGAATCATCCGTCCTTGGTTCACGCTTGTGCTGTAGCAAAAATCTTATTGAGTCATCTCATAGGGATTGATCTTAAATTAACCAAATTGCGCCTTAATTAGCAAATTAGTTTCAAATGCCAGTAACCAGGGGACGTCTCCATTTACAGTAGCCTAAGCTATGCGATTCGTAACTGCTTATTTTAGGAAACCCAGATTGAGCATCCCTTATTCATTTACTGGGATATGTGTGCATTTAAATGTTAAATATGCTCTATGCAAAATGTGAAAGCCAAATGTTGAAGTTAGAAATCCCCCAAAATATTTGATAGCACTTTTTATTCACATTGGTATGAAAACAGTGCAGAAGAAACCCTTTAAAAACCACGACACCTCATCATCAATATTCTGGAGTGTGGTCCTCTTAAAATAGTTGAAATTTCAAGATAAACGTTTAATTCGCTACTTTTTAAGAATACAATTATGTGTTTTGGAGCGTGGCCTCTTAATATAGATTAATTTACAGAATAAAAGTATAATTTGTAACATTTTAACAGTGATGCATGCTTGAGTGTGCTCTATTAATATTTCAAAATAAAATTTTAATTTGGTACATTTTTACAATATAATTGGTGCGTCTTGTTGGGTGGTCTCTCGATATACTTGAAATTTCAGAATAAATGCTTAAATTTGTCCAATTGAAAATGCTTACATTTGCTGTATATTTTAAGTATGTATCAGAATTTATAACGTTCAGATGACTGAAGAAAAAATTGGCTAAATATCGAATAATTTAATTGTTTAATTTAAAAAAACTTTATTATTCTAAGAGATGGGTGTGGGTGGCAACCCCTGATAGGGGGCCCCTAAAAGTTGTGGGGCCAAGGCAGTCAACAGATACACATAAAAGAAAGTCTGCCCCTGATAACTTCACGAAATAAACACTGTAAACTGTCATAGCTAGTAAAGTAGATTTTAAAGGTGCAGCATGTAATCTAGTGGCTGAAGTGGGTACTGCAATCTAATTTAAAAAAAAGTGAAAGCTCATTTCTTCTTTGTTTTATTAAATCTATCTAAATTTGATCTTTAAAGATGAAGCTGCAACCAGTGCTGGGGTACACAAGAAAAACTAATAAATAAAGTGATTCAGGCAATATACATGTACGTATAGAACTGTAGTTTGCAAAACATGTACAAAGAAAAAGAGAAAATACTGTATAAATGAACCTTTTCGTGAACAGAATCAACCTTTTTTAAGATTCACAGGGTTTGATCTCTATTTCTTTTAAACCACCTGTTGCATTCTGGGAGAGCCTGCTGAACAAACAGGTGCCAGCAGGAACTTGTTGATGGTGTAGTACTAGAGCTCAGGCTCAGAGCTCAAATATGCACAGGTTCAAAGTCAAGACAAATATTCTTATTTCTATGCAATACAAAAACACAAGTTATATTTGTAAATGTATTCTAAAATTACAGAAATTTGAAAATGTCTATTTTCAAATTGCAAACTTAAAGGAAAACGGTTTATTATTTTACATTTTTTTAAAATGATCAAATAACAGAATTATTTAAATTGGCAGATTTCTTTCCAGAACTTGTGAAATCTGGCAACCACAAGACTGGCAAGTAACCGACTTGTGATCGGAGGAGAGAAAACGAGCTGTGTAAACCGAAACACTATTTCTGTGCTGACACTTTTTATATTCTTTTTTGACTGCTTCTCTCAGAGCTGTCAGTGTTTGAACTAGAAATTACTCCTTGGCACAAGAAAGCTATTTTGTGCTCCCTGTAATTTGGTGAGGTGAAGCCTTGATGAGATTAAGAGCTGGATGCACACAAACTTTTTTCAGTTAAATAAAGAGAAACCTGAAGTCATTGCTTTTGGGAACAAAGCAGAGATTTTCAAGATGAACAGATAAAAATCAGGGGTGAACCTCGGTGTGATTCTGAATTCCGATCTGAGCTTCATAAGAGCAATAACTAAATCTGCTTATTATCATCTCAGAAAGAATACAAGGATCAGAAACTTTGTCTCCAGTCAGGATCTAGAGAAAGTAGTCCATGCTTTTATCCCCAGCAGGCTGAACTATTGTATTGGTCTCTTAACTGGTCTCCCCAAAAAAGACCACTAGGTCTAGTCCTTGTGCAGAATGTGGCTGCACGGACCCTGACCAGGCTAGAAAGTCGGAGCACATACAGAATAGACATAATGACATTCAGAATAGATTTTCACAAGTTTGCTTATACTTTAAAAAAGTAATTTGAAAAAGCGATTGGAGAACCAAGCTGTCTGAGTGAGGAGTCCAAGACCAGGAAGCAAACTGGCTCTGGAGAACACCCCAAAGTGGCGAAGGAGGGATGTCTGGCACAACCTTGATGTTGTCCCTTAGTTACGTCTTTCATACTGGATATGTAATATGTAGGTGGGACCATATGATTATAGGTCCAGTATCAGCCAAGCGCCTCCTTAACGTATGTTAATAGAATGATTAATCTCATTTAAAGTGCTGCTGCAAACCTGAAAGTCACTAACAGCTCAGCACCAAAATACATAACCGATCCACTGATGGTTTACCAATCAAACAGAGCTCTTTTATCATCAGGTTCAAATCAGTTAGAACTACCACGAGTTCACGCCAACTGGGAGAGTCTGCTTTCAGTTACTATGCTGCCCGGAGCTGGAACCAGCTTCCAGAAGGGATAAGAGGAGCTAAATCCAGACTAAAAACTCATCTATTTAAATGTATGTTTAATAACTGAGCACTGCCGTTCAAACAGCACTGTGCTTTGAACTTCTAATTCTCTTTTTTCTATTCATTTTAATGCTTTCTTAATGTCTTAAACGTTGTTGTTTTTTTATCTTGGATCTGTGTTATTGTCTGTTCTATCTCGAATCTGTTTTATTCTTCTGTAAACACAATATACAATAAAATTGCCTTGTCTAATATTAACATGTAATTAAATATTTATATAATGCTACAGATTATGAAAATAAGAATTATCATAATAAAGAAGTATTATTATCTACTGTTAAATTAATAATTATGTGTGTGTGGTGTGGGGGGGTGTGTTGCCATTCAATTCAAAAAAGATAAAAAGGAAAATTGTACTTTCTTTCATGCAACACATCTATTTTCACAAACTTTGCTCCTCATGGCTTGTTTTAAGCTACAAGCTTGTCTCTTGAAAAATGGGTGGAACAAAACCAACCCTGTTTAGCATCCCAGGAAAGATTTAAATAAGACTTAAATAAAAAGTGGATTACAGCACATAAAAGTAGGGTCAGATGGAATTCGCAGAGCTCAGCAGATAATGCCTTTAAATCATTTGCAGATTGTAGTGCCAAAGAATTAGTTTTAATATAAGATGTTAATGGGAAAAAGTATATAATATAATTAACCCTTTAACTGCCCACTAAACATATCTTGAGGCGCCTTTTTGTTTACAGATTCTAAAGCAAAAAAAAAAAATATTCTGTCAAATGATTTTCTTTTCATTTCTGTCAAATGAAAAGCTGAAACTTTTTAAGTGATGCCTCAATGCGTAAAGATTCAAAGTAAAACTTTTTTATAATAATCTTTCAAGATACATTTGTATTACAATTCGTTTTTGATGACTTTTTCTGTGCATGTTACTTTTTGTAGTAGCATTTGTTAGTTATTGACTATGAAATTATGGGAAGTTGAATAATAATTACATTAGTGATATTAGGAACAAACTTACAAACAAATAACTTTAGAGTTGCCTTTTTCTTGGTGTATATAAAAAATATAAAAATATAATATAATATCTAAGATGTATTCTTAATCTTCTGTATAGCTCTTTGAACTGCTTTACAAAACTGTGTACAAAAATGTGCTCTACAAATAAAATTGCCTTGCCTTTCTTTGCTTTTGTTATTTTTTTTTAACACACTGCACCTTTAAACTAAGCAAATACATTTTTAATAAATAAAACTAAAATGATGTTGAACACGTATGCACCTTCTAAAATATCCTTTTAAATTAATTTAAAATTAAATTTCTTTTGAAACCCCCAAAATTAGAGAAAGATCTGAGCGCAGATGAGATGCCAGAGTGCTCCAAACCCTCACAGTTTCATGGAGGCAGAATTGTTGCTACCTGTATCAGTAGCCATGATTATCCTCCACCAAAACACCGCGTTTCGCTCCCGGTAGCAGCAGGTGCTGCTGGGGGAGGCTCCTCCGTAAACCCGTGGGAGGGACACCGGGGGGGATTGTAGTGGACACCCCGTGAATTCGCGGGGAATCACGCCGCGCAAACACGTGGGAGAGCCGCCACAAACAGCAAAAACGCCCTCGCAATCATAAAGCCCCCAAAATCCCCGAGAAGCACCGCGCCGCTTTGACCTTGCGTTTAAGTCGCGTGTCCTAGAGCTCCAAGGACGCACAACAAGTAGCCAGGATGCTTGAAACGTCTCATTACGCAACCGCCGCTTTTCACGGGACCCCGAATCAAAGTTATTGATCAAATCCATCCAATTCTGTCAGCAACAGCATCCTGGGAGCGCGCGACAATGTCACACTCATCCCAAAGTGACCCCCCGCGTGACAGGTGCCTGGGATGCCCATCATGCCCAGACCAAGGTGAGAGGACGAGGACAGGCTACTCCTCCAAGTTCAATGGAAGGAACGCGCTTACCTTTGCTGTACTCCTCCTCCCTGTTCAGATACATGGCTGCAGAATGATGAAGGGCTCCTGGATGGACAGATTGAGAGGGAGATGGAGGGATGGTGTGACGTGCCTGGAGTGCTCTTCGTTACTCCACCGAGGGGACACTCTCGCGGTTCCGTTACTGTTTATTGTGTGGTTGCTCGGCGGAGAGTCCTCCCAGAGATACGCGCGCTCGAGCAGGTTGTCTGCGCTCATCTACCCCTCTCTCTCTCTCTCCCTCTCATCTCTCTCTCTCCTCTCTCTCTTCCTCTCTCTCTTCTCCTCTCTCTCTCCTCTCTCTCTCTCTCTCTCTCTCTCTCTCTCTCTCTCTCTCTCTCTCTCTCTCTCTCTCTCTCTCTCTCTCTCTTCTCTCTCTCTCTCTCCTCTCTCTCTCTCTCTCTCCCTCTCCCTCTCTCTCTCTCTCTCCTCTCCCTCTCCCTCTCCCTCTCCCTCTCTCTCTCCCTCTCTCCCTCTCCTCTCTCTCTCGGTGACGTGCTTTGAGACATTGCCCCGCGGGTGGGGTGGGGTGCCTTTAGGGCAGATGATGCTCTGGTATTGCCATACAATCTGCCTTTGTAGGGTTAATATATAAAATGTGTATAAGGTTGTTGTTGTTTTTGTGTGTCTTTTGGTCTTCCTTTTTACTCTGTATTTGTATATAAAGAGGTTGCTGTTATATGAATGCCTTTTACATCAAACATTGGCGTATTTGAATTAAAGATTAAATTAAAGGATATTATTGATTTTTTGAAAATGATCTCTCATGTGGTGTTAAATATAGCATTTGGGTAGAATATAGAAATGCTCAGGTAAATTTTTAAATCTGAAAGTGCTTTGGTAATAAGTTATCGTCTTCAGATAGAAAGAGTTGATTCAGAGTCACGAATCGAGTCCTTCTGAAGCAAATCTTTTGGCTGGTACACTCTGACATAACACTCTATTCAAGCTGTTTGTGAGTTAACAGCTGTGTTGTTTTAAAAGAAAAAATGGATAGCTGTTATAATGGTCACTTTTAAAACCCTCAAATACTCTGTGCTCTAAACATCTAGAGCGATCACTTGTACCTGAGTACTTTTAAGCAAGTGCTAACTTTTACTTTGATACGTGAGGACATTTGTTGGCAAGTAACTTTACTTGTATTTGGGTAGACACGTACTTTTGCTTGCACTTGAGTACATTTTAGAAAAGTACAATTACTTGTACTTTTATTCATTTTAGGCGAGTTCTTTTGCTTGTACTTGAGTACCTTTTAGGCAAGTATCCATACTTGTACTTGAGTACATTTTAGAAAAGTGCTATTACTTGTGCTCATATACATTTTAGACAAGTACTTTGCTTGTACTTAAGTACATTTTTGGACAAGTAACTTTCTTGTACTTGAGTACATCTTTAGGCAAGTACCTTTACTTGTACTTGAGTACATCTTTAGGCAAGTAAAATAGACTGAAGGCAAATAAAGTATTTATTTTTAAGAAACAAACATTGTTTCACACCATAAATGGGCTAAACTTTTACATGATGTCCAATGAAGGGTATATTCTACAAATAAGTGATCTACAATCAACTTCTAACTTATCGCCTTAATCTTTATTTGAATAGTGTTCTCTAAAATGATTCTAATGATCTAATAAGTGCTATAACAAGGGCATGATATGGGACCTTTCAGCAACACTATCCAGTCCTCAGTTCTTTTAAGAGTTATCCCAATTCTTTTAAAAGTTAGTTCTTAATTCTCAATGAACTATTAAGGAATCAACAACAAATTTATACAAAACATTTCTTTTTGCAAAAACCATGGTGAATTAACACAAGTGAAACTTTTTCTATTTCCGGCGAGATGCATCAAAATAGCGCCACAGTGAACCCTCTTTTTTATACATTTTATTTGGAGATCACATAGAGCAGCGCTCTTCAAATCTTGTCCTGGAGGTTCGGAGTCCTACACATTTTTGGTTCAATCATCATCAAACACACCTGTTGCACTAATTCTGGTCCTCTCTGATTGTCTGAAGCTAAAGTAGTGCATACTAGAGCAGGGTTACAACTAAAATGTGAAGGGCTCCAAATCTCCAGGGCCGTATTTGAGGAACCCAATAAGATAACAATAAGTAGTTACAAACAAAGTAGGAATAAAAACAATAATCGCAAAGGTGTATGAGAGACGTGTACATGGCAAAAAAAATCAAAAACAAGTTTTTAAATAAAAAACAAAATAAATCACCATGACATTTAAGACAAACACTTAACCTCAGTGCACTCTCATGGAATCGAGTCTGGCCTTCATGACGTCATCAGTGTTGACTCGTGTGACGTCCACATGTCTGGATTGTCCCTTTTGGAACACAGCATTAGACAGAAGTTTACAAAGAGAACCCTATTATGAACAACTTTTCATATTGAGTTAGGCTTTCAGTCAAATACCCTGAACGTTTAATTTTTTATGTATTTTACTTATTTATTGTTATAATTTGTGTTTAGTTTTATTTTAAAGTTAAGCTATTTTTAAATATGTTTTATTTGTAAAATGAAAAATGTATCAGCGTATAAAATCTATATAAAATAAATTATACATTTTATAAAAAATTTTGTCATTATTAGCTTTTTTAGTAGGGTCAACTATGGTCTTACAAGTTGGTTCAGATCAAGCCCCAAACACAGCCATATTTTGGCTGGAATTTTGCTCAGTTTTGGATTTGTCAAACCCTGAAATGGTTCATTTAAGGTAGAAGTTTGTCATCTTTATCTCTATCTGGCTCAAGTGTGGGTGATACGCTTGGCTTAGTTAGGCCAGACGAGGCTTGGTCCATGCATGTAGTGTAATTCAATGCGGTACTTGGGCCAAGCAAAAGCTAAAAGTAGGGCTAAAGTTGTGCAAAATAATTATTACTATGTGGTCCCTGACCACATACAAATGGTGTAATTCACCCTGGTAATGCTATATAACATCTTGCTAAATATTTAAAAACTAGTAAATAAATATGAGCAGTAATTGCAAAAAGATAAAATAAAGAAAACATTTGAAATTGTTCAGATTTGGTTATGATAATAGTGTGAAGCCATCCTACTGAAATACTAAAATGTAAGACTCTTCAAATAATAATAGTTAAACAATAAACGCATTGTCTATTGAACACCTGTTTTTAAGTGTTTTTGTGGATGTTTTAGGACTCCATCCTGCCCCTCTCATCCCTCTCGAGTGTTGAACCTGCAGCTGGTACCTCAGTGAAACATTTAACAGGTTGTTGTTTTAACCCGTTGTTGCATAAGACGCAATTTACAACCGCAGATGAGGCTCTGTGTCCCCGGTGTCTTCCATCTCCGGTTTAACACTCCAACAGCGCCTTTGACTGACGCGTGGAGATGAAAAGAGCGACAGAGGAGCGACCGGACGACCTCGAGACCGTCAATCAAACCGGTAACGCTGCGTGTGTTCCCTCAGCGAACGCCATGCACGCTCCTCACGCTGCAGAGAGGCGAAACAGCGGCGTCTAGCGGTCAATGCGACTCACCACAAGCAGAACTGCACACCACCTAAAGCAACTATAGGTGCTCTTGTGTCTTTCTCCTTGTGGAAACGTTAATAAAATCTTTATTGTATCAAAGCATCAGCATTTCTAACAGAATACACGAATTCATAATTAAGCCATAAAATTAAACTTTACAATCACCGAACCAGGGTTGCCAGATATGATCAGCGACAGTTTCCAGCCCAAACTTAATGCAAAACCTGCCCACCTCAAATATTAACCAGCCCAAGTCTCCACATATTAAAAAATATATAAATGATTGTAAAAAGTATAGATGTGCCACACACACACACACACACACACGCACACACGCAAGCACACGCACACTTATATACTTATATGACTGGACAGCTAATAGACACATACTTTTTTTTGTTACTGCATGTAACCCCCATGAATCTTAGTATATTTGTAATATATGTTAAAAACAAAATAATAATAATGAAAGTAATACCCGCTAAAAGACCACATTTTTAGATATGCCCAATGCCAATTTCCATTCATAAGCAAAATTTACCAATCTGGCAACACTACACAGAATTTGTATTCAGTTGAAAATATTATTTACAAGAATGTTTTGTTGAGAAAAAATGGCAAGCTTAGTAACTTCTAATGCAGTTTATATTTCAATAAAGTGTGATTTTTTTGCATTTTGTTTATTGAGGTTTCCTCAGACAACAAACATTGTTACATCCAAGTCAACCAGCTCGAAAACACACAAGTGAGGTGGAAATTCGTGTAAATTAATCTTTGCAGTCACTAACTACCCAAACTTGCTGGCTAAAAGAAAAAAATACAAGTTATCCTCTGCTGACTGTAAATATAGAGTCTGTTTTAAAATAAAAAAGCAATGAAAAACTTTCCAAGTCTAAGGCAACAGCTCCAAAAAGATCTAGAGATGTACTTTAAAAAGAACAGTACAAATACAAAAAAGTCAGAATAAGGGAAAGTGTGCCTCACTTTTTAGGCAGGTCAAATTAATTGAAAAACTCAAGAAGGGACACCATGTTTTGTTGTTTTTTTTCAAAAAGTTGTCCTTTAAATGAAGTGTGAATTTGATTTCAATAAATGTTTTGCCTAGGCTAGCTCTCACCCATTCCAAAATCTCCAAAATTAAAAAAAAAAAAAAAAGCATCCAAGAGTATCCTGCTTGACTTTTCAACTCTAAAAGTACAAATGAATCCTTTTGTGCTAATAGTGGAGCTGACCCAACATTGCAGTTTGTCTAGCAAAAGATGATTGTTGGACTAAACAATAGTCTCATGAGAGAGAGCTGATTGGGGTTGATGGAGAATGAAACCAGTTTCCTTAGCTTCAGAGATGATCCACATAAGACTGAGATTTATTTACACTAACTGCACGGGACGACAAATAAATCGAACAAATTTCCCCCGAGGCCTCTGCGAGAAGAGC